>JAAAKM020073195.1:126408370-126419350 GCA_010016025.2 Alatinidae sp. Z8VKAUB7J3 | reverse complement strand
CAAATTGTGAAGTTTTGATAACTTTCCCTATAAAATACAAAATCAAATTGTGAAGTTTTGATAACGTTTTACATAAAACACAGAATAGCTAAGATCAACTTCCACGGTGTTGTTAATATGGCTTAATCATATTGAACTTAATGACCCCTTGCAGGTACCCTGATCAACAAATGTCATCCCCAGTTCACCTTGACATCGGTCAGGAATATTACATGGAAGGTCTCCATAAAGCTGGCACTGGTTTGGATCACATGTCTGTCGGAGTGACGCTTCCAAATGGAGCTAATGAATGGCCCATTCCAAGGAAATACTTGAGATTCAGGCCAAAAGGTAATGAAATACAAAACGTGTGATATTTTACATGATATTTACACAGATGTTCGCAGGGAACTGAGAGATCGAGGTTACATCATGTTAGATTATGACATCATCATGTCTAAGTTCAGACATGTAATGATAAAAACGGAAGTCTGTAGTTTATTAAAGTTATTCTCAAAGAAAGATCGGGGACCCCCTTAGGGGGTATTTGAGATTTTAAAGAGGGTAAAATTAAGACAAGGGGTACTACGGGGTCGTACACCTAATAGCATGTTTCATTGCTTTTCTTATGCCAAAATGGCAAAACCAAAGAAAGAAGTAGATAAATTTGTCTCTGTTTACTCCCTTGATATATTTATTTTTCTTTGAAATCTAGTAAGTTACAACTCTTTCATTGACTGCTTATTTCATGAGCGTACTTGTTTATTATCGATGTCGTGTCGAATTCCTTCGGACCGAGGGGGTACTTGAAATTTTTGTTACCTCGAGGGGGGGGGGAGGGGGTAATATCATGCAGCATCCAAAATGGAAGCCCCTTTCCTTTACCAAGTGGTTTCGTTTTATGAAGAGCTTCACCTTTTGTGTTTCTAGCGAGATGAATAACGTCGCCTCCCTAGTATAATGCCTCGCTCCAATATGCACCAATCCTTAAAAAGGACACGCGGAGCGGCACTCGTGGCTTTTTAGGTACTTGGTTACGTAGCAGTTAGGCGTAGATTTGGTCGCAAGGCTGAGGGTCGTTCAAAGTTTAAGTTACTCACGTAGTAACCTCCCAGGCCTAAAACCGTCGCTTGTAACATGGATTGTATTTTCAGTCACAAGTATGAAATACTCGTTTGCTATTGTATGTAGGTTGTTATATCAATAATTCCCTAGTGTAACTAAGAAATATAGTTCAGAATTATTCTTCCTGATGAATAGAATTGTAAATCACAGTATCAGCTCTAAATAGAATTTTTGGGTCATTTAATGGTGAAAGACTATAAGTCAATGTAGTGCCCGTAATAGTGGATCCTATGTCTTTGTTAAGTTTACTTTAGCGTGATAAGCAAGCAATTGTAAAGGAACTGCTGGTGATATCATACAAATGGAAAGAGTTGTTATGTGGCAAATGTCAACCAAATCGAGGTAATTTCTAACCTGGTAAACTGCTAGGGGAGTGTCTAATAACGGCCGGCGATTCTATGTGGAAAGTCTCAGTTTTCCTATGTCCTTAGTAGACGTAGGAAAATTGTGGGTTAGTTTTGCCCTTCTTGCTGCCTCGTGTATGTCACTAACCTCATTCTCTCCAAGTGGAAGTAACGAATGCAACATCATAACTAAAAAATTAGAGATTCCTTGTGATGCGTCGTCGCTTGCAAATACCACTTTTTGGCACAGCAAGACGTTTGTAATAAAACTTGAAAGAGGTTGCAGTCAGATTCTTACGTTCTTTGTTGTGACCTAAGCACATAAAAGTGAAGGTCAATACGTGTAAACTAAATCAGGTACAACCCAGTTTGCATGCATGAAAGTTTGTTCGTACATTGACGTATCGGCCCTCTGTGATCTGAACATGAATGGCTTGAGGCTTAGCGTACTGTCTAGTTCAGTGATCCGCTAAGTAGGGTCCACGATCCCCTTAGAGGTCTGTTACATATTAAGGACGGTAACAAATAGGTACGCTTAAGTGATGATATGATAACTCATCAGCTTCTCAGTAGCCACATATTGTTGCTATGGCCCAGAAAATGTTATCATCACCAATTATGAACTGCAAAACGAATGATTTGTGGAATTTCCTTTCAAAAGCTCTCTATATGTGAATAGCTAAACGTATCTGGATTGTAAACAAGGAAGCAGTGTCACGATCGGTTACGTCTTCTGGTTAGCGGGAAATTGTTTTTCAAAAGCAGACAGCGGTAGGATAGTTTAAACTGATGACTTTATGTCACAGCACCAATTGCAACAACAATAGACCAATTAGTTGGGTTTCCTTCTTTTAGTATTGGTAAATAAGGTAATTGGCAAAAAATTAGGGCGGTTGGGTGATGCAACTTTTTATCCATTTTTCTATGGCAGCCAATAATTAAATGCCACAAATGATGCTATAGGAAGATAACTGAGAAAACTTGGCCGCAGCATTTATGATGAGATGCAATATTTGAAAGAGAGTGCGTAAGATTGGTATTTTGACAGAAACACCCGGGAATACTGAGTTTAGATCAGTCTTATTAGAACATTTGCAAATAAATAGTACCTACTGCGGTCATAACCTTTCACCAATATTGCAGGCAGATCCTATTTTGGTGCAAGAGAGATTTTTCACGTTATCTACATTTGAATCATTACTGCAGACTTGGTATTGGTACGTTTGGCAACAGTTTCCAAAGATTTTAGTGGATTTCCAAGAAGTCAATTGCCCTATATGGATGGGGGTGCCCCAAAAGCTTGTAGCTCTCCAGTAGTGATCGCCCGCTTGTTTCCCAATGTTGTTTTCTTTCTTTACCTTTCATAAAAAGTCTTTCTTCCATGAGGTATTGTCTTTGTGCAAATGTTACCTTGACAAATGTGCCGTTATCTACTGCCTTCCTAGTCCATATCATTAGACGTAGTTGGCTTACTTTACATGGAGTAGGTTTGCATCTTCTTGGTATGGGCGTGTTCTTGGACCGGAAGAAACCAGGAATCCTTGTCATTTTCAATTATGCTGTGACACCATCATCATCATCATCATCATCATCATCATCATCATCATCATCATCATCATCATCATCATCATCATTATCATCATCGTCAGCAGTCATTCCATCATGGGGATGCATTCCAACACATCCTTAGCGTATTTCAAAGGTAGGCTATCATCAACCCACTCCACAAAAAAATGGTCTGCAAATCATAGGCCCTGATGAACAGTGGGCTCTACACTCAGAACACCATAAATAAACAGTAAAAACACCAGACAGGCTAACCAGTCAATAAAGGATAGCTAAGCATCCAAGGGGTAACTACATTCAATTTCAGGCAGGCTAAACACATCTTGGAAAATCAATGGTCAATGAGAATAGTCACTACACTTGAACCTAGGAAGAAGAATCTGCAAAAAAATTTTTTTTTTAAAGCTATGTTTATTTTACTGTTATATATTTCAACAAGAAGCCGGAAGATTAAATGGCGTGGAGTCATTGTATAAACAATATAAGTACTTGCTGTTGTAGTAGGGAAATATAACATAAAAATAAGGGGAAAAGTTAATAAAGGATTAATATTTCTACTGCTCCTTGTCAGGCACTGGTCATGGTTAATAATCTGGTCTCGAGTAGAAAGGAGTCATTAAACGGTTTTAATGCAACCTTTTGGCTTACCAATACCCCACCCAACCCCTTATTCCAACTTGTCACGCTTTACCACACGTTAGCATATATCATCGTTCCTTCTTCTATAACATCATTACTTTCATAACTTACAGGTACGTGACGTAATCTTTAAATTCTCACTAAAACGATATAAAAATTTTAAAACCCATGAAGACAGAACGTGATCGAGTAACACGATTTCATGTGTGACACTCGTCAAGTTCGTAATTCCACACGTATGTTTGACGGAGTAACTATTTATCATGCTGATAAATTTGCATCCACGATCCTGCATCTTGGGCAAAAAAAACTCACTGGTGCTTACGACGTCCGAGAAAACCTTAAGCATATCTTAATGTATAATAACGGCGAGAAGTATCATAAAGTACAGTTATGGATAGGATAGTACTACCTCAAACAAATTGCTTAAACTCTGAACATCTGTGGAAGACCCTGAGGGCTTTGTAACAGAGACTATATAATTTCTCATCTCTGATAGGATTTAGTCATCGCGTAGGCTTGATTTTTGTTGTCTGCCGCAGTATTGCCTGAAAATAAATAATTTAAACAGATCTATCTTTAAGAAAGTTAAATAGTCAGAATATAAAATCTTAAATACATTTCTCATATTTGTACCTGTGATCATGTAAACATAGAAAGAAAAGAAAGATAGTATCCGATAAACGTTTGTTATCTTCCTGCTGCACTAACAGGGGACATTGCCACCATTTGCTTTCTCCGCCTGTGTTGACTGCGTCATCTTACCATCTCATTTCATACCCAGTATTCTCTCCTTCTTGTCATCCATGTGTTCTGGGTAAAAGCTAATACCAGTGTCAGACTTGCAAGGCCATAAAAACAGATTGCACCGGAACTTCGACGAGTTTTTATAAAATTAAATGGACCAGACGCAGGAATGACATCTTGTAAGCCTTCGTGTGCCTCTTTAGACCAGATGATAACTGGAACACTTTATTACAGTCTGAATATCTGCTGTCACGTAGCTCTAACTGTAGAGGGTGCATATATGACGACTGTCCCCTGTACTCCAGAGTGGAATGATGGTGTGATTGGCATAACCCTTTGTTGACAGTAAATGTGCCAACAGGTTTTGCACGCAAAAACACCGTCGTGTAAGGCAGGTTTAACTCAGCCCCTTTTTGGAAGCATGGTTCGTTTTAGCGTGCTCTATACGGTCTCTTTGAAACCCTTTGAAAACTTTCTTTATAAGGATCTTTCAGTCAGTGCAATTTACAACTAAGTCTTCTAAATACTCTAAATGTTGTCTTTAAATCTCTTCCTGGCTTATGTGACAGGCGTTTCCAATTTACGAGTTCTCCGTAAAACAGTAAAGTGTAATAGCCTGCATACTATACGTATGCACTGCCTAGGTTACAAGAGGCTGTCTGCAAATAGATGATAACTGGTTCCACCAAGTTTGATCTTCTAAGGCGTAATTCCGTAATGTGAGGGCCGTCATTCAAACTGTTGTTGGTGGCCTCGGCTTTAGTTTGCCGATAGATATATAGATATATAGATATAGATATATATAGATATAGATATATATATATAGATAGATATAGATATATAAAGATATATATAGATAGATATTTATACTTTTATACTTTTAACTGTGATTTGTGAAGCGCTTAGAAATATTGAGCTTTAGGTAAACGAGGATCGGGTAATTGAGGTTCAGGTAATTGAAGTTTGGATAATAAAGGGTCGGGTAAGCAAGGTTCGGATCACTGAGGTTCAGATAAGCGAGGTTCGGGTAACCAAAGCTCTGGTAATTGAGATTGCGTAACTGAGGTTCGCATTGGTAGGGTTTAGATAACCGAGGTTCGGGTCAAAAAGGATCGGATCACCCAGCTTTTGGTAAACAAGGTTTGGGTAATTCGGGTAATCGAGGTTCGCGTAATTGAGGTTTGGATAATTAAAGTTTGGATAACGAAAGTTCGGCTAAGCTATATTTAGATAACTGAGGTTCAGACAACTGAGGCTCAGATATTCGAGGGGCACAGAACCACCTATCTATTGGAACACTTATGTTCCTTGACATTAAGAGTAAAACAAAATTTTTGGGTAACATTCTCGAAATGTCTGAAACACTATTTATCCAGTATCAGCCTGCAGTTTGTCGTCTGTTAACTGTGACAAACATAAAATGTGTTTTAAATATAGTTTATCCCATAATCCAATTTTAGTGGTGATGACGTCGTGCTGATATTCGAAAGCTAAAGCTAGGTCAGCTTTCCATCTGATAGTTTTAGAAGCGGTTTTCATCAGAAACAGGGATCCGAGATAAATGTTATCTACAAATTTTGTAGTCCCAGGAATCTTTTCCGGGACTTAAGATCAGAAAGTTAGTAGGAAGCAATAGAAAGAAGACAAGCTTTATTCTATATGCCCATGTGCGAAGTGCATCTACTAATGCCATTTGCATTACTACTCTTTTTATTTACAACGTCGTTACTTCTACAGAAAACTAACAACATAGAATTTAGTAATCATGTCAGACTACTAAATCTACAGATCAGGTACATTTGGTCTGCTGAGTGAAAGCGGCCTAAGGTGGTTCGTTGTAGCCACATCACTGCTTACAGATTTGCATTACTCCTCTTTTTATTTACAACGCTATCAATTCTACAGAAAAATTACAACATGGAATTTAGTAATTATGTCAGACTACTAGATCTGCAGATCAGGTACATTTGGTCTGCTGAGTAATAGCGGCCTGATGTGGCCTGCTATGGCCTATCGCTGCTTACGGGAGATCCTTTATTGTGACAAAGGTGGTGGGGTTCGTCATTGACTCGATAAATACCGCGTGGCCCTTGACATGGAGGGTACCCCGGGCTAAGAAGGCCTTAGCTTCAGCTAGGGTAAGGAAAGTTATAACAAAATCTCCAGCTTTATACTGGACCCCCCAGAGCAGGTGTTCATACAAGCCGATGGCCTCTAGGGCCTGTACCACATCTGTGGAGTTGAGGCAAAACTGGCGTGCCCTTAAGACAGTGGAGGTGCTCAGGGGGATGGCGAAATATGGGGAGGTGGGCGTGTGGCTTCTGCCATGCCCAAAAATGATATGCACTGAAGGCTGCTGTTGAGCCCGTGCTTCCCTTAAGGGGGAGCCTAATTATAATAAAAGTAGCCTGTGTACAGAGACTGTATTCTAAACCAACTCAGGTGTGAAAGCCTAAAAAAATGCGAGTTTATCGGGATGTAAGACCCCAATTACTGTAGTCTGGACAAAAAATACAAAAAACAGTCTGATGGACTGACATGTCGCAGAAATTACAAAAACAAACAAATAAAAATGAAGGACAAAAATAAATTATGTACAGTGCAATAAATGTACTGCAAGGCCCTGTGGTTACCTGGGCTTGGAGGCGGGAATGAGCGGGAAAAAAAATCACCAAACCTATGAAGACAACAACCACGATAAAGTAATCCAGGCAAAAATACAGACAAACTACGCTCACAAAAATGGAAGATATGGGTAGAGGTGAAATATTAAGGGAGAAGAAGAAAGGGTGGGAAAAACAAAGGCCTAAGAAACTGAAGATGCAACTGGTCAAAGTCCTAGCAAGTCGAGAAGTGCCAAAATGATAGTGAAAGTTTCGGTAGGATAGAAACAAACTGTGGATGAAGATTCGCGACCAAAAAGGTAGTAAAACACAGAGAAAAAATAAAATGAATGAGTATAAAGAAGGTCAGGCAGTAGGTCGATAGACAGAGGATTAAAAGTGGCGAATTAGTTTGGGTTTAACTAAGTATTTAATAGAGACTAAGGAATTACAACACTAAAAGTCTTTAAATTGGAAAGTTCTCACCAAGGATGGCGCAATCACCGCAGGTCTTTTCTCGCTCCATGATTGGTGCAAAGACAAAATTTAATGTGTCACTCATAAACACCCACTACTAAACGCAGGGTGGCAGAAAACTGAAAATTCGAGGAAGCGCGGAAAATAACGGCAAAATTTCCTGTAGGGCAATGAATTTGCATTGTTGCATAATAAAGTGTATTACAATGACATAAAAATTCAGGGAGTTCTTACTGGTTCCGCTCCTTAGTGTTAGTAGTACCTTGAGACGAGGGTTTCGACAAGACTTCCGACAGAAACTTTTACCGACGTTGTGCAACCTCAATTTTTTGATTTATGACTTATACGGCTTGACGTCGCGCTTCGCTTGACTTGAGCTCGCTTCGAGGGAACGGCGTACCCGCGTTCCCCGGTTTTCTGCCACCCTGTCTAAACCCAACTCTTAATAATCAATCAGCAGATGTAAGAGTAGTTATCAAGTATTGTACCTCATAATCTAAGCGTCCAGCAACATAAATAACTCCAGTGGTCCTATTTATTGCCGCCTTTCCCACTGCATCTGCACTAAGTTCATATAATACAGGGGACGGCGACGAAGTAGTTGCAGTTACACTGCCGATAATTGTACCTATACGATGAAAAGGAATGGTAAATCATAAAGAAGTTTAAATCACAAGCCAATGAAAATCACAGGGTACCGTAAATCAATAATCTCTGTCAATCGTATACCACTGACAGTCTCAAAGCTCTGTAAGCAGGGACGGGGGAACAGAGGGGCAGAGGGGACTATGGCCCCAAAAGATTTTCCAAATCTAATTTTTTTTCCGTGACCACTTTTCAGCTTCACCAAAATTGAGATTGATTGTCTTCGTGTCACATTCACAGGAAGACATGCATGTCGACACGAAACACAATGACCAAAGGCACCTTAGTGCAATGCGGGAAAAAAAATTAAAGCCAGCCTACTTTCGACACAATGACCAAAGGCACCTTAGTGCAATTAAAAAAAAGATTGAACCCAGCATACCCCCCCCCCCCTACCAATTCGCCTTACCTTCCCACGTCGCTGGTAAGTAATAGAGAACCACCAATAATGATGCATTGAAGATCATAGAGCGTCGAAAATAACTCACTATCATACATCATGAATCGCTGGAAATCATAAAGAAAATGTTGTAATCTTTCAGAGATATTCACTAACGGGCATCACCAAGAATAATACAGATACTGGGCAGACGTCTTCCTTGACAATGACTTCGCTGTAAGGGGGTAGGTCCTGCCTCAAATAAAAGCTTTAACGTTGTTTTCAGTGGCTTGCCATGAAATTATTCTGTAGTTTTCGGTCGATTTTAATACAGTATTTTCATCTCGCCACATTCAGCATATGTCAGTAGTACAATGTGATTCATCTTGCGGCAACACATCGGATCCCGTTCAGTCAAAAGAAGGATGAGAAAAAAATATTTAAAAAATCTTGGAAATTGTGAAGATGGAAAAGACACCTCTCCCCACGGTGAACCATGTTATATTTCCTGCTCAGTTGGGAGAGCGCTGACACCCTTATTATTGTCCTAAAACTGTCTACAGTATTCTTCAATTATTTGAAACTAGTAATACTCTGGACAACAGTCTGCTGCAAAGAATAAACATCCAGATTAGGCCGAGGATTTATGTTCAGAATGAGCTCAATGTTTTTGTAGAATAGATACGATTAGGTAGGATTTCGCGTAATGGTTCAACGCACTGAAAGCCTTTCAAGAAATAGAGTCTAGATCTCTTTATAGTTCTTCTTCACATAAACGTGTTGGCGAAGCTACTAAAGTTATCATAGCATAAATACTCCTGTGCTCTGCAGCTATAGTGCTGTATTTACAAGGGCAATGAAAAGGACATTATTTGATATCTGGGCAGGAATACAAATACCTACTACACATGGCATCCCGATGGTCACATTTACGCAACGGCTACCATCGCACAGGTCGGGTAAGGTACTATTATATTGTTGTGATGCATTATAAGGATAAATTTTCATATTACTACAGATTGCAAGCAAACGGTTGTTATTTCACAAGCAGATGAAACTAGACTATTATCAAACAACGATAACTTTGTATCACCTTTGTACCGCCACTGCTGGGGTGTCTCCCGAAATACTCCACTTCTCGTTTTCAATTTACAATGAAATATAATTTTGAATTTATTGGAAGCACTATTTAGTTTGATACCACTCGTAACTGGGGAATCATTATGAATACAATACTAGTGAATATGGCTGCTACCCAGACCCGCACTCCCGTGACGATGTCGCGCCGCCGACACCGGGCGGTCGCGCTCGGCCCGATCCGCCGTCGGCTCGCCGCGCCCTCGGACGCCGAGCTGGAGCGCTTCTTGGTCGACGAGGGGCACGTCTGGATACGCGGCGTGCTCGATCCCGCGGCGTGCGACGCGTTGACGGAACGGTTCCCCGACCACGACGCCTTCGCGCGCACCATCGACATGGCTCCCAAGGGCTACGGGGTCGGCCGCTACCGGTACTTCCACGAGCCGTTGCCGGAGCCGGCGCGGACGCTGCGGGCGGAGTTGTACCGCCGTGCCGTTCCGCTCGCGAACGCCCTGTTCCCCACCCCGAAGACGGGTTCGTTTCCGGTCGACCTCGAAGCGTTCTGGAGCCGGTGCCGCGAGCACGGACAGCAGCGCACGTCGACCATCCTGCTGCGCTACGAGCTCGGCGGCGTCAACCACCCGCACCGCGACGTCTACGGTCCGGTCGCCTTTCCACTGCAGGCGGCCGTGGTGCTCAGCCGTCGCGGTCGCGACTTCGACGGCGGTGAGCTCGTGCTGCTGGAGGAGGGTGCCGACGGCCGGGAGATCGAGCGGCGCATCCCGGCCGACCAGGGCGACGTCGTCCTGTTCCCGAGCGCCCAGCGGCCGCGGCCGACCGACGGCCGTCGCCGCGGCGTACCGCTCCGCCACGGCATGACGCCGATCACGCGCGGCGAGCGCTACGTCCTGGGGGTCGTGTTCCACCTCGCCGAGTGAGCGCCGTACGGGGCTCACCGCGGCGATGGCGCCTCCGGCCCGGACGGCCGGTGCTCGAGCAGCGTGAACAGCAGGTTGTCGGTGAACACGGGATCCTTGGTGAGCCCGATGTGGTCGGTGAACAGGAACGTCACCTGGCTCCAGTCGATCGGCGAGATCAGCCCGGGGACCCAGTCGGCTCCCACGCGCTCGTCGAGCAACGCGCTGGACCGCAGCACCGTACCGTCGCCCGGCCGCTGCTCGATCACCCGCAGCTCGCCGGAGCTCCGATCGAAGGATCGGGAGTTATTGTTATGGACAAAAGTCACTATGTGCGTCTTCTTCATGAGTCCTCTACCAAAGATGAAAGCTGCTTCGTTCATTGTAGTTAGTGACACATTCACGCCATGCTCTATTAACCACCGGCAAGCGGCCTTCTCTACACAATCTAGAATGGCCTAATAATAAAGTCGTTAAGATCT
>JAAAKM020073195.1:126386781-126407525 GCA_010016025.2 Alatinidae sp. Z8VKAUB7J3 | reverse complement strand
ATCATAGCCACGTCCCTATTTTACACCTTGGGTTCATCTTTGCATGCTTCGTTCATTGTAGTTAGTGACACATTCACGCCATGCTCTATTAACCACCGGCAAGCGGCCTTCTCTACACAATCTAGAATGGCCTAATAATAAAGTCGTTAAGATCTTCTGAAATTAGAGTAGAATGGGCAAGACGTAATGACCAGGATGAAATGACTGTGTCAGAGCTTCTTCAATTTTTGCAAAGAGAAGTTGAGCATAAAGAGAGGGCTGCTTCAGTTCGCACTACCTTTCTCAATGAGGGTATCCCTTCAAAGGCTAATTCACATAAGGTTTCAGTTAAATCTGCACCTACTGTCGCTTTTGCATCTATTGCTAGTGCACCTAATGTGCCACCTTCAGCACAGACTAAGCCCAAATATCCTCCTTGTTGCTTCTGCAACAGAAACGTGGTGGGTCACATGTTGTGCTCCTTCAAACAGCTATGGTCAATGTACATGGGCCCTCAAGTTCAAAACAGACTCGTTACCTTTTTGACACTGCTGCAGAGCGGTCCTACATTTCACAAAAGCTTGCCAATGAGTTGAATCTCACTCAAGTTGGGGAGGAGCATCTATCTATTCTATCTTTTGGTGGAGCACAGACCCCTGTTAGTAAGATACCCAGGTATCACTTTAGTCTATCAGGTGCTACTTGCAATGCTGACTCTTCTTTTAGTATTGAAGCTCTAGCTACAGAAACTATTTCTAAGAAAAAACATCCTTACATCACTAAGCTGGAGTTGAAAAAGCACCCACATTTAAAGGATCTTTCCCTTGCTGATTCTCCTAGTATTCATGGTTCAGAGTTTGAGATTTTGATAGGTCAGGATTTTTATTGGACACTTGTTGGGTCCACTGTTATTAAGCCTCCTAATGGGTTTGGCCCAGTTGCAGTGTCAAGTCCTTTTGGCTTTCTTCTCTCTGGCATTACATCAATGCCTGAGTCAGACTTATCTGTATCTATTAACCTCATATTGACTGAATCTCCACCTTTGCAGTTAGGCTCCTGTCTGGAAGATTTTTGGAGTTTGGAAAGTCTTGGTATAGCTAAGAACGAGCCAAAGGTGAGAGATCATGTCATAGATGATTTTAATGATAACATTTCTTTTGATGGTACATTTTATGAGGTTTGTTTGCCTTGGAGGGAATATCCTCCTCCACTTGAGGATAATTTTAAAATAGCAGAAAAGCGACTGTTTCAACTGAAGCGCAAGCTATCATATAATCCTCTACTTTAGGACATACCTCCTATTATTTCCAGGAATCCTAACTAAATATGTATGAGGGCCGTTTATATAAACTATTGTCCCTGGGATCCAATGTTCTTTCCCCCCTCTTAAAGCCCTGACTCTAACATGCTGGTGTAAATCAAATGTCCTGTGTCTAGCTGCGTGGTAGTATGAGGAGTATTTTGATAATGAAACAGAATACATCATTGAGAAGAGAGGATTTGAAATATCAGTTTTGAAAAGAATACCAGAGAAATAGAAAAGCATGTCACCACAGGGGGGTCGAACCCGTGACCCATGCTTTTACAGCATGCACTCTACCAGCTGAGTTAGGTGACCTCCAATGTTAACATGCTTTTATTTCTCTAGTCACCACATTAGCTCCCAATCATTCACCGGTGGACATCAACTTCCAGCTCAAAGCAATTGGAGACCAGCCTCTCTGCGCCATGTGACTTGACCAAGGAAGAACTGTTGTCCGGCTCATCATCAACCCAAAGCCCATTAAAGTTAGAAATACGTCCAATTGAAATGGACTTATTGTCACGGGGACTACAATTTTGCATTCCGCCCAGTACTGTTTCAAGGGAGTTGGTGTTTGCAGAATTTGAGATTCTTCAGACCCAACTAGAGAGACTGTTACCGTCGTCAAAAGAAAAAGAGGAAGCATTGAAAGCAAAATTATGCGATGTAGCTCATGCATATTGTGGCACTGGTGTTGAAAGAGGTAGCTTTCCCCTGATCTCAGAGCACTACAGGGCCCTGAAAGAATTAAGGAACAATTCTGACATTGTGATTTGCAAACCTGATAAAGGATCAGGAACGGTCATCATGGACAGAGTGGAATACACCAACAAAATGCAAGAGCTGTTAGAGGACACGACAAAATTCGTAAGAATTGGGCCCGTGGAACATTACGATAAAACTTCTACGTTGGAACGGAGCTTACAACGTAAACTATTAACGTTTAAGAAGTCCGGACAATTATCAGAGCAGGTTTATCACAAAATCAGACCTTCAGGAGCACAAAGACCACGCATGTACGGGTTACCGAAAACACACAAACCTGGGGTACCAGTCAGACCGATTTTATCGATGGTGGGTTCGGCACAACATGAAATCATAATGCACCGGAAACATAAAATGTCGGACCTATTGGATGACTATGGGGTGACTCTTGCCCGTATGTCCATGGGCATTTGCGTTGAAAATTCCTTGAAAATGCCTTCCGTGAGATATAACTTCAGAACTGCACAAAAATTGTGTCTTTCGGCCTTTATGAACAAACTTTTCTTATGACTTTCAAGCAATGGCTTAGCTTGTCCCAGCTAAAATTTAGACTATACGATGCCGCTTTCAGTTGAATTTACCCACCTCAGACATTTTTGTATCGATATAACCAAATGTGATATAGAATTGAATGGATGCTATGTTAGGATTATTTCTGGAGAATGATAAAACTTATGACCGCCCCCCTTTCATATTTTGGAAATCCCAACCGCCGCTTCCCCCCTCTATTAGAGGGCCAGCTTCGTGAGCGTTAACTAAGGTTGAGTTTCTTTGCCTACAATAGTGCTGTGGTAGACAGGGAGGAGGAGGCACTCCCCCTCCCTTGCAAAATTCCATAGATTATAAGGTCCATTTTATTATCAATGAGAGTTACTGCTAACATGATATCAGTTTTAGACATTATACCAATTTTAGATTGCACAAGAGTGGAACAGGTCGCCATCTTTCTACTTACCCTCTCCCACCTAGACACAAAAATCATGGCAAACGCCTCTGTGCAGTAGCTACGTTTTCTAGAACGTCATTGGAAGCCACAATAAAATGTTACGAAAAATTTCAACAATTCAATAATTCGACCGCATCCCCTACCATCGGAGATCGACAAACACACCTATAAAATTTTGTATATGTGTTTATGCTTGAAAAGATGAACAAATTACGTATTTTGTGCAGAGAAATTGAAACTTAGTCAGTTTTTTAGTGTCAGTAATGTATTAGTTAACATGTGTGTAAAAGGATTTCTACGATCCAAGATGGTTTTTTGCAGACAAGCATAAATAGCATAGTAGTTCTTTAAAAATCAATGTAATAATCAGGTCCATAGCCAGTCACGCTTACCTGACAGGCACGAAGAGCCATCAGGGGGCAATTAATTAGTTAATCAAGTATTACAATTTTTAAGTAACTGGTAAGTATTGCTATTGTGTGTTGCGTATGATAAGGCCGTTTTCTTGTGAAATGTTTGTTGAAAGCATTGCATTTGTTTACATCCTTGCCGAGTTAGCCTCGTTTTCGGTTGTGATGATGCAATCTAATTAAGAAGGGTCCATTACTTATAAGTACAAATTTCTCTGGTATCTGTTTATCCGTGATCCCTCTGTATTAGTATATCGGCCATTTGGAGAAGAGGCTAGGTTTAGACACTTCCTTCCCTGAACTTAAATTTACCATAAGGATACGTCTTAATGTGAGACTCTTTTCAAAACAATCGCAATCGATTACATTAAATTTGCAATCGATTACATCAATCACAGTCATAAGAAGTAAGATTGTCTTGAAGCGAACAATACCCTATTGTGTGAACTCTTTGATAAGGATTTTGATAGAACCTAGACTTCAGAAGATGCACAAAACTTTACTTGCTTGCACTGCTGCAGTGGTTTGACTACTGTCACATTGTGTGCTGCTACTGTTGCTTGAAACGTTTCACAAATGGCGGGAGCAAATTGCTCAATCTATGGTTGCCCGACCTCTAGAAGAAATAAAGATTTGAGTATCTTCAAAATACCTGCTCCAAATAACGAGTTTAATAACAAATGGAGAAGTGATTTGATCAACATTGTAACGAAGGACTGAGTCATTGACGAGAATCGCCAAAGACAGATAGACAGTAACAAAATATGTATCTATGAGAAACACCTATCCGAATACCAGATTTGGACTTGTAAGTACTTTTGCATATCTTTTCTCACTTCAGGAAGTAAATTTCCGTGCTAGTTTGTGGAACGTAAGCTTTTCGTTTTCGAGGCCAAAAACTGTCGTATCGAGAAGAACAGAAGATGACCTATCATGCCGATATGTGCCTTAAATCTGATTCGGACACCAATCAACCTACAAATGCGACAGAGGTCATGTCCATTAAATTAATGATGTATATTTGCGTTTGTTGTTTGTGTAAGGGGCGTTTGCGGTAGGGCGTGGCAGAATCAACAATGACACACGTCGCTGTTAGCAGTTTGTATCAGACACTTTATTATTTGACAATGGAAAAAGGGATCACAGCAATCTGAGAAAAGAACAAAGAAACAAACCCTAATTAATACAAGAAAATATGTGAATATAGAATATTATGATATAGCTTTAATTTGCAGCAAGACAAGATTGATGTTGGGCACTTTGAGAAAATGTAATTTAGACAAAAAAACAAATTATGGATTACGAATTTCACAACTTAAACTTTGATGCTAAAATAAAGTATCACGGTACTCTAATACACACATTTAGAGTGCATATTTGGGTTCTCCACCCTACAATTAGGTAGGATACTACTTTTTCTGAGAATTGAATGCCCAGGGCCAGAGATATAATGAAAATCACAAGAATTAATCAATTGAAAGAGGTGGATTTGGCTGTAAAAAGAGTGGCCTTGGTCTAAAATTTAGGGTCATATATCTACTACACTGTTCTGCTTAGCAGGTTAAGATTTGGGGAAACTCAATATGCCTGGTATACCTAAGTCTACCTCAAATATCAAAGGATTTCAAAGACATGTATTACATGGGTGGTACACTTTCACATGTGTGAAGCCGCGTCGATCTAGGCCGGGGAACTTTCTGATTGAGGTGCATGGACTATTGTATCAAGAGTCTCTTTTACTTTTCCACGTCAAAAACGGGTAGGCTATCTATTTCACCTGAGCATCATCACATCCTTTACAAAGCAATAGAAATACACAAAATAATGTAGATTATTTGTACAGTTACAATTTAAGATATAATACAACAGAATCGGCCTAAAACTCTTCTAGTAATCAACCCTAAACATAGGCTAAAACATTTCTATAACTTCGATACCATTTTGGCGATTCCCTGAGCCAACAAAGTCTGTTTACAAAATGTCGCGTCGTGATTGGTCGAACGCAATGAAGCATTGTAATTGATGACATGATGAAATATCCTAACGGTAAACCTACTGTGAAATTCAACTATCAAGCAGTAATATAGCCTAGCTTATCTTGCAAATAATACTATGAAAACAACGGATAATAACCTATCCACATCAAGGATTATAAGAATGGATCCATACATGTACAACAAGAAATTAAGGCGAGAATCAGCTACGAAACTTACCAATAATAACAGCAGTGAGATACGACGTAGGAGTAACAGTTCACGATGGTACTCTCCTAAAGTTACCTAAACTTGGACCTACTTATATAGGAGTAAACATTTTATCGCCATGAACACCAATGCCACATCCGAATCTCCTTCATCTTCTGGCTCCATCTCAGCTGTTTCTCTCAAACTACCTCCATTTTGGCCTAACGATCCTTCTCTTTGGTTTGCTCAAGTGGAAGCCCAATTTTCTACTCGAGGTGTCACTACTCAGGAGACAAAATTTGCCTATATTATTGCTAACTTACAGCCGGACATTGCTCAAGAAATACGCGATCTTTTACTTCATCCTCCTTCTACTAACCCCTACGATACACTTAAGTCAGAATTAATTAAACGTACTTCTGCAAGCGAGCAAAAACGACTACATCAATTACTTATAGCCGAGGAACTTGGTGATCGTACACCTTCTCAACTTTTACGGCGGATGTATCAGCTTCTAGGCACATACACGCTGGAGGATAAAATTCTCAAACAACTTTTCCTACAGCACCTTCCGTCTAACGTCCAATTAGTGCTAGCACCTACGAGTGATACCATGAGTGTTACTCAACTGGCATCCATTGCCGATAAAATCCTCGAAGTTTCGTCTCCCTCTCCTTCTCCCTCCCTGGCTGCCATTCATTCCAGAAAGTCTACTCACTCTCTAGAGGAACAAGTTGCTCTCCTTACCAACACAGTGGCACAGCTCAGCGAAAAAGTTGCTACTCTCACTCTGTCTTTTACCAGCCGCCCTCGCTCCAATAGTCGCACCCCTCGCCGGGGCCGTAGCCCTGCTGCTCGTCATAGGGATGCAAGTGATACCTCACATGCTAGTGGAGATTGCTGGTACCACTGGCGTTATGGTGCCGATGCCCACAAATGTGTACCCCCATGCACCTTCAACTCTACTCAGCCTGGTACCCCGGGAAACGACCCCACCAGCAGCTAAAGGCGACGAGTCTTGCTGGTTCACCCCCTAGTCGCCTGTTTTACGTTTCAAACCGTACTACTGGTACACGTTTCCTCATTGACACTGGGGCAGAAGTAAGCGTGCTACCCCCCACATTTCATGAACGACGTCAGGCGACCCCGCAATTTTCTCTCCAAGCTGTTAACAAGTCTGCTATCAGCACATTTGGGGAGCGTTCTGTAACCCTGGATTTAGGCCTACGACGCACACCCATGGTTAATTACAATACCCAATTCAGATAACGTGGTACACACGCGTTATTCCTCTACGCTTGTTATAAACTGGTATGTGCCTTGAAATTTTGATTATAAGCCTTTTGTCTATTTATAATTTGTTGAGGACGAGTTATCTGGTTCATGATCATCATTGTTCAAATGAGAGCATCTCCGTGAGGTATACTCTTTAATTAATTATACCCTCGTACGCGTCGCAGAGATAGATTACCTTTGGCCTTCATCTATGATAAAAATACTATTGAAGAATATATAGTTCAATTCTCTATTAACTGTATTCTAGCAATGATTGTGCGGACATAATGAATCAAAAGGTGTTATGTGACGATCTTTGTGAAACTTATAGTCCGAATCAACTCTTACACCTGAGAAAGCTTTATCCATTTAAAATCTCTTTTGTCCTATATTTTTTGTTTCTTAATAAAGGCATACCATCTAGATGTTGCAAAATGTGTTATCCAGAGACAAAAGCGGGGGGACCTGAACCCCCCTTGAAATCCTAAATTCTCCTGAATTTTGGGGATTCCTTATTGAAATATTCAATAAAATAATTTTTTATTGTTTCTTCCCCCACCCCGAGTGGGCTCCAAAATATTTAGTTGGTAACTTAGCGACATGGATTTTTTTTTTTGCAAGATCTTACACCCCCTCTAAAAAAACGCTCCTCATACAAACAACAGGTTTCTAATTAGATTCCAATTACATAAAACACATTTTTAGTTTTTGTGCTCTCCTGGGGAATATACCCTATGCAATATAATTCCTTTAAAAATACCGCAGCAGAGCAGTGAAGGTGTGTTTGGGTTGGAACACTTTACAACTGAATATTGTTTTCCTTGCTCCTTGTTTTTGATCCTTGATTCCTTGATTCTTGATCCTTGTGTTTCCTTGTATTGTTAAATTAAAGACTGTTAATTAAATTTTAAATTTATTTTTAATTAAATCCATTGTTAAAACTGTTCTATTACATTGGATTGATCAATCTTTTGCGCCACCATATTCCGAGGGGCTGCAGGTCTATATCTATCATTCCTAGAGATATATTTCGCTTAAAAAGCCTACTTTTTGGGTCTACCCCTACAACTCAAAGACCGCATAGTGATTATTTAGGTGGGAGGAGTGTCTGGTTCCTCAAAAAGTGCATTTGTAGGCCCAAATTTTCCAACATAACGGGGATCTTAAGATAAATATAAAAGAGGGTCTGAAATATAAAAGGGTCTGAAAAAAGAGTTCGAAATTGAAACCTAATCTCCCTTTATTTGGAGTAAGCCGGAATATGGGCTCTGTGGGGTTATAGCTTCCATGCCAAAATATTTTTTATTGCAGTAAAAATGTTTTCTCTGTTATATAAAAATTTACGTGCATATTCCAACCAGGTTAAAAATGTTGAGCGGTACAAAGGGAAGGGGCAAGAGCGTCGTCACGGAATTTTCCAAGAGGGAGTAGGCAAGCTTTACTTTGATTTTTTAATGTCGCTCTTGATTTTAAGGAGCAACATTAAAACTCAAAACGAACAGAAAATATTCTGTATACGAAGAGGTGACCCCCTCTTCAATGCTATCATTATCACGCTAAAGTTTTTCAGTACTTTTAAAAAAGATTTCTATCGTTAAACGGCCCATGTGTCTCAGGAGTCTTTCTTAAAAAACGGGATAAACTTTCAAACTTTAGCGGAAAGAGCAAGATATTATGGAAGGGGCAATCCCTTCATATATGGAAAAATCTTTGCTCGTTTTAGGTTTTAATGTTGCTCCTTACTTTCAGCTGAAAAAACTTTTTCTTAATTTTTGATCGTTTTTCAAATAATAACGGTAAATCTGGTTCACCCTCCCTGAAAAATGTTCTCCCCTTACGGAAAACTCCTCCTTGGAAAGTTCCTCCCACGTAAAATACACCACCCGTAAAATTTCTTCGGGGTAAATTCCATCCTCTTAGAAAATTTTCCCCTCCTCCTCCGTAAAATTGTTTGATGAAGATTCGGCCTGAAAAATTCTCCATAACATACTTTTATTAGAATAGGACTTGTTTAGAATATGACTAGCATTAGAATGAATGATTATTTTCCCAATCACTCCAGAAATCCCCCCTTCCATAGACAATATTTCCTTGAAATCCAATCACGAAAAAATTTCCCTCGGATAATTCCCTTCGAACATTTCCACCTGTAAAAGTGAATAGGCAAAGACAAATTAAGACAAAGTTTATATACAGGTGGATTCCAAATGATTCAAATTTGATATAGGATATTGCTGTACTTTTAACTAATTTTAATTTAAGCTTCTCTGTGTCAGGTTGAAACATAGTATTAAATTACGTTTTAAAGCTGTTTTTGTTTTGTAGCTTCAGAAAAGCTGTCTCCAGTCAAGCAAGAAGAAAGAGATGATGAATATGAAGCACCTGCTCCTAAAATGGCTAATGCTAACAATGCAAAATTAGACCATCAGCAGCAGCAGCTTTTGACCAGACCCGCTCAATCAGGGGTATTCAGCTTTTCTGTAAGCTCGTTAAATCATAATCCGTTGCCAGTGGATGCTGTGCAGTCTGATGGTGATGACCCTTTTATCAGCAGCTTTTCTAGAGCCACAGTGCGACAAGCTCCTGCCCCTGTTTTGCCACGGGGTGATGGTGACAACGCAATCA
This sequence comes from Alatinidae sp. Z8VKAUB7J3, assembly GCA_010016025.2. Classification (NCBI taxonomy): domain Eukaryota; kingdom Metazoa; phylum Cnidaria; class Cubozoa; order Carybdeida; family Alatinidae; species Alatinidae sp. Z8VKAUB7J3. The sequence goes on along the minus strand of JAAAKM020073195.1, from coordinate 126,398,039 downwards.
GCAGCTATTTCCAAGCCGCTGATCATCAAGCACCATCACCTGTTTTGTCCCGTGTGGATGATGACAAAGGAATAAGCAGGTATTGCAGACCTACTGATCATCGAGCCCCAGCATCTGTTTTGACACGCGATGATGATGACAACGGAACCAGCAGCTATTTTCGAACCACTTGTCACCAATCACGAGTACCTGTTTTGCCAAAAGATGATGACGATACAGCAAAAGGAAGGTTTGGCTGGGAAACTGTTAACGATATACCTTTCCCATATATCTTCAGAAATGGTGAAAACTACACACCAGTGTCATTATTTGAGCAGAAAATTTTGACGAAATTCAAATTTCTTTTGAAACCAGACATTTACAGTTGTACGTGTATAAGAAGTGTATATGTAACACCCAATGAAGCACGGCTCCTATGTGACATAAACGCTAGGCATTGTGATTTCTATTATTTCAAGAGTCAAAATCCTTTCACTTTGAACGACTTGCTTGTGAAAGTTAGTGATGCTAAAGAATTTTACTCGTTTCTTGAAGTTGTTCACAAGAAATTGACCAAAAGGTCTACAGATCCTTCAGACAGGTGTGGTTTCTACAAAATCAATGGTGAGTCTGTGGTACCGTATACTATGAAAGCTGGTGTAAAATTCGTTCCTCTTTTTTATTTTGAAGGTACGAAGGCGGCGGCAGACACTCCACTGCTGAATGCATGCAATCGCCTTCGAGAATTGTACAATCATAGTACCTTCTGGCGGAGATATTATGGCATCGTGTACAGTTCTACCCTGGCAGGCAACCATGAAGTCGGGGTAGTTCTTCTTGAGATCCGACTCAAGAACCCAAGTGGCGTCTTCTGCTGGAAAGTGTTTCCACTTAACCAAAAATTGCGGAAACTGGCTACGCCGAGTCTTCTTAAAAGACTTCTCCAACAAAGCCTCCGGCACAATCTCTATTTGCTCCTCCGTCATCTCGAGCAAAGTAGGGGTATCCAAAATCTCATGGGGATTTGGAGTATGCTGCTTCAGCAAGCTAACATGAAAAACATCATGTATCTTCAATCTTGGCGGCAATTTCAACTTATAGGCTTGCGGCCCCAACCGTGCAACAATCTGAAACGGACCCGCCCATCGGGGTGCCAATTTCTTACAATTACCAATTCTCAGCTTGGCTTGCTTAACTTTAATCTTTAACCAAACAGATTCCCCAACCTGGAATTCCCTATCGGTGCGGTGCTTATCAGCAATACTCTTCTGCCGACTTCTGGCAGCTAACAAGTAAGCACGCACCTCCTCAACCAAAGACTGCATATCTTGGAGAAGCTTCTGAGATACTTCAACCTTGGAAACCGGGTTGAACCACGTATCCGGAGTCAAACACTGATATCCATAATTGATCATAAAGGGAGACATGCGCGAAGATTCTTGCTTAGTGCTGTTATAGGCAAATTCTACCAAATGGATGTAATCTGACCATTTGGACTGCTGATTCCAGACGTAATTTCGGAGCATATCCTCTAAAATCCTGTTTGTACGCTCCGTCTGCCCATCCGTCTGAGGATGATAAGCGGTACTCATGGCAAGCTTAGTCTGGATTGTCTTAAAAAAATCTTGCCAAAACGCACTAACAAACTTAGGGTCACGATCTGTTACAATGACCCTTGGCATTCCGTGTAAACGGAAAATCTCCCTAGTGAACAACAATGCCGTATCCAAGGCAGTGTCGGTGGTGCGACATGGCAGAAAATGCGCCATTTTGGAGAGCTTGTCCACCACAACCATGAGGGCATGGGTTTGCAGCTCCACATGAAATAGAACTAAAATTTCAAGCTAGTCCTTTTATAGAATGATCGAAAGGTTCTAAAACTGTACGTATTGCGGCCACATAATTGCTGTCGTTTCAAGGGTAAGAATCCTACACTATGCCAATACCTGATTCAACACAGAAATTTACTAGACACATTTAAAAGAAAGAAGGACGTATAACAGCGTTAATGAAATTGGAGCCTTAGAAAGGCTCCCAATCTGTATGATGGGAATTGAGGTGAGGCTCTTGGGTCAGTGCTCTCTCCAAGATCCCTGCACTAAAATCCTCAAATCTGGTATCTATTTTAACACGCAATCAGTCGCGGATTATCTCCAGAACGGTACAAAATGATTTAAAACTGAAAGGGGAAATAAGTATAATTGAAGAGAAATCGAAGAACTTAGAACTGTCAAACTGTTCAATTTTGAAAATTTTTAAGTATATCTTTCAAAATGGTTTGAATGTGCTAATTAAAAGCAAGGTGAAATTACTTTATCCTATAATTTGTTAGACCTTTGATTTTAAAAAAATCCAGAAGTAAAAACCAATTACGCTAAGAGAAAGCATTAATAAACCAAAGTAAGAAACGCAATGTTGTAAAAACACGGCTTGCTTCTCTTTATGATAAATTTGCGTCTTTTATTTTCGATAAATTGTCAAGCAGGAGTAAAAGAAGCGATGAAAATTAAGAAAAGTTGCACTTTTTATATTTTTATAACTATTGTACTCAGTTAGGCTGTATGGTGTTGGATTTTTCTCTGAGAGACTTGCTTTAATTTCTTGTTTATTCTACCTCCCACACTCTTTGGAAAATAATGCTGAAATACGCGCTGGAATCCAATTCCGTACCTCCACTTTTTCTTCCTCTTTTTGCTCAATTAATATGAGCAGCTGACAAGTACAAATGATATCTGTTTATATACGATAATCCAATGAGAGTCTAGACAAGGTTGATATGACACAAAATTTTCAGAAAAACATTTGGAATTGATAGAGTGGAAAAAAATCTAATAATCAAACATGTATGTTCAGTATGTTCGGAAACTTTACCGGCCTTTTAAACCTTCTACGTGCAACACGAAGGATTCTGGTGGGGGATTTCAAGGGATAACCAGTATTTCAAGGCAGTACATCTTCACAATAGATTTTGATTATAGAATAACTATCGTCAGTAGCTTTAGGGCCCCTTTACATGTTTCAGGATTCACTTTTAACTGTTTCCCATAAAGGTACAAATAAAAAAATCAGAAATGTCTTTCTTGCAACAAAATGTATTAAAAACTGAAGTCATCAGACATGGAATCATATTTTGTGCTTAGTTAAAACACTAAAAACATTTGTTTAAAAATAGTTCAAAAATCACACAACTAATCCTTCGGGTTTGACAGTGGAGGAATTACTATTGACATGGGGGAAGGGTTGTAAGTTATGCCCCGGGGGGCGTAGATGGTTCTTACGGAAGGGATAGTCCAGTGAAATTTATTTGAGGCTCATTTGATTGGAAATGTAAGGTTCTAGTTCCTTTTAAGAGTCAAAAGTGGTGGAGTAACTAGACCCTCCTCAATGGCGCCTTCTTTTACACAAATGAATCCATTAAAAATTGTGAGATAACCATTTTGTTCACAATATTCCGAAGCGTATATAGCAATGCCTTCTGGGTGGACAGAGCCTCCTTCTCCCGGAGCCGAGGGGCAAGGGTTGTAAGTTATGCACGGGCATATAAGGTTATTGTGGATGGAATGGTCGGGTAAACTTCGGAATCGATGGGGCTCATTTAATTGAACATAAAAACCGTATAGGTTAGACCCTTACCAATTTCTAGGAATAAGCTGAAATCGGGGTGCTAGGAAAAAAACACGACAAAACCAAAGTGTTGCTCTCGCAACACAAATAGTTGTCTTTATGAAAGTTAGAACTCATTTTAACAGTACCAGCAGAAAAGGTAGCGCTGGTAAGCTGCATATGCAGTTCCTTTTTCAGCAAATAAGAATAATTGACTCATTCTCCATTAGATTTTAACGCTATCTTTACGCCGATTGCCTATATTATTTTTTGCTAAAAAAAATCTTTTGTAGGAAGATATTGCTTCTGTTTAAAGAGTAAACTCTTAGATGTGACAAAAAGAATTTAAATAGCTCTAATCATTGATGAAATTCGATTTGTAATCTGAAATATTAATTTGAAAGTTTTGTTAAGGCTCTTAGGGATTGCACAAATTTCTGTACAATATTTAAATTTTTTATCAGTCTTAAAGACCGTAAAATATTCGTACAATTAATCCATAACAAAATCACGTTGATTCAAAAACGAGAGATGTAAAGTAAGGAAAAATGAAAGTCATAAAATAAGTCAAAATTAAAAGAATTAGTAATGACGAAAAGAGAATAATCGAAACCTAAAACAAACAGAAATAAAAACGAATAATGTAGACTTGAAAATAAATATATTATTGAATGAATTAATGCGGCCTAAATCAGATTGAAACCAAAATGAGTAATCAAGTCAAACTTAAAAACGAACTGAGTTCACCCTAAGTAAAAGTGATACTACCATTGCCTCAGACCCCCAAAACGATAGACGCAAAAATTCTTCCAATTTAGAATGCCATCTATGAAGCTTCTTGGAGTTACCTCAAATCATAGTAGCATAGGATGGGAGTTGTGATTTGGAGAGTTGAAGATTTTAAAAACTCAAACCTCATCATCTCAGTTTTTCAAGTACAAGTGTGTTAGCCAGTTTAAGCCATTATAAGTTAGCCTCATTGAGTAAGTAGTGTTACAAATAATTTTTTTTTGTTTTGGGATTTTCTTTTTTTTTTGGCTGTTGGGAAGGCATTTTTTAATCATGCTGCTGCAATTGCTGCAATTTTATCCTAATTTTGAGCATTTAAGGTCTTCAAGGGAACGTAAAAACTTGCGGGTAAAAGCAGAATCCTTTCATTCTGACAAATAAAAGATCTAAAGAACCATAAAAACACTTATTTGCCAACCAGAAACTGTCAAGAGTTGAATTCCCATTAAATAGACGATTTTCACGTCGTTCGATAAAAAAAAAGGCTATGTATCATCAGGGCCGTATCCAGGATTTTTGTTCGTGGGTGGGGGTTTACAAAAAAACTTAAAAAACGCATAAAAAAATTTCGTACGAATTTCTGTTCCTTCGTTACTAGCGGAACGAACATCTGGGGAGGGGGCTCGAACCCTCTTCAGACTTCCCACCCACCTTGGACACGGCCTTGTACATAATATAAGCTACAAACACTATATTGCTGATCTTTGTTAACAGGCTTACCGACAAAACATGTTCAGGCCTGATGCTACGAAGTTTTTTTGCAAAGATAATATCTAGGCTCTCATATTATATTAGAAAGATTAAAGCCATAAAGTAAACCTTAGAATATTTGTAATGTTTTAAAATCTTTCCATTGAAACTAAGAAATCAGAAAAGAGAATCGTGGATTTATCTAAGGGCGAAATTACTAACTCCATCACACCCTTGAGTCTGAAATTAAGCATTATTTTCAAAACTACTTTAACAAAAAGTTTCCTTACTCGATACCCTTTTCATATATCTTCAGATATTCCTGACATTTCCAACGAAGTACGGGATGAATTCATGCAAGTAATTCCAAAGCTCATGATATATTCCAAGAAGAACTACTGTCTCAATGTTTATCTCTCAATGTTTATGTCTAAAAATCCTATCTTTTTCCTTCAACTTCAGGAGAACACTAATGTTAGTTTCTGTTCCCAACTACTTTCTAGCAGAGAACTAAAAACTTCTTTGAAAGATAAAGACGCTACAGAAATTATAAGCTAATTATTTGAGACTAGTTGCTTGCAATGGAAAAATACGTGTGGAGTGTGTACTGATAGGGAGCCAGCCATTCTGGAATTGACGTCAGACTCTCAAAAGAAAGCTAATGAGCTTCAGCTGCAAGCAAAAGAATACACACCTTTATCCATTGAATAACCCTTGCTACCAGGATTTTTCCACATTCGGCCCTTCATTCGCTGAAACTTTTATTCTAATACCCTTAGCCGTTCATGAGACCTGGATGATCATATTGGCTATGGAATTAGTTTAACAGCCCAATCCACAATCTTTCACAGTTTCAGCTTAATATCCTTAGCATTTCCCAATATACTGTCGATACATCTTTCTGACAATATCGATGCAGATTATGTCTTTTTGATGTAGTCCAACACCCTTCCCCCTCAGGAGCAGCAGTAATAATTTTATTTAGTGGCTTTAAAGGTAGTAATACTTGTCATCCAGCCACTGGCCGTCCTGTACAGTTTTTAACCATGATGTGGTTTATTTGTCTGTGAGCCACCACGCTTAGACAAAATAATGGTGACTGTTTTTTGTGTTGGGGATGGGTACATGACTCCGATGGTTAAGGTTCATGATTCCTGATTAATGCTGAGGGGAGCAATTATTACATTCATAAAGAAAATAAAAAAAGGCATCAAGTGGTATGTCCACTTTATTGGTAAGTCAGTTATATGAACTGTCATAAATTACCAAAAAACAAACATATATAGAAAAAATTGTTGGGTAAGGTTTATATTAATTGACTATAGAGGTAGCTAAGAAATAAACTTACCTCAATAGTTGGAATTGCACCCTGAATCAAAATTTAACTTTCATTTGCATTGGAAATGAAATTTAGCTCCCTCCCCCTCCCTAATTTGCAAAGATACACCCTGAATGGGTATATATAGGTGTGGGGTAAAGTTAATTTCCAATGCTAATGTATATTAAATTTGATTCAGGATATAATTCTGACTATTGGTATGCTTATTTCTTAGCTATCTCAATCTTCTGTTAATGGGAAAATTTACCTGAAAACAACATTAGACAAGGCCTAATCATAAACAAGCGTTTTCATTAAAATGTATCTACCATCAAATTGAATAATAGGCTCCTGATTTAGGACATGATGTAGGCTAAATAAGTTTAAATACAAATAGGCTAGGTAATATGACTGTGAAGCATGTATTTTCCTAAGCCCTGTGAAAAAGAAAAGGGTTCATACAGTAACTTGGCACAAAGCTATCTTGTCATGATGTACTTTTGGCCTTGATGTCATTCTTAAAGTTTCACTGGTGTAACACAACTACTTCCCAAGATAAAAAGCAGCCCCTGCACTAGAATTCTATCAAAAATACAATTCCTATTACTTCAGTAAAATTTTCAGCCATACCAAAGGTTTGTTTCCAAACTTTGAAAAATATTCACAGACTTTAAAATCAGTATTCTATTGAGTAATGGCATGACAGTTAAAACACTTTTCCCTACAATACATTTGAGTAGAAGATCTAGGCTATTCAGCAAGGTTTTAAGTCAATAACATAAATTAAAAACAGTAATTGTCCTTTAGGATTGAGAGGAGCAGAGTTCAGGCACTCCAAATACCTTTCAGGAGGATCATTGAGGCTGTGGATCCACTCCTCAGTTTTATTTGGTTTAACCAACTACCTTTCAACATGGCAAAAAATATCCTGAACTAGAAATTTTGCTTTAGAATTCAGCAAGGCTTTTACCTTAATTTTCTGTCATTGGTTCCTTTTCTCTGGTTTTAATTCTGAAAATGTAATTCCTGTTATTTGAGTAAAATTTAAGCAATGTCAATGGGATTTTTCGAAATTTAGGAAATGTAGGCTATTAGCAGATTCTTGAAACTTCATAAATTGGGATTGAGCAAAGTTGTGAAGTTGAAAACAGTTTTCTTGTGCTTCATTTAAGCAGAAGATCCATTCTGTAAGCTCTCACTTTCATAATGCAAAGACTTTTTAAAGGTCATCAAACGTCACTGCCCTCTGAAGGGAGAAGAAATTGAGGTAGGTACTTCAAACTACCTTCTCAGGGCGTAATTTAGTCTGTAACGCCATCCCTGACAGTTTCATTTTCCTAACCTAACCGCTTTCCAAGATAGTAAAAAATATCTGCACACCAAACTAATACCAAGGTGGTCCAAAACTATAATATTTCTTTTGTAAGCTTATGAACAAAATTTTGAAATATGCTGCTACCTGTATTTCTATAGGCTATGCTTATAAAATGAATTATTATTTATTCTATTGCTTACCATGATGATGAACTTCTAGGCTCCTCAGGAATCGTGTTATTATCATGTTGAATAGCAAAAAAAGCCACATGGGGCTGGAACATGTATCCTGAAATGGCATCTTAAATACCATGTAGCATTTGGTCACCATCAATTACATTTTCTGACAAATCAGAATTGCCACTTTCCGAACTTGATGAGCTCATATTTACTCACTTGGTAGATTTTTACTCATATGGGAACCAAAAGATTTTCTAGACTGGAATTGTCACATATGAAAAGCATCGTAAGATTCATAGGAATTAGTTTCTGCTAATTCTTTCCGTTTCACGGTTTTTCAATTTTTTTCGTTGACAACATTGTTCATAAAAATATACGTAAACATTCTAACTAAATATTGCTTATAGCAACTTAAAGATAATTCGCAGGTCACTTGGATTTTCATGTGTGAATTGGCCTAGGATAGTTCTAGAGTGTTAAATATTTTTTTTTTTTTTTGGTTTCCGTTGGTCTCTAAAACAAGAAAGAATTGGCTTAGTAAGGCGAGAGGCTAAATTTTCACTCTTATGAGATTTTTACTATTCAACATGTAAAATTGAGTTGCTAAAGAGAAAGAAAGACATAAAACAAGTTTTGTGCACGAATTCTGGAAAATATCCCACATGTAAAATCTCTTTTTGAAAGCTCACCCCCAGAAACTTTCCTCCAAAAAGAAAGTTTTCCCTGTAGAAAATTCTCCCCTCCACAAATAATCTTCCTCCAAAATGTATGTATGCTTCCTTATAACAAGTACTGTATGTAAACAATGGGTAAAATTTTATAATTTACAGCTATTCTAGGGGTTGTGGGAGGTCATATCATCCCCAAAGACATAGTTATTAGAACAAAATGGCTATCTCAAAATCTTGATTGGCCAGCTTTGGGAAAAAGGGGCATGGAAGGGAGCTTTTTACCCTCGAATCTTTTTGATCACTTAAAAAGGGTGCTGAAACTTTTTATCTCCTTTCAAATGAGCCCTCTCCTGATCTTCTAGGACCATTGGTTCAGTGCAATCACCTCTGAAAAAAAAACATGCATCCATGATCTTTCTTCTGGAAAACCCCCCAAACGAAATTTTATATTAAGATCTCTTTACTAAGATATATTTACCATTTTTACTAAATCTGGCAGGAGGATGTCCTTTTGTTTTGGCAGTATGTATATTTTTGTATACTTCCACTGCTTTAGGGCCAGTCAAAAAGTTGCTCGGGAGGAGTTGGTTTCTGGTGCTTTTAAAAAGTGTTTTATTTTCGCCTTTTTGCACATTTTAATATGCTAAAGAAATTTCTACAGGAATTATAATTTCTAAAGAAATCATATGGGGTGATTACCCAAATTTCTGTATATGTATAGTTATGTATGCATGAAGCTCCCACCTTTTATTATTCATAGTGTTCCTTTGTTAACTGAATTTATTTTTCAGTCATAAACTTACCAATGAAGATTTTCGTAAGCTCCTTATGACCCCAAGAGCTCCTAGTGGGTCAACCATACCTTCTACACCTGCTTCATCAACTAAAGAAAGACTACAAGATGTACCATCTGGAAATAGTGAAACCAGCAAAGCTGAAGCCAGGAGAAGGAAAAAACTGTAATTATTGTTTTGGTTTCTTTTTCTAATGTTCAATTCTGACACACCAATTTTTATGGCACTTGCCCCGACGCCGGGGCGCCAACCTAGCGAAGCAACGGCATTCTTGCAACCCAAGCGCCGACCATTGTAGGCTTTTTCCACACCCAACCGGACCACGGCATGGAACCAAGACCCGCCCTATCATTCGCCCCCCTAGCCCGCTTTGTGATGGCGCTGGCCCTGGGCACCACGCTGCCCCTATTCGCTGAAGAAAAGCGAATCGATTTTGCCACAACCATCAAGCCCATCCTCGAAAGCCGTTGCCTGGAATGTCACAATGACAACACCGCCAAGGGAGATCTCTCCCTGACCAGCGCATCCGCCGCCCAAAGCCAGCACCCCGATCTACTGCTCCCCGATGCGCCCGACCGAAGCCTTCTGCTGCAGGATATTCGTCCCCATTCAGGCGAAGCACCCGAAATGCCCAAGAAAGGGCCGCCGTTGACCCAATTGCAGATCGGGCAAATCCAGCAATGGTTGGCCGAGGGCGCTATATGGCCCGAAGACATCCGCCTGAAAGAAGCCTCGCTTTCCGATACGAATTGGTGGGCCTATCAACCCCTAGCCACCCCGAACGCGAACGATCCCACCGATCTGGACGGCTTCATCACCCAACGCCTCCAGCAAGAGAACCTGCAACGCAATCCCCGGGCTGATCGTCGCACCTTGATTCGACGCGCCACCTACGACCTAACCGGACTCCCGCCCACACCGGAAGCCGTAGACCGCTTCGTCCAAGATTCCCACCCTCAAGCCTACGAGCGTCTCCTGGACCAACTCTTGGCGTCCCCCCAATACGGCGAACGCTGGGGACGACATTGGTTGGACGTCGTGCGTTTTGGCGAAAGCAACGGCTACGAACGCAACGTCATCATCAATAACCTCTGGCCCTTTCGGGATTACGTCATCCGCTCCATCAACCAAGACAAACCGTTCGACCAATTCATTCGCGAACACCTCGCGGGCGATGTCTTGGGCGAAGGCCGTCCCGAGGTTTCCATCGGAACCGCGTTTCTCGTCGCCGGTCCGTACGATGACGTCGGTAACCAGGACGCCGAGCAAGCCGCCCAAATCCGCGCTAATACCTTGGATGAAATGATCCGCACTACTACCGAAGCCTTTCTGGGAATGACCCCCAATTATCAGTGCGGAGTACGCAGACAGGGAAAAGAATGCCGTGCACTCCGAATATCAGATGCAGATCCGCGACGATGGTTGGCGGGCTAACCAGGTAACTCGCCAGGCACTAAATCCTGCTCACCCCGCCCGTCGTTTCTATATCGGCTCATTGGAGACCCTGGCGGGAGATATTCAGGCTGATCTCATCAAATTTTTTGAAGAAGAGTACTCTGCAGATCAAATGGGACTGGTCGCGATCTCGAACGTCAGCCTGGATGAACTTGAAGCGGAAGTCAGACCGCTGTTCGGCAAGATTGAGAACAAGGACATTGGCTCCGATTACTTTGCGATCCCCATGTATGCAGAAGGTCAGCTGCCAGCCATCCTGAGAAGCCAAACACTGAAAGACGGCGCGAGCGTTACTTTTTCTTTCCCGCTACCGCCTACACGCCAACACTATCGGAAAAAGCCCGAGCAATACTTTGCCAATCTGATTGGTCACGAGGGCGAGGGCAGCCTCTACCAGGACCTCAAAGCGCGCGGATGGATAGACAGCCTCGGTACGGGCGTCAGCGAATTTGATCGTGGCACCTC
>JAAAKM020073195.1:126369026-126386771 GCA_010016025.2 Alatinidae sp. Z8VKAUB7J3 | reverse complement strand
TGTCAGCATTGATTTGACCGAGGCAGGTGACGCCAGACTGGCAGAGATAAAGGACCTGCTGTTCGACTACATCGATCTGATCAAGTCAGCTCCACCAAAGGGCTGGCTCTATGAAGAGCAGGCCCGCGTCGCCGAACTGGGTTTCAAGTTTCAGGAAAAATCCAACGCCACGGCACTCGTGTATCGTCTGGCACCAAGGCTGGATGAATATCCGCCCGCCGATCTGCTGGTCGCCCCCTACCTCATGGAAGAATTTGATGCCGACCTCATCACCGAATTTATGGCGGCGCTGACCAGAGACAATGTGCTGGTGGAATACTATTCACCCAAGGTGAAGGGCACCGAAGTAGAGCCCTGGTTCTCGGTCCCCTATTCTCTGACGCCCGGATCACTGTCAGAAACCGACGTTGCAACCGCAAATTTTGACTTCCCTGCGGCAAATCCCTTTTTGCCGGAGCGTCTGAGTGTCGCGCCAAACGATGATGCCCAGATTATCCAACAGAAGGTTGATGGCGCTGATCTCCCTTTCAATGGTAGGAAGTGGAAGGCCCGATCCCGCCGCATAACTGGCCTCCGCCATGCCACACCGTCCTGTTTGACGATTTGGGACCCGACCGAAAGTCAACGAATCCGAGTCAGGACGCTCGGCGGTTGCTAAGGCGATTTGTCAAGCTGGTGGCACGCCAGCCGATGAGCGAGCAAGCCATCCAACCGTACGAGAATCTGGTTCTTTCAAGACTGGAGAATCAGGTTGCTTTCGATGAAGCCATGCTTGCAGGTTACAAGGCGTTTTTGTGCTCGAGCCACTTTCTCTATCTACGTGAACCGTCCGACCCGACGACGAGAGATTTTCATCATGACGCGATCGCCTCGCGGCTGTCTCACTTTCTCACGAACACGCGACCGGATGCGGAATTACTGAAACTCGCTAGCGAAAAACGACTTCGCGACGCCGCCACTCTTCGCAGCGTCGCCGATTGGCTGATTGAGGGTTCGGCTTTTGAGCGCTTTGCGAAAAATTTCACGGACTACTGGCTAAACCTGCGGCATATTCGACGTGACGAGCCTGATATTCGGTTGTTTCCGGAATACCGTTTTGACGATTATTTGATCGAGTCGATGGAGCGACAGACGCGCCGATTCTTTGTGGCGATGATCCGCGACAATTTGCCTGTGGGCGTGTTGGTTGATGCCGACTTTGTATATGTCAACGACCGGCTCGCGCGACACTATGGGTTGTCGCCGCTGACGGGGTCGCGTTTGCGCAAAGTTTCCTTGCCCGAACGAAGTCCCTACGGCGGACTGCTGACACATGCCGCTATTCTCAAAATCACGTCCAACGGTACATCGACTTCTCCGGTGATTCGCGGCGCTTGGATCATGGAGCGGTTGCTTGGTCAGCGTCCGCCCCCGCCGCCGAAAAGCGTTCCCGCTGTGGAGCCCGACATACGCGGGGCGAAGACCATCGTTGAGCTGCTCGAGCAACATCAACGTGATAGCGCTTGCGCGGCCTGTCACGCGCGATTTGATCCCGTTGGATTGGCGCTTGAAAATTGCGATATCCTGGGTGGTTGGCGGACACGATACCGCGGAATCGCGCCGGCCGACCAGAAACCATCCGTTTCAGAACCCACGGTGATTAAACAAGGGAAATGTGGTTATTAGGTTGCATCTCAGGAAGCTTATCAGCTTGAAAAAATCTGACTTCACCCTTATACTGAACGTGCCAAGATTAAAGAGGCTCACCAAAAATCAAACTTTGTGCAAATACTTGATTTTGGCAGAAGAGAATCAACATCTATGATTAAATATGCTAGTAAGGATTGCACAAAAAAGCTTGCAAAATCCATGGCTTCAAGTTTCACAGCCCTTCTTGGTACCATAAGTATTTTAATGAGAGTGACCTTTCTCAAGAAGCTTGTTTAGCATATGCCCCTTCACTTCTTGAAGATTTTGCAACAAAAATAAATTAAGTCAACAGGCAAAAACATTCTTTCACCAAGAAACACAATAATAGAACAAATCCTATACTAGCAGAATGCATAAATGAGTAAAAAAGAAGACATGAAGTCCTCTCCTTTTATTTTGTCATCTCTAAACAAAAGCATTGACATAAGTAAATCTGCTTGTTAAGCAGTTTTTGCTCAAAATTGCACATCTAATGACATTAGAGAATAATTAATTAGGTTGGCACCGCTACCTGCAACTGCTAATGGTGCATATTTCATGACTGTTAAAAAGTTCCTTGCTGAGAAAGCCATTGATTAAGTAAAATTGTTTAAATAGTGACTGATGTTACTAGTGACTTACTGACTGATAGTCTTGCTGTTGCTTAACAATATTTGTTGGTTTAATTGCAGTAAAACACTTAAACTTATTTTATTTTTTTGAAGAAACCAGGCTGTTTTTACAAACTAAGAACAAAAAATAAACAATACCCTCAGTTGATGATTGTTATGTGGCTTTCGAAAATTAATGTTTGAAAAACTTGTGCCAGAAATTTAACGAATTAAATACAAAGTCTCAAGGTCCAACTGAAACAATTACCCTAACAATTTTTCTTTTTTGGAGTTTTGTTTTATCAGATACTCTAGTTCAATTAGGGCATCTGTGATTCTCCTTCCAGGGACAAAGCCAAGCTGTTCAATTTGGATGTGGTCTGATAATGAGGTTAAAATTCTTTTTTTCATTACCCTCAGAATTAGTTTTCCAACACAAGAGGTTAGCGATATGTGGTGTTATAAATCATACTGCTACAATCGTCCTGTAGCCCAGAAATTGCCCAATTGCAGGTTCCGTAAACCAAAGTCTTTCAAGCATTTTCAATCAGCATTACTCAAAACTAAACTAGCCAATAGATCCATCAGTAGCTTAAAATTACCCAGTCACAACGCCAATCCCACTTGCAGCTTTTTAATGTAAAATTCGGTGATTTTCACCTTTTTTTGTACCGAAGGCATGCAAGAATTTTGGATCTATATGAGCAGTGAACCCAGGGGGGCTTATGTATAGCCTCTCTCAATTAAAAGTAAATTGTTAAAAACTAATCTTAAATATGAGAAAACCCTTTACAGAAATCAGCTTTAAAAAGCAACCAATATTAATAATCTAAAGACTGACAAAGTCCTAGGGAATTCGTTTAGAAGCTTACAAAGGATGCTTAGGCTTCTAAACTGCTCGGTCAGCTGCAAGATAAAGATAAAAAATGGGGCTTTAGTCCCATAAAGTCCCATAAAGATAAAATTGGGACTTTATAGTCCCAATCAACAGTGTTGATCTCCGTTTCATGGCCCTTAGGCCAGAGAGTCTAATGGGGGAGGGATGGGGACCATCAATCCTGTGTTTTAGCACACCCTTCCTGTCTACCTCCCCCATATTTCTCCAGGTAACCATTTAGAGCTGGGTCAATTCTGGCTGAACTTACATCACTGACCCCCGTTTTCGTTGATTAAAATATCGTGGAGGTTCAATAGTGACTATTTATATATAACTCTACATAGAATACAAGGATCCCTGATGATGCTGGCATAATATTTGATAGGATGTAGCTATTCAAACTACTACTTATTTAGCAATATAGCTAGAGTCAATAATAAAAAAGTAGTAAATTTTATGAAATTTGACATATTTTAACACATTTATAAAGTTTTTAACTGAAAATGCTACATACTGTAAGCCCAAGGGTGACTAAATAAATCCCAATAAGGATAGAATATAAGGATTAGCCGTCATTAAGAACCAATGTCTCAAGCTAGTGAGCTACCAAGCTACTTTTCTTTTCAAAATCAATTATGTCATTAAGAAATTACCGCCATAATCCCTCCATCAAAGTTTGTTCTCCCAATCACAAGATTTACATAACGCAGCAGTTTTACCCACTCCTGCCGTGATTTTACAGATGGTGCCACGATTGGTCATTTGGCTAAATAAACAGCATTAAATTAGTGACATGACAAGTACCGAAATCTTAATCTCAGTTGGTAAATGCAGCAGTTTTACCGACTTGTACAGTGACTTCACGTATTGCATTCGAAACCGATACTATACTAATTTTTGACAAAAACAGTCGGTAAAAATGACCAGCCAGTCAATAAGATTTTGGCTAAACATTTTGGCTAGTAACAACCCTGTGTACTTGTATTTAGGTATATTCAAATACTCTTCCTCATAAAAAAAAAAAAAAAAAAAACAATAAAAGCAAACAATATGATGGACTAACAGCTTAAACATCCCCAATTCTTCATCATAGCACTTAGAACACTCCTGCTAGATCTACTAACGAGTGATTGTTGTGTAATAGGGAAGCATAGTCCCCGGGAGTATAGCTCCAGCATTTTTATTGCAGGGGCAAGAGGGGGTACACACCCGGGAAGTAAAAACTATAAGATTTCCTTTATGGGTGTAGTATTGTGTGATGCCTTGCTCTTAAGGCGTCGGTTTTACATCAGCTTGCTGTTATATGCTTATGTTTATTTGCTCATCCTGGTTCATAAGGCTCATAATGTAATGAAATTCCATCTGCTCTTTGTGATAATCTTAAAGCATAGCTTGGTAGAATGGAGAAAGACGGTGTCATTGAGAAGGAAAAAGTTCCTACTGAATGGGTCAACTCCTTGGTGGCCGTTCAAAAGAAAAATTGCACTCTTCGCCTCTGTATTGACCTTGTGAATTTCAATAAATCCATCAGAAGACCTTTCAACCCTATTCCAACGTTAGAAGACTGTACATCAAACCTGTATGGAGCAAAATACTTCACAAAGCTAGATGCACGTTCAGGGTACTGATCAGTGTTGCTTGACGAAGAATCCTCAGATCTAACTACTTTCAACACTACCTTTAGAATATACCTTTTCAAGCGTATGCCGTGAGGCATTATATTGGCACAGGACAAGTTTTAAAGACCCATAGAGCAAGTTTTTGAAGGTCTCACAGGCTTTATAGTTATCATAATTTGTTCGTTTTTGGGTCAACACATATCTCGCTAACTCTTCCAGATGTTTGTCGATTCGCTCTAGATTGGCAACAACAATACAGGTTTTCTTCAATTCAAACAGGTTAAATACAGAGCCTGCTCCCGCGTGAGTTATAACCACATCTGCCCATGCAATGTGCTTAGCAAAATCCGGGTCAAACTCAAACGTAGAAAAATTTGTGGGTATGTAACTGGAGCTAGCTCGCTGCCCCAATAAAACCCAATTACTTTCCAATTGTATCTTATCTAAAGTTCTGAATAATGACTCAAATGGAGTTGTTCCGACAGTTACTAATATGTTCACAACCTACCACACCATATAGCCTTGGGATAAAGGGCGAGCAACTCTTTGTTCTGAACGTAAAAATCATCCGCTAACCAATACATGAATTTTCCAGTCAAAGATTTTGAGTAAAACCGACAACAAGTTTCAATATGAATCACTTTGATTCCCGCAATTTTACCCACCATGGCTGCGATTATAGCAATACCAGGACCTGTAGTAAGCATAACTCTTATGTTCCAACGTTTAAACAGTTGTAACAAGCTCATTAAATTGAACTTTAAATTGATTAAAAGCTTAACGGGATTAATACCTTTTTGCTTGTCTCTTAAAGCACGGCATTTTATGTGCTCAACCATATCTGTAAGTTGTCTCGCTTCGCCTTCAGTGTAACCAACGAGTGAAATCTCCTCGGTTTTTAGTCCGGGCAAATAGCCCATTAGGCGTTTCATTTCTGATTCATGACCACCTTCACCATACACTAGCATGATTGCATTCTTTTTCATTTTACAACTTCTCTAAAGTCTTTAGGAGGTGCTTATTTGACGTCATTGATGAAAACTTTTCAGCCGTTGCTCTCGCAGACTCACAGTATTCAGTATATGTTTTTTGATCCAAAGCGAGCGCCTTTTCAATCGCACACTTTAATGAAAAATCATCTCCGGCTATAAAAGGGACTGTATTCTCTCCTTCGATCATATAATCTTTCATTCCAGCTTTCATTGTTCCAATTAAAGGCCTTCCACACGCCATCGACTCCAAACCTACTAAACCTAGACTTTCGTCCATCTCTGAAGGGAATACCATAAAATCAAAGCTCTTATAAAAAAAATGTAATTAATTTACTAATATGTGCTTTTAAAATTAGAATGGGATGTCGTCAAACTGTTGAAACTGGTTTAAATATAACTCTCCATTTTGCAGTTTTTGTTTTCATAAAAACGGTTTAAATTCATACTCCACTGTATTATTATATTATTATTATTATATTATATACATATTCCACTGTATTATTATATTATATACATATTGGCATGAGTACCTTGAGTACTTAGCCGCTAAGTCTGAAGAAAACTTCATGTTTTTTATTTTAATCAACTTCAAAGCATTTTCCTCCGCATCAACGGTTATTTTTTTCTTTCGAAGTGTAATTTTTCTTTCGAAGAGGGGGCTGCGAATCGTTACAATCGGTTAACATTCAAAGGTTTTTTTTAATATTAATTTCCTTTATTATTGCTACTAGTCCTCTAAGAACTGAATGAGCGCCGAAATATTGTAGAAAATTGGCCACAAGGGTTGAGTACCCCACATAAAGCTCGGATGAAATTTTGACAAGGGACTAAGAATAATTCTGGGTTTTCTGAGATGGTGGTCATTCGAGAGACTTTAAGTAGGATAGAATGGAAGAGATTGGACACCATTGTATCGAACCCAGGCGGCTTAGATCTGTGATCGGTATGCAGCCATAGCAGAAGATGGCTTTTAACGAAACTCGTAATATTATATTTTGTTGATTTTAATAAAAGACTAACTCCGTTGTTATTTACATCGAAGAGGACGATACGTTTAGTGATATGCTTTTCGATTAAATGGAAAATGCCTTTCTTGGGGAACTTTCCATTAAATGTGGGATTTAATTTCCAGTTCTATGCCTTTCTTGGGGATATTCACTAATTATTTTTTCTTTTTAGGGTCACAAAAATTCTGGACCTTTTAGGGTTCCTGTTGATAGGAGAGAGGTGCCTAATTACTACAATATCATTAAGAACCCTATGGGTAAGTTATGTATATTGATTTGTTTGAAAGGGTAACTAATACCAAAGATAATGGGATACATCTTGAATATAGCTCCTAGCCTTGAAATATAATGTAAAAGACGACGAGATTGTCATTCATGGTATATGCTATGTCCAAAAGCCATGGGTTCTATCAAAGCCGTATGTATTTCGAAATTATAACAAGTTAATTTCTTTTGTTATGAGTATATCTAATGTCTTTTTAAGGCATATCAAAAAAGACTAAAAAATTCTAAGTCAAAAGAATTCAAAGATAAAACAAATAGGAGGAGGGCATTGGGGCCCTGGAGAGGGGACTTGGGGCCCTGGATGGGAACTTTGGGACCCAAATTCATGCGCAAGCTCTGGTAATGAAAAACCGGTGTGTTCGGGACCATTGCATCACAAAAAAGATACCTGGTGGGTTTTAGACATTACAATTTTGGAACTCGAAACAAGTTTCATTGATCACCAGAATAATATGCCTGTCTAGCAATTATCTCGAATCACTGTGGTATGTATATTCTCGGAATGATGCCAAAAACGGTGCCCGGAAACAAATCACTCATAGTATTTACCAAAAATCCAACCCCAATTGAGAGATTGACTGTGTAATTAACTTTATGCGATATAGTGGCGATTAAGATGAGCAGGCTTGCGTCCCAAAAAATACATTCCTAGAATGCATTTCTAAGAACAGAATATCATCAATGACTTCTTTGCATGCTTTGGTTTCAACAGAACTTTCTGTTCTAATCGTTTTTCTAATCACTCTGGAAATTCCACCTTCCGTAGAAATTATTTTCTAGATACTCTGATAATTACTCCCGGATAATGCACCCGGAACATCTCCACATTCAAAATTTGGTCGGCAAAGAGAATGTAAGACAAGTAAAGAATTTCGTACAGAAATTCTGTCAAATCCTTCAATGTAAAATTTTCCCTGGAAAGCTCACCCCTGGAAATTTTTGGAAAATTATCAACGAAAATTCAACAGAAAATTATGCTCATGGAAACCCACCTTAAGCTCAAAATCCCCTCCCCCGAAGAATGTATATGTACCCCCCAATGAGAAATACTATACATAAACAATGTACAAATTTTTAACTTGAAGACCTATCCCCAGGGGCTGGGGGAAGGGGTCATGTTATCTCCAAAGGCATAGTTTTATGAATCTTCAACTATGCTGAACAAAATCGCCATCGCAAAATTTTGATCAGATTGTAAAAATAAGGGGCATGGGAGGGGAGTAAGTTGCCCCTCACTCTTTTAGGTTACACGGCCTCGTCGATCGCAACTACCCGGCGCTGTGTGCGCTCGCGCTCTCGCAGCCCAAGGACGTCCGCGACGGCAACGGCTTCCTGACCGCACTCGACGTGCTCGGCATGGACATCGAGGCCGACCTCGCCGTGCTCTCCGCATGCGAGACGGGGCGCGGCAAGGTCGTCACCGGCGAGGGCCTGCGCGGTCTGGCGCGTGCGTTCATGCACGCGGGCGCGCCGCGGGTGATCTGCTCGCTCTGGAAGGTGGACGACGACGCAACGCGCGCCCTGATGGTGAAGTTCTACGAGCTGTGGAACCCCAAGGAGGGCAAGGGTCTCCCGCCGGCCGTCGCGCTGCGCCGGGCGCAGCAGCACATCAAGGCCCAGGAGAAGTGGAAGCACCCGTACTACTGGGGCGCTTGGGTCCTCTGGGGTCTCCCCCGCTAGCGACCGGACGCCGCTGCGGGGAGCTTGCCGAGGCGGTCCACGAAGTACCTCGCGGCGGTCTCCGTCTCGCTGTCACGCAGCATGGCCTCGTAGTACGCACGGCGATCCGGCACGGTCGGTCGAGCCCCGGGCGAAGCAGGTCGGTCGATCGCCTTCAGCATGGCGATGAGGGCACTCGCATGGTCGTGCCGCGCGGACACGATGATGGCGTTGTCGGCAGGCACGTAGCGCAAGGAGGAGCCCGGCGGAAGCAGCCGGCGAGCGGAGGCGACGGCCTCCGGCATGCCCGCGGAGCCCGTTGACCGTCGCGGTGCCCGAGAAGTCACCGATGTTGATGCCGTTGATGCGGCAGAGGATCGCGTCGGGGTCGAGCAGCACGACGTCCGGGCTCGGGCCGCACCCGCACCGGCCGCGTCGTCGGTGACGACGGCGTCGTCGTCCCTCGCTGTCGTCTTCATCGACGTCCTCGTCGACATCCTCGTCCGTGTCTTCGTCGACGTCCTCGTCGACGTCCTCATCGACGTCCTCATCGACGTCCTCATCGACGTCCTCATCGACGTCCTCGTCGATATCGCCGTCGTCGTCCCCGCTGGGGGTGCACGCCTCGCCGGGCACGATATGCACCCAGCTACCGGAGACCGCGGTTGCGCCCCCCGACACCCGGCCCGCGGTGAAGTCACATACCAAAATTCAAGATGAAAGATTTCCATTCAATCGACCGTGCAAAATGTATACGAGCTAAACGATTAAAGCTCTTTAATATTTCGGTACTTGTGTTTTAAACGGAACACACTCAAGAATTACACTATGTAAGATGTGATGGAAACTGGCTTTCCTTCCTTAATCGACTACAATTTATTTATTTTGAGTGAGAAAACTACGATGTATGTATATTTTTATTAGATATTTAATATATAGAGGTGGATAGAGGTTAGGTACTTAATACAATGCGTTCTCTGCCGCCTGCTTTCCAGAATTCTTTGTCGTCGTTTCCATAATTTTGTTTCTAAAGTATTATATTATCATCATATTTTGATATTTTTCGTTATGATTAACCTAACTTCACTTATTGGGTGTGTTCCGTTTAACAGACAGGTTTAACTATTTCTTACCAATGAGACAGAGTTTTAGTTGATTAATATAAAAATATAGATGAATTTAACACAGGTGGTATTATAGCATCTTTATCATATCTAGGATACTGTTCTTGTATGTAATAGCACACATTTTCTTTGACTAATATAGAAGTTATACAGTCACGTACGCCACGGTCTTATGGCCTTTGACGCATGAAATTGGGAGAATTTTCCAATCTTTCACCTAATTCTTAAATTTTTATGCAAGTCAGATTTTTTTTGGCGAGTAGAAAAACCCTTTCCCGAGATAAATATCGTTTTTACTCTTACGTAAAATCATACGCGTGCATCAGCGCATGATGTGACATATTGTGCAAAACAAGAAGAGTAATTACGTAACCAGGGAATATGATGATTAAAGGGGTGGACTTAGTTTTTGTCAAGTTTCACTTTCTGTTGTATAACTACTACAGTTTTCACATTTTGTAATCTTCTTGCAAGACTCCTTCTAAACGAGTTCCAGAAAAAGAAAAAAAAGTAAAAAAAGTACTGGAGTCTGATATAAAAACTCTATTTAGCGGAGCTTCATATTTTCTTTCAGTTTAATGGTCTCGTCCTCCTAGCACATGAAGTAGCCTTAGGCCAAGTGCCAAGTCTTCTATTCCATTGTCGAGAAATACAGAAAATAATGTAAATTAACAAAATCAGAAAACTTGGTTATCGATAACTTTTAGTACACAGTTTTCAGCCTAATACAAGTTTTCAGAATTCTTCGGATATTATAGTCAGTTTCTTTGAGCTAGTTTTGCAGGTATGTTGCTGTGAATGCCCGAAATCTGGTTTTCCCAAAACAACACAAAACGTACCGTTTGCGGTGCCATATGACACTTTGTATTTAGTTATTGAGACGTATTTATAAAAGGGGGTTGATTTTCATTGAGCCATTAAACATCTCTATGCAAGATGCAATATTCTGCTATACAGTGAAGCAGATACACATAACAGAAGCAAAAAAAGAAGTAAATTAAGAGATGCATGCTAATATAACTATACCTAACTAACTATATAATGATAATCATAGACAGATTTTCTTTTTCTTTACTTACAGATCAGTTCCACAAATTTTTTTCTGGATCTAAATTTGGCGAAAACAATGGTTTAGTCACCCGTTTCCAAACTCTGCTTATCAAGCTTCAAGTTTTCGCCTTTGAGGGGTCTGTAATTCAAATAATAACATGTTTTGCAAAAGGAAAGAACCTTGTTTCCTTGTATTTCTGGGTGTGGGCTCAGAACCTCCAGTTGAGGGTTGTAGACTATGAAGAATGTATTGGTAGTCTTAGAATTTGTAGGTGCAGCATTTTGATCCTATTTGTTCAAAAATTAATGATTTGTGGCACAAAATGGAAGAAAATGCCATTTTGTTTGGCATGATCTCTTTTGTTATGGTTAAAGCATTAATCGTAATCTAGTAAAACCCAACCCTATCCCACAGAAGTTTATTCTAAATAAGAGTTACCATTCTCAGAATAGTGCCACATGAGAAACAGCTGCCACTTTCAGTTTCTTTAAGAACACATTTTTGTTTTCAATTCCGGCTACTTGGGATCGTAGTTTGCTCTTTGCTAGTGTGAAGCTATTGATTCGACCATTTTGTCATTTTCTTTCTATGACTGGATTAGAAAATCCATTGTTTTGTTTGAATTATGGTATTTTCAGCCGTCAGGGTGTTAGTTTGACAAAGAAGGTAAGAAATGTACGTGAAAAGAAAGTAATAAATGTAATAAAAGATAATAATTGCAATAAAGTACAAAAGAAATTAATATACTAACACTTTCGCGATCTGTATCGGATTACTGGTCTTCCGTCGTTACTCGCGCTTGCGAGTTGTAATCTGATCTCCGATTTCTGATAGCGGAGTTGATTCACTGTTCGGTGTGAAAGTCGGGGATTAAGATACAAAACCGGGGGAGGCGAGTGTCTCTTGAGTGGAATGTCCTCTAGCGGCTCACTCAAACCCAGTTCTGCGACCGGCGCTTTGCGTGTTCGGAATCATTGAATGAATGATCTGAAGTACGCATTGCGTCGCATCTCAAAAATACCCTCGTTTGCCCTCTCCGTGGTGTTGACCCTAGGGATTGGTATTGGCGCAGTTACGGGGCTGTTGAGTGTTCTTCAGGGTGCCCTTTGGACTCTTCCGCCGTATGAAGATCCGGAACGGATCTTCGTGATTTCGAAGCAGCGATTGGATGGGCAGACCTACCGGAACGGTATCGCGGGCTACGAATGGCGGGAATGGCAGACGGCATTGACGCTATTCTCGGAAATGGCGGTGTACGACTGGACTTTCGATTTCTTGAGGGTCTCTGAAGGTAGTGAGGCGGTGAAAGGGATGCGGGTCACGCCGGACTATTTTAGAGTAATCGGACGGCAGCCCGTGCTCGGCCGCTCCTTCTTGCCGGCGGATGAAGACGCTTCGGTTGTCCTCATTGGGGACGGGCTGTGGGAGCGGCATTTCGGCCGAGATCCCGATATCATCGGTCGAAAGATCAGCTTCGCTCGCCGTGAGCCTCCCTTAACGATAGTGGGCGTGATGCCGGAAGAGATTCGTTTTCTCCCGGTGGCTTCCGCAATCGGGGAACCCAACTACGATGTCAACGATTGGGTGGATTTTTGGCTTCCGGCTCCCGTGGGACAGCCTGGTACGGACGACGGTCACTGGAGTGTCGCGGCCCGACTTCCACGAGGGCGTTCTGCGGCGAGTGTGGAGCGAGACTTAATGGCTGTCTCAGAGCGTCTGGTGCCGGAACGTTCTGAACTTGAGGGCGTAAGGCCTGATGTCCGTTTGCTGACGGATGTACTCAATGATGCCGGGCGGGAATTCCTGCTACCGACACTTGGTGCTGATAGGCACGTCTTACATTTATCAACGATATTCCACAGAAGTTAAATGTATTAAGGTGAAGTTTTCAGGGAATGTTTAAGGGGATATGGAACTAAATCAAAACCCACTACAAGCTTGTTGATTGTCGGATGTACCAGCCATAACATCAGGAACAGTTTAGAACATTAAATTGAAACATCCAGGGTACTTTGATAAGGATTTTTAGCTGACCCAACGGTTGATTGTCGGATGTACCAGCCATAACATCAGGAACAGTTTAGAACATTAAATTGAAACATCCAGGGCACTTTGATGAGGATTTATAGCTGACCAAACGGCGCTATGTGCACGCCGCTACTACTTCTACTGCTACAAGCGAGGCTAATGGTATTAAAGGGAAGTTTTCATAGAATGTTAGAGGGATTTTCAATTAAAACAAATATAGTATGTACATGCAGGTTATCAATAAGGTCTATACGCAATATTTTACGGACAGCTTGAGTATTAAGTTGTATTTGTATTAAGAGTATTAAGTTGAAACTTTAAGGCATTTTACAGAGATATTGAACCGAGCAAAAGGAACTCTGTAAATATTGTTATTTCTACTACTGCTGCTACTTCTGCTACTGCTATTACTGCTGAGGCTAAGTGTATGAAGCTTCGACTTTGAAGTAACGTTTAGAGGGATGTTGAACTAAATCATAATGCACTTTGTGCATGCAGATTGTCAAGCAGGTGTATCAATAATATTCTAGGGATTGTCTGGGGTATTGAGTTGAAACTTTCAGTGCATATTAAGAGAGATTTTCAACTAATCAAAAGACACTATGTGTGTACTGCTACTACTCCTAATACTACAACTTTTATTAGTCGAAGTACTAAAGTTAAGGCTATTATATTAAAACTTTCAGAGAATGTTGAGGATGACGTTGAACTAAATTGAATCGCACCATGTCGATTCAGGCTAGCAAAAGGTCAGCTATACCCCATTAACAGCTTACGGTATTATGCTCAAACTTTTAATGCATATTTGGGAGACGTTGAACCAACCGAAAATGTGCTCTATTCAAACTACTACTGATAATTTTTACATTACTCTAATGCTGGGGGTATTAAAGAGAACTTTTCAGGCAATGTAGAGAGAAATTATAAATTAAATTGAAATTCTCTATGATTTTTCAAAATTGTCTGACTTTCATGCTCTTGCTTGCTCTGTTGCGAGGCTGTTCTGGTGTCGCAAATATGTTGTTACTGCGCTGAAAAGTTCTGCATACCATGACAAAGTTCAGGCCCGTCGGAACCGTGGTGGCTGGGGGCCTCATCCCCATAATAATTTGCAAATATTGTTATTTTTGTGTTTCGGTCAAGTAAAATCCTTTCAAATTTTTGAATCAATAGAGATGTGCATGTACAGATTGCACGGAGACAGCAGAAAAAGTTTGCTGTAAATTACTGCAGATTCCCCAGCTGGGGGAGGTAGCAATGATAGATATGACTCTGCCACTTTGACCATGTATTTTTATCACCTGTCACTTCATGGGAGCGGATCAACAGTAAAGCTTTGAACAAATTAGGGGGAGGGACTAGAATGTGATTCCAAAGTTTAACTCCAAACTAGCTATGCATCTTTTAGGCTACAATTTATTATGTTTGAAATAGGAAGAGTTACTGAAGCCATTACAGGTATTGGTAATTTGCAGAATAATCTTACCCAAATAGAAAGAGCTGACTTCCCAGTTTATCAAAAATGTGATATGGCCATGGCAAACACAAAATATCTAACAGAAGAATCTTTAGCTGGGACTAGATACCAGTTAAAAGTATTTTTATAAAAAGGGGGACACAGTTAGAGATTCAATATCTAACAGCTGGCAAAATAAACGATGATAACAGGGGAAACTAAACATTAGCTTACTTTCCCCTCTATTAACGTTTTTTCAAGGGGGTGTATGGGGGCAATGTGTCTTTGTGACCAGAGCCTCCCCTCAGTTTGTTCAGTCCATAATAATTATAACAATGAAAAGAACAATAATAATAAATCCACCAAAACTAGTAGTTATACAGCATTTAGTTTCATAGTTTTTCATTGTCTATTAGGGTGGAGGCCTATGGATCGTTTTTTGGGGGAGTAGGCTACCCAAAGCTTTTGGAGGAGTAAAATGATTTTAGCCCATATTTTTAGATTTTCCATGAGAAGTACTTCATATGGGCTATTAAGTAAAACGAAAGGAATATATAGATAGACGGATATAATAATTCAAATATGACAGCGACAAATAAGAAATTTGATTTTCGTTCAAAAAAAGGAATTTCTGGTACTCCATTATTAACAATAATCTTAATACAACGAAATGTCAAACATTCAGCATTAAACATCAAATAACCCCCCCCCCTCCTTCACAAGACATTATGACTGGAATAAAGGGAGGAAGCACGAAAAAAAAGAAAAGACAATCAGAGACAAAAGTAAAAAAGACGAAATATGAAAACCTATTCGTTCACACTAAAAATAAAGCTACTAATCAGCCGCCCACCATTGAAAACTCACCGAAAGCCAAAGTAGAAAGTGCCGTGTCAAATAAACAAAAAATGATACAGTTCCAACTTGAACCAGAGAAAATCGACTGCAAATGGCTGTTAAAGAAAAAAGAAACAAAATTAGATTAATCCACCAGAGATCAAAAATATTTTTACAATCCTTTTATAGACACCAAACGACTGACTCTTTCTAGCCAGCTCAGGTGAAGCAAACGTAAAACTACGTTTTGCCTACATAAAGTAAAATGATAAATACCGTAGACTCATAGGATACCATAAATACATTGACAACCCAGGAATTTACTTATGTTTTGAATAAAAAAACCTATTAAATAAAATATTTGCAGTTATTTCCATATAAAAGCAAAGTTCTTAAACTCTAATTTCCCATTCAAATCTCCAATGAAATTGAGACGGTTATGGCGAATGCGTGCTAGCTTGTTGATACTCTTTCGTAAAATGTTGCCTCCTGAGATTTCAACAATTGGTCCTACGTTGAGTTCTCCCCAGGAATATGTGTCAGTTAGGGTTGCCACACCTCTCTATTTGAGAGCCCCCTTCCTCAGGATATATCTAGTACCCAAACCCATTCTCTCCTCTCTAAAAATGTCTGCTGTTAGCTTTCTTTCTGACAATTTCTGCAAACAACTTCTTAGTTTGCTGGAGGAACTTATGTGGCCTGACTCCACTAATTTCTTTTGTGTACGAACGAGGAGCGGAATAATGGTCTCACTTTCTTATCCTAAAATATGCTGAATGAGGAGACCTTGAGAAACGAAAAAGGTTACCATTCCCTAACCCCTCTCGCATCAAAACCAAAGAAAATTAGTTGACGGCTCAGATTCCAAAGTTTTTTGTGGGCGCAAGAACGAATCTATTGCGGACATATACAATTTTCTGCTTATTGATGATCTATTTGCAACTTCGGGCCAGCCGTCCGAATTTCAATTTGCCCTGATAAGGGATGCCGGATACGAAACCGTCATCAATCTGGCGCCAACCAGTGTGTTTGAAAACGCGGTGGTGGATGAAGGAGAAATACTCGCGGATCTGGGCATCAAGTACGTGCATATCCCAGTTGATTTTAAAAATCCGACTGAAGATGACTTTGCACAATTTGTCGCGTGTGTGAACGAGCATGCTGGTAAAAAAGTCTGGGTTCATTGCGCTGCCATCATGCGCGTATCAGCATTTACCTACCGGTATCGACGCTCGGCCCTTGGCCAGGACGAGTCGGTTGCCGGCGCTGATCTGCAAAAAATCTGGGCGCCGATGGGTGTCTGGAAAAAATTTGTCAATCAATAGCAGTGACTAATTACGGCCGCGGCTTATGACTAAGGCAACTCAGTCGCCTCCGCCCAGCCAAGGAAGACGTTGATCACGGGCTCCAGGCTAACTGATAGTTTACTGGTGATCAGGATCTCGGCCGTAACCGGCACCTTGAAGATGTCGCGTTTCCAGCGAAAATAAAGTGTTTCACCATCCCTGCTCCACACCGGATCTTCACCGCCCGCATCGGACACCCGCTGTTTGCCTCCCGGCGTGGGAAAGTTTGTCAGGTACACTTCACGCCGTCCGGTTTCGTTGGAGGTATACGCAATAACCGTATCGCTTGGCGAGATTATCGGCTGCATCTCCTCAGCAACGGTGTTGGCGAACGGTGTTGTTTGTTTTGTTTCCATATCCAGCAACCATAAATCCCAATTGGTTTCCGGGTGCAGTTCGGCGTACATCAACAACCGACCATCGGTAGAAAATGAACCTGCGTCGTGGTGCCTGGGGCTGTTGGACAAGCGTGTCATCGGGCCGGGAGAGTCCACCGGGCGCATATATAGATTTGACGGGCCATGGGCGTCTGCGGTGAACACCAGATGTGTGCCATCCGGTGTCCACACTGCAGCGTGCGCATGGATGCCACTGTTTTCCCAGGGTACAAGAACGCTGCGATCTCTGTTTAGAAGACAGATGCGAGACGGTCTTGATCGGCGCGCGCCTCGAAGGCGCCTTCATGGGCGAGGCGGACTTGAGCGCGGCGATCTGCATCGGGACGTCGTTCAACGGGGCGCACATGACCGGCGCGCACTTCGAGAACGCCACCCTGCACCACGCGAGCTTGCGCGGCGCCAACCTGAACCGCGCCTGCTTCGTGCGCGCCGGCCTCCCGACGGCCGATCTCGAAGGCGCGGACCTGCTGGCCGCCCTCTTCGACGGCACCGACCTGACCCAGGCCAACCTGGCCCGGGTGCTGGACAACGCCGACGGTGCCGATCCGGACCGCGTCGCGCAGGAACTGGCGCTGATTGCCGTCAAGGCAGACGTGACCGAGGAACTGGACCGCCTCGGCGCCCATGTCGAAGCCGCACGCGACCTGCTGGTCAAGGGCGGCGCCGTGGGCCGCAGGCTCGACTTCCTGATGCAGGAATTCAACCGCGAGGCCAACACGCTTTGTTCAAAAGCGCAGCACAGCGCCTTGACGGCGGTGGGGCTTGAGCTGAAAACCGTGATCGACCA
>JAAAKM020073195.1:126340381-126369016 GCA_010016025.2 Alatinidae sp. Z8VKAUB7J3 | reverse complement strand
ACATAGAATAAGAAAAGGAGTGCCCCATGGCGGACCGCCGCGGCCTTTTGATCATCCTCTCATCGCCTTCGGGCGCAGGCAAATCCACACTGGCCCGCCGCCTGATGGCCTGGGACCCGGGGCTCAAGTTCTCGGTCTCCGCCACCACCCGCGCCCCGCGCCCGGGCGAGGAGCATGGCCGCGAGTACTTCTTCATGTCCGAGGACGAGTTCCGCCAGAAGGTGGCCGAAGGGGGAATGCTGGAGCACGCCCACGTGTTCGGCAACTTCTACGGCTCCCCGGCAGGCCCGGTAAAGGACACCATCGAGGCCGGCCAGGACGTGCTGTTCGACGTCGACTGGCAGGGCGAAATCCAGATCCGCACCGCCGGCCTGGGCAAGCACGCGCTGTCAATCTTTATCCTGCCGCCCTCGATCCCAGAGCTGCGCCGCCGCCTGGAAACCCGGGCTCAGGACAGCGACGAGGTGATCGCCAAACGGATGCAGAAAAGCTGGGATGAGATCAGCCACTGGGGCTATTACGATTATGTGCTGGTCAATGACGACCTGGACCAGACCGAGAGATTGTATTGTCTAGAGGGTATATCTGTGGTGACGGTGTTTTTCCGTGTAGGTGGGGCCAAATTTCCTGGGATTATTCGATAAAGGTTAAGAAATTAATTTAAAATAAACCAGTTTTTTTTTCAACTAAAAGTAAGGAGCAACATTAAAACTTAAAACGAACAGAAATTATTACGTATATGAATCAGGTTTTCTCCTCCTCAACACCCCGCTCTTTACGTTAAAGTTTGAATTCTGTCCCAATTCTTTAAGAACGACTTCTGTTACCCTGTGTTCATTTAAAGGGAATAATAAGAAGCATTTTTCAAAAGTACTAAAAAACTTCAGCGTATAGAGCGAGGTGTTGAGGAGGAGCCGACCTCCTTCAGATGCGTAATAATTTCTGTTCGTTTTTAGTTTTAATGTTGCTCCTTACTTTCATTTGAAAAAAATTGTTTTTTTATTTAATTGTTAAAAAAAAAACTCCCAGTTCTTGTTCCTGTGCTCTTGTTTTAATGGTGTTGATCAGACCACTATAATGTTGTAAAAAGTAGAATAACCAAGGTGCAGTACATTTTTTGTCAGTTGAGAAAAAAATTGAATCGAAAGATAAGTGTGCAAACTAAAACTAGAATATTGGAATCTACGGTAATGACCGTGGTCAAATATGTCTCTGGAATATGGGTGCCTCGGAAAGCTGAGGATGATATGTTAAATGCTTTCCAGTGGAATTGTGTAAGGGTTGTCTTAGGTGCTCGTTTGACAGAACGTACATCAAGCAATAAGCTCTCCGAAAAATTTGATTTGATCTGAATTTCTACGCCAATAGTGAAAAAAAAAGTTGAGATGGCTAGGGCATGCTTTACGGATGATTAGTCCTCGAATG
The DNA here is from genome assembly GCA_010016025.2 of Alatinidae sp. Z8VKAUB7J3. Classification (NCBI taxonomy): domain Eukaryota; kingdom Metazoa; phylum Cnidaria; class Cubozoa; order Carybdeida; family Alatinidae; species Alatinidae sp. Z8VKAUB7J3. The sequence goes on along the minus strand of JAAAKM020073195.1, from coordinate 126,367,591 downwards.
AGGTGGAAAGAGACCATGCAGAAGGATTTAAAGGAAATTGGAACTTCTTTGGAGGGAGTAATGACTAAATACCGGAATAGATTGGGGCGGAGAATGACCGTGCTTTGCTGTGTGGCCTCGGGCGACTTAGTGTTGTTGTGAATTATTGTTTTTAGTAATAACAATATCTCATTCTCTTTTCGAGCACATTAGTGACTTTCTTGGCTTCACGTTTGATGCTCATCCTCTCTCCCCCCCTCACCCCATTCTTGTCCAGCGCACCGCGGCGCAACGCAGGTCCGGTCGTGACGTGGGCGACGTCGACGATGCGGACCGGCACGCCGTCGACCGACTTGATCACGGACTGTCCGATGTCCTCGACCCCGGTGACCCAGCCGCGTCCACGCACGAAGTACTCCGCGCGGTTGATCTCGATCACGCGCGCCCCTACCTCGAGGTTCGAGTCACGGACCGCACTGAACACGTCGTCCAGCGTGACTCGGTGCGCGCGCATCGCGTCGGGGTCGACATCGACCTGGTACTCGCGCACGAATCCGCCCACCGACGCGACCTCCGACACGCCGCCTGCCGCCATCAAGGCGTAGCGGCCCGTCCAGTCCTGGATGCTGCGCAGCTCCTCTGGGCCCCAACCGCCGGTCGGGTTCCCGTCCGGGTCCCGGCCCTCCAGCGTGTACCAGAAGATCTGGCCGAGGCCGGTTGCGTCGGGTCCCAGGGCGGGCTGTACACCGGGCGGGAGTGTCCCGCGGGCGAGGCTGTTGAGCTTCTCCAGCAGGCGCGAGCGCGACCAGTAGAACTCGACGTCCTCCTCGAAGATCACGTAGATCGTCGAGAAACCGAATGCTGACGTGGAGCGGATCGTCCGCACGCCGGGGAGCCCGAGCAGCGAAACGGTCAGGGGGTAGGTGACTTGGTCCTCGACGTCTTGCGGTGAGCGACCGGCCCACTCGGTGAAGACGATCTGCTGGTTCTCACCGATGTCCGGGATGGCATCCACGGGCACCGGGTCGCGGGGGAAGTCGCCGCCCTCCCAGTCGAAGGGCGCGACGTAGAGTCCCCAACCGACGGCGAACAGCAGCAGCAGGCCCGCGATGAGCCGCTGCTCGAGGAAGAAGCCGAGGATCCGTGAGAGCATGACTCAGGGCTCCATGGTGAGGGTTCGTTGGCTGCTCCCGCAGCGCAGCATCGACGCGCCGTAGTAGGGATTCGCAGCCTCGTCCGAGAGTTGCAGCCAATCGGCACCTTCACCGTCGAAGGCCATTGGGCAATGGAATACCTGGGCGGGCTCGCCCTCGTGGTGGAACCCGAAACGGTCGAGCGCCGTCGTCGTCGCCGCGGTCAATGCGACCAACGCCGAGCGGTCTAGACCTTGTAAATATGGATCAAGAACTTCCAGGCGCTTCTCTCTAAGGAGGAGACCTGTTTTTGACTTTTTAATTAAACAAAAAATTCCTCCTGCTGCTACACATAGCATGTGATACCATTCATAATATATTTTTTGGTTATTGTTTAGTCAACTAATGTGCTAACGCTTCTGTTTGCTTGTTCTTTGCGACTCTATTGTACAATTTGCTTTGCTTATTTTAGTTTTCTATTCTCTGAAATGGTAACAGCTCATCCTAGCCGAATGGCTGGTGCGCTGGATTTGGAATCCTTTATCCGAAGGGTTTGGGTCTGGTTTCTGGTTTAGCCAATTATTTGGTTCGGAACGGGGGTAAGTTGCGTGACTGTAAAACCCATCAAATTCGACCCATCTATAAATGCGAACCTGAAGAAATCGGAGAAGGTAAGCAGGAAGAGTGTGCGAAAGCATAGGCTGCTGGTCACCATCCCTCCATTGCACTTCCTGGCTGAAGGGCTTTAAAACGGATATCAGAACTGCTGTTTTAGATTTTAAGGATCTGGTGCCGTATCCTTTACCTTTTACCCTTTAACTGAAAGCTATGAAAAAGTGTTTTGAACCAAGACTGTCGAATGGTGCTACTATTGTCAAAAAGTGTGTGCGCTCTTCGTAATAGGGAATCGTATATAAAGAACGACCTCTGTCTATAGGAACAGAAAGTGTCAAAACGATATTTTGGCAACAATAAGTATATCAAAAGAATTTTTTTTACGGTTATTCCAAAAGTCTAAAAATTGCAAATTAAAAAAAAAAACTATATGAAGTTACGAGGCTGTGATTTCGCGCGATTTTTCATTTCGCTGCGAGGCGCGTGATTTTTGAAAAAAGGTGCCATTTTGATAAAAATTACTGTATCGCTTAATATGTCCAAGAAGCCTAGTATGGAGTTTTAATTTCTTATGCACGAAAAATGTTTTTTGTGGGAAACTTGTTTATTAGTTTTTTTTCCCAGTGGAGATCATTTCGGTGCAGCGGTCGGAAAATATCTGGAGAGTACTCATTGATACGGAAATTAATAATTCTGGTGCCCTTTTTTAAGTAATAAAAGATTTCCACCATTATGGACCGAACAATTCTGAATGTTATGAAGTAAGAATTGTCTTCTGACTTCAAACTGTCCAAATACTTTACCCCCGCCCCCCCACTTATGTGCAAATATATAGCCCAAATTATATATTTCCCATCTATTCTGTCACTTCTCTTTGTCTTGTCTCACGTTAAGCTGAAAGAAACTGACCGAAAAAACCGGTTCTACAATGCGTCAATTAAAGAACACTTGATTGATCGGACTATATCATACAAGAACCAAAACTTTCTCTTAAATCTTGGAAAAAAGGTCTAAGGGTATCTTAACTTTTTATAAACAAGGAGTTCTCACCCTTTCCAACGTTTCCATAAATTGGTGCCCCTGCATTTGTGTGCAATTTGTTTTTATGATTTATTCACTGTTGGATTGAAGTTTGATGTAAGTAGGAGTAAAATGCAGAAATAAAGACTTGCAATCACGGATGCTTTGATTTGCTGCAGTAATTTTTTTGGTGGAATCTCAATAAGTGACATGCTTCAGAGGTTATATTTGACATTTTCACGTATTTTAACTAAGGATGACCAAGAGGCCTCTTGACAAAGGGATAATTATCCAGACGAAACCAAAGGATCCATGTAATACCTCTTGTTTTCTGCGAGCAAAATACGGTATCGACTATATGCCCCAATTCCTACGGATTTGAAGTCAGGGATAATTGCAAGGACTCAAAAGTCACATGAGAAAGCGCAGTGCCACTTATTTTGAAACCAAAAGTTTAAGCTATCGACCTTAAAAGCCTGGGAACAAGAATTTCTGCTACCCAAGATGTCCTTGATCTGGTCGTTACCCATAATCTTATCCATTGTTTCTTATAATTGCCTAATAACTTGGGAGTCACTCTTTACGCTAAGGTTTATTAATTCTTAACTTCAGGTCTTCTATAGCAAAAAAAAAACCATATACCCAAATGGTGATCACAAAGCATGTCCTTTGCCGATTGTTTTTGAAAACATCTGATATAAAAATTCCACTGTTTAAGATAAGATAAGAAGAAGTTAAGATTTATTAATCATGAATTAGTAAAAAACATTTTACTATTCCCCAAAAGACTCTTTGGCCTGTAAAGAAGGGTGAAGATAAACAAGTCACTTACTCAGTAAACATCCCCTGATAGAGTGCACTAGTTTGGTGCATGCAGCAGTAAATCGCTTTTTTGTGATAGCAGGCACAGCAAAAAGTTGGATGCAGTCAGTTAATTTCAGTCAAGAGACAGAAGAAGCTGTCAGGAAATGATCCTATAAACATAGCACATTGTTACATCATAGTGAACTTTCAAGAAAGGGTGGTTTTTCAATTACAGTGCCATTTACATTCCATAAGCACACCTCTACCTGAGGATTACAATTTATTTCCCATTAGCATCATTGCTACTGGACATTTTATACTATAGTAGGATGGTCATCAGAACCACACAATACACATTTTGTGCCCTTACAAGCAAGGGTTCTCTCTTGAGTTCTTGTGATCATCTGCGCAGCAAGAACATCGAGTACTATTTTTAGAGGTTAAAGCTGCATGCCCGTACTGTTGACAATTATAATATCGTATTGGTAATGAATGGAGCTATAACTGATGAACGAATCATACAAGTGTCTTCATTAAGGTATAGTTACAGTGGCAATGCTTATTGCAATTTTTTTTTTTCTGATGGAAGATATACCTTAAACGGTTTTTTATTTCATTTTTGTTGTTTTCGCCAAACGTGTATTTTACTTTTCACTTTCTAAAGGGGGGGAGGAGGGTAAATATTCGTGACATGAGATTGTATACCTATAGTGTAGGTATTCCAACCGCGTAGAAATTAATGAAATGCCTAAGTTTTCTCCCTAGACAATTTTTTTTTCAAAACGATTCTTCGACTTTCATTTATTCTGAACCGTGGTTTGCGCTTTACTTGGTAGCAACTATTTCTTCAAACTTAATGGAAAAGTTTTTGACAAAGCTTTTGATAACTGAACATTATCCTTGCCAATTTGTTTATTTTTTTAATTACCTCTTTAGTTACTTTTACTAATTAATAAAATATAATATAACCTTTATGGAATTCTAAATGGTTTACAATTAACTGACTTATCTTTGTGTGAGTGTTTTATGTCATTTGTGCTCTAATTTTTCTAGAAGCTGAAGATCTATCCTCAAATGATGATAAAGATGTTTTTGGAAGAACATATCCTATATTACTGATGGATCATGACGTCAATCTGTTTTCGGGGTTTCTGGTTGATCTCCATAATCGTTGACTCTTAAAAAGGAACTAGAGCTATACATTTCAGATCAAATGAGCCTCTTTTAAAGCTCACACGACCATCCCTTCCATGAAAACCTTATATACCCCTGGGGCATAACTTACAACTCTTACCCCTAGACTCTGGGGGATTCTCACCACCCCAAAGGCCCTATTATATGATCTTTGAACAATTTTTAAGAAAAATAGCTATCTCAAAACTTTTGTCGGATGCATTTGTGGAGCATACGACGTAAAGGAGGGGGGAGCTGTCCCCGATCACTTTGACTCTTAAAGTGGGAACTAGAACATCTGATTTCCAATTCAATGAGCCCCCTTCGGAGTTTATAAGACCAGTTTCTATAAAAACCTTACATAATCTCGGGGCATAGCTTATAACCCTTGCGCTGAGGGTTGTGGGGTTGTCATACTTAAAGACATAGTTTACGGATTTTTCAACTACGCTGAAGAAAATGGCTGCCGGAATTTTGATTAGATGTGTTTTGGGAATTGATGGGCGTGGGGGGGGGGTGTTGCCCTCCAATCACTTTTGACGATTAAAAAGTTCCTTTTAATTTCCAATAGAATGAGCCTTTTTGAAGTTTTTACGACAACAAATGGCCATCTCAAAATTTCTATCATATTCATTTCAGGAAAACACAAGGTGTATGTGTGAGTGTGGGAGGGGGGGATACCCGCCCTCCGATCACTTTGAATCTTAAAAAAGTACTAGAAATTATTATTACCAATCCAACGAGCCCCCTCCGAAATATATACCACCATCCTTTCTACAAAACCTTTGTATGTTTCCGGGCATAACTTACAACCCTTGCCCTGAGGGCAATGGGCGGGGGGGTTACATCCTCAAAGAAATGATTTCCGGACCTTTTAACTACGTTGAACAAAATGGCTATCTCAAAATTTTGATTCGATGTGTTTTGGGAAATAGTGAGCGTGGGAGGGAGGTTTTGTTGCCCTTCAATCCTTTTCGACTATTTTTCAAAGTTTTTACGACAAAAAAATGATCATCTCAAAATTTCAAACAGATGTATTTTGGAAAACACGAGGTGTAAGGGGTGGGGGTATCCACCCTCCGATTATTTAAAATTATGTGCCCGGGGCAAGTGCCATCCTGCCCCCTCCTAAAACTGCCTCTGCTTGATGTAAAATAAATTTTGGAAAAAGCCAAATGGCAATAGTGCGTAATGAATCTCAAAAAGGTCATTTATGGTATAAATTCTTACGCATTTCATTTGTTTACAATTTACCAGTTCTTAGGCAACAAGGCATTACCCTTCGTAATTAACAAGAAAAAAGAACCTATCAAATCTACATTGGGATTTCCTTAGGGATTTTATTGATGGACTATATTTTTATTTTATGTATGCCATAATTCAATGAACTCAAATTCGTGATTATTGTTTGGATTTACCCACGAGGAACGGGTTTTGAACTATTGAATTTCTTTTTTTAAATAAAGAGCTTAATCGAAGTGTCTCACAGGAACGGGTTTGGTGGGTAGATTGTCTATATACCGTTTCATTGTTTTGAATAGCGACGAAATAAAGTTATCTCGCAATTAAGAATAGCAGAGGTGTCTTCCATGAAAATATGGTGACGGGTACCTCACTCCCTAGATCTATCACATATGTTCAATATATAAAATATACACATTATATGTATTTTTGTCAAAAAAGTGTACTACCTCCTCCAAAAACAAGCCCGGATTAAGTAACTTTTTGTTATGTCATCTTTGGTGACTGTAAGAAGTATTTTTCTTAGAGAGTTGGGTAATAAATTTAAGAAACATGCCAAAATAGAAAAAAATGTGGAGAGAAAGATCTTTTGGGTCTTTTTAAAAGGGTAGAGAGTTGGGGGCACGGAGTTCCCTTGCTGGTGCATATGCATGTACTTTTGATTTTCGTCGTTGATAGTTTTTAGAAAAGGTACCAAAAAAACTCAGGTAAGAGTCTGATCGCTTGACCGATCCAATTGCCATTTTATTTGCTGTTGCTAAGAATAACGATCTGAAGGCATATGGTATAGCCCTGAACGCTGTTTCTCAATGCATGAACACTAGTTTTCAAATAGTTTAAGATGTCTTTTTTGGTGTAAAATTCCCTGTCGAGAAAGACAAGTAGATCTTTAGTGCCACGTTCAGAAGGAGACTATCAATACAGGGATTTAGTTAGCACTAACTTAACCCGATATTTAAAAGAACAAGGTCAAGCTGTTTTTCAAAAAACTCTAACATACTTTTGTTGGGAGCACTGAACTCCCTTCCAAAATATTCAACCCACTTTTTTTCAGGCACACTAGGAATCTGGGCTTTGGTAGGCTTTCTACACTTCCAGAGTTTGAAGGAGTCTTCAGCAATGGAGATCACATTTTTCTGGATCAGCATTAACTTATGGTTTTTCAGTTCCTTGTTGAATTTCCATTTTGTACAGAGCCTTAAGTCATTTCCTAAGCCATCTCTCAGGTGATCACAGTTGTTCCAAACCAAAAGCCATAGCTTGGCCAAATTGCTTGCATTTACTAGATATCTGTTTTTTTTACCAATCTTCTAGCTAAGACTTTTAACAAACATGTCAAAGAGGGACAGCACTTATTTCAGCACATTTCAGTGCCTGATTTATTTGTGTCAAGTAGGAAGTGAGGTCAATTGAGATATTCTTTTCACTTTGTGGCAGCACAGCATGATTGCATAAAAGATTGAAAGGCAGTTTGATTTTGATCAGGATCTCAGCACAGACTTTACTGAAAGACTCACTTTACACATTTTTCCAATCTTGGTAGGAAAAACTAATTAATTTTTTTTTATTTTGAGCCATAGGTGGGAAGGAGTAAATGCAAGTAGAGATGGGAATCAGGTTGGTACAAATCTATAAATTATTTCTTTCCTGTGTTTTTGGTATTCTAACTCATATGATAGATTGAATAAAATGGAGTTGTTTTTGGAAATATCCCTGTTAAAAGCAGGGTTAGGCAAAAAGGAGATATTTTGCCTTGCATTTTTAGCCCTAGTATTGTGAGTGTGATTAGTATGACATACCTCTAGTTGTTGTTTTTTGTAAGGGGGGGAAGGCTATTTAGCATATAGTGATAGTCGTCTCCTGATTAGTCATTCTAAATGGAGGCTAGAATAGAATGTCAGTCTAGTTGGATTGATGCTTAAAAAAATAGACCTTTCATTGTATACTATAGAATGTTATTTTAATGCTGTTAATTAGGCTATTCTCTCCTTGGAATACTTTTATGATACCCAGTGTCCCTGTTCTTAAATAACTTAGTGTTTCTGCATCTAAATTTGTTAGCACCAAAGAGTTATAAGGGGTACCAACTCGTCGACATGTGTAAGGGGGGCGAGATTTTAAGTTTTATTTCTCTATTAAAGACTAAAATAAATGCATCTTTTTTTATCTAAGGAAAGGAAATTTAGTTCTTGAATTTTTGCAATGGAAACACTGTATTGCAATAAATTTCTTTTTTAAATCCAAGAGAAGAATTTTTTTGCATTTTTGCAATGAAAATACCAATAAAAAGTATTCTAAAGCCTAGGGACATTAAACTGTAGGGAAAAATCTGGCCCTCCTCCTAAAAAAGCGTTGTTAGCCCTGAGATTGTTTTTAGAAGTAATTAAATATTAGTGAAAATTAGTTTATATTGAGATTCTTTAAAATATTTCTCGTTCTTTAGAATTCTTTGCATAGCTTTTTTTTTCAATTTTTGAAATTTCTTCCACTTGAAATACTTCTTTAGAGAGAATGAAGTGGAAGTTCAGACAATTGAGCATACATGATTATTCATATAACTTGTAGAATCAGCAGTATTTCTTCCAAACAATTGACCGACCGCAGAACTGTTCCAAATCGATGTCCTCTTTCTTTTCTATCCAATCAGAGTTCGTTAGATTTCCTATGTCGGGAAAAGTAATCTTCCTAAAAGCTTCCTCGCATTTCCCTTAGGAGTTCATATTATTCTCCGACATACACGCTAAGGAAAAACATAAGGGGGTAGAAACTCCTAAACTAGACTGACTAAAGGGATATAAATACTAATGCTGGAACTGTTCAGTGAGTTTTTTATGATCAACAGGTCAGGGCTATCCACATTTGTTTTTTTTAGAAAGGCATATTACCTCTGTTTTATGGGCTTGAATTTTGGAATGTGTCACTAAAGAAAATTTAATAAATGAAGTGAAACATAAAAATATATTTAAGAAAGTCTATTAATTTTTGTTTTATTCTTTTTTGTAAAATTTTTAGTTTCATTCAAATTATAAAAAAAAATCCTTTTTCACAAATTTCACAATCTCTGAATTAAACAGAAATGTTTCATGTGTCCGGTGACATGATGAAACTCCTGATTTGACCACAGCTTAAGGATATGTCAAATTCCTAACAAAAACTTTGGTTCATTTAATTTTTTGAGCGTACGCAATCTGGAGAATGGTCGTAGTATTATTGTTCGTGTTAATGATCGTGGTCCGTTTCATGAAGGTAGGATCATTGATTTATCTTATACGGCTGCTTTGAAACTGGATATTGTCAGAATGGGAACGGCCAAAGTAGAAGTGAAGGCCATTGATCCCAAGGGACCGAGAAGCGCTCAAAGTACACAAGCGAAAGAAGCCAAACCGACAAGAGTTACTTATCAGAAACGTGGTTTTTATATCCAGGCGGGTTCTTTTTCTGTGCTTGATAATGCACGTAAGTTACAGGAGAAACTGGCTGCCACCAGTGCCCATTTGGTTGCGATTAAACAATTTGTTGTTAACAACCAGACCTTATATCGTGTGTTGATTGGCCCGGTTAATAATATCGATGTAGCCGACAAGATCGTTTTTAAACTGGAAGAATACGGAATTAATAACCCCAAATTTATTAGTGAATAGTGAGTTAATTTATATTTATGAAATCTGTGTGTTTTTGCCGAATATTATTTTTATTATCATTCTTTATAGCTCAGTCTGTCTTTGCAGCTAACAGCGTCATTCCCGCCGCACCGGCCATTAATGCCAAGTCCTATGTGATGATGGACTTTGATAGCGGACATCTTATGGTTGATAATAACAGTGATGAACGTCTTGCACCGGCCAGTTTGACCAAGATCATGACAGTTTATGTTGCAGCAAGTGAGCTGGCGGAAGGGCGGATTGACATGGACGAACAGGTTACTGTCAGTAAAAAAGCCTGGCGTATGCCTGGTTCACGTATGTTTATCGAAGTGGATAAGCAAGTGAGCGTGGAAGATCTCTTAAAAGGCATCATTGTTCAATCTGGTAATGATGCCAGCGTTGCCTTGGCAGAATATATATCCGGAACAGAAGAAGTATTTGCAGAATTGATGAACCAACATGCCAAACGCCTGGGCATGGTCAATACAAATTTTCAAAATAGCACAGGGTTACCTGGAGAGGAGCATTATACCACTGCTAAGGATCTGGCCATTTTAGCCAAGGCCTTGATACAAGACTACCGGGATATCTATGCCATGCACTCGGTTAAAGAGTTTACCTATAACAAGATCAAACAAAGTAACCTAGTCGTAAGTAGTCGCAGTCGTAGTAATATTTGTATTAGTAATAATATCACTAGTAGCCCGTACATAGTATGTTTTGGTCAGTTCAACATCTCCTTTGACATGTCCTGAAAGTTTCAATTTCAAATCCTCAGCTGTTTCTGAAATATTGCTGATACGCCCTTTTGACAACCTTCATGCATATTGTGTGTGTTTGCTTTAGCTCAACATCCCCCCAACGTTTCGTGAAAGTTTCACCTTAATATGCTAAGCCTTTTCCAGCTAAGCCTTGTCAATCACTTGTGACTCTTAAAGAGGGCACACGAACTTTCAACTTCCAATTGAATGAGTCCATCTAAAGTTTCTAAGACAACTCCTTCAATACGAAATATATTCAGTTTGTTGATGTAGTATAGCTGACATTTATCTAGGAATGAGTAAGTAGTTTTTAGCTGTTTTACCTAACCTGACGGTTCTTAGGACACCTCGACCTGAAGTTTAATAAAAGTCAGACAAATATATAACTACCCGGAAAGGTTAATCTTCTAGAGCTTTTTGGAAATAAGCCTTTCAATTCCTTTTGTTTATCTATTAATCTACTACTGCTACTAAGCTCACTGCAGCACCAAGCCCTTTGAGACTAACAACCTTGTCTGTTCAATACCCAGTCTCTCTGTAACCTCCCAAGAAGTTCCAGTTTCCATTAAGTCCTTCCTTTTCACCTCCTTCCACCCCATTCCGGTATGACCTGCTTTTTATTTGGCACTAGATGGTTGGCCGAAAAGGACTATCCAAGGAAATCTGTCATCCTTCATCTGCAGAACGTGTCCTAGTCATCTCAACCTTTCTCTCATTACAGTCCTAGAAAGCAGGACAGAACCACATTCTTTGTACAACTTGCTGTTTCAAATACTGTCAGTCAGACGGGTAGCCAAAAGAATCTGTAGATATTTCATTTGGAACGCATCTAACAAATTGATCCTCTATCTTTCAAATCGCCCACGTTTCAGAACCTTACTTGTTCAGTGCCATCACTGTTGCTTTTTATATTCTAATCTGGGTTCGCACACTTACCTCCCTATTCTTCCAAAAAATTTTCAACTAAAAAAGACCCTGGGCCTTGGCTATTCTACTCATTTCATAAATCAGCTCATAAAATCTATCTTTCAGCCAGTATGTTCCACTTGACCACAGAGTAGTTTGGTCAAGCAAGTAAGCCGTACCACCAAGTTCTATTGCTGCTGCACAAAGCATTAGGATGCCGTACTGAAAAGAAGACAATTTTGGTAGAATTTTGTTGCATAAGCTTTTAGTTATGTCGGATAGTTATTGAGTTATTGGAATGAAACTTTCACGTATAGACATAGAGCCTATATTTTACTCTGGGTAACTGTTTTGAATTATGTATGTTAACACCCTTAACCAACGCTAGCGCAATATTCTTCGTTGAACTTAAAAAAAGCTGTATTTTAAAAGTGAAACATTCCAAGTAATATATCTAGAGGGATTCCCAAGGAATCTGCCTTAGATTGGCAATTACCTTAAAATCTAAACAAATCATTAGAAAAATTTTGGAAAAGTGTCAAAACTGGAAAGCAAGTATTATACAGAATAAGCCTGTGAAAGCGAACATGATATAAATTATTTTAAAAAATAAACGAATGTCTCCATATTTCTACATAAGACATTAATGCTATAATTATAAATAAATAGAATTTTGAACAAAAACAATCCAATAAGTCACAAATAAATTCAATCAATTTTATTGATCTCTTTAAGGCTTGATCTCTCTTTTCAAATGATTTCTGGAAAATAAGTCGATACACATCTAGTTAGTAGTATACCTCGCATCGACTTTGTAGGGTCTATTGAGAGCTTCCAGCACACCGGTAAGGAGCTTTTGTACGAATAGCCCTAGCCTTTATGTAACGCAACCTTTCGTAGTCTGTCCGCGAAACTGCAATTGTAGCGTTTCGACCGGCCATCTTCGGGTAGGCCTACGACGTGAACATTTCGGTACCGCAAGCTTCAAGCAAGTTTTGTCTGAAAGGCTTTTTAGCGTTCGATAGACATGACGACTGTCCTTGGGAAGTTACTATGATCGTATTCAGTTTATCCGCACTGTTGATCGTTGCATGCATGTCGGTCGCGTTTTCGCTGCTTGGACATCTGCATGAGCAAAGATGCAACCGGATCAGCTACGGCTTCACATCACAACGAACGCAGAGTTGAGGCTGATCTGTTCATTCAAAAAGCTTGTTAACTATAATACTACGATATATAGAAATATTTTGGGACAATTAAATAAGGACATGAGACTACCCTGCTAAGAGAAAAGGTTGTTTATGCAAATGGTCCTGATAGCTAGAAAACTCTAGATTTCCTTGACCTCCGACGCTGGTGGAGGTAAAGACACAAACTTGAATTGATTTTAGGAAGGAGGGTGCACTTTGTTGGATAGCCCCAGAAGGAAAAAAGGAGAGAGTGAAGACTAGGGGGACTATCCAGAAAGAAACTTATGTTGAAAGATTAAAGTAAAAAAAAAAACTCATATAAACCAAAACTCCGTTAAACAGGGAAGTGTCCTGCTATTTGGGCACTGTAGAACCAGGATATATCCCTGCTAAGCCGAAATGCTGCATTTCTAAAACCCTGAAACTGACACAAGAGGGCTATTTAGAAGGAATCTTAAATTAAGGAAATAAATTAAAAGAAAGACGTATGTTGACTTTAAAACACATAAAACCTATTTTTATTAAACACGGAAAAGCGCTGCTATTTGGGCAAAATAGGATAGGGTAAGAATAAATGGGTCGTATCCCCATAAGTACCAATGTCTTTTTGGAGGAATTTCTACATTCTTTACTGATAAATTTATCTCTAGGGCACGGAATGCAACTTTTATTGCATGTAAACAAGCTACCATTTCGTTGAGTCATTCTATGAGCTATCCTAATAAAAACTTTTATTCCTTTCTTGTGTGCCTGAAGATACAGATATTTGTATTAGTTTTTAAAAAGGTCAATATTTTCTCCTTATTGGTCGACTTGAATTATTTTACCATCCACTTCTGATACTCTTGTTCATCTTGAGTTGCCTCATTTAGGTTTCATGTCCTTCTGATAAGTCAATAATAATTTCATACATTCAAGGTAAAACTACAAAAGGCTAGAATTACAAGACTATAATTAGAAAACCTATAATTTAAATCAGTAACACGGCTACGTGGTATCTACTGTTTTAGGTTCCCTCTTGAATTCAGCAGCTCTCTAGCACGATCAATATCCTTCGCTCCGTTACTAAAATTTAAAAACTTTTGGCTTTCTATCAATTAATGTTTGTTATTTTAAGTATTTACGGTTGATTTAAGTGTGAACATTTTGCCAATGTCCTTTCATTATGTCCTTTCATTGGCAAATGAAAAAAACTTGAAAGGTTGATTTAAGTGTGAACATTTTGCCAATGTCCTTTCATTTGCCAAAAATTGGCAAATGGCAAATTCCTCGTCCTTTCCTAAAACCACTGTGTTGTTCTCTCTTCTACATTTTTATTTAGAGTGTCTCTTAGTCTAATAAGTATCATCATGTTAGGAAAATTTATATAAGTCAAGCTAATGTCTCTATAATTACTACATTGACGATATTCACTTTTCTCATGAAGAAGTTAAATCAAAATACATTAAAACCAAAATCTGTTAAAAATCAAAAGACAAATAAATTCTAATAAGAATATACTCGTCTTATACGGTCATGCCAACCAGTGGCAGTTCTTGTTACATTAAAAAAATAAAAAAAATCTCTTAAATTACCTGTAAAATTTTAGCTAATCATTCCCTATTATATTTTACAGGTTCATGATACAGTAACAGCAATAACAAAAGCCAGTGATTTCAAGACTGTTGCTGAAGGAGGCTGTACGCAAAAGTGTAACGCAGTTTTAAACTGTGGTCATATATGCCCAAGAATATGTCATATTCATGACCGGGATCACCTCCAAGGTCGATGTTGCAGACCTTGTGACCGATACATCTGCTCTGAAAAGCATCAGTGTCCTAAAAAATGCTTCGAAGATTGTGACAAATGCGTAATTACTGTCGAGAAAACACTATCCTGTGGCCACACAGCCACTTTACCTTGTTATGTTGATAGCTCGGATTACAAGTGCTTGGTTATGGTTGAAAAAGTATTACCAGATTGTGGTCATCTTGGCCGAGTATATTGCGGTGTAGATCCACAGGGGCTGCTTTGCAGCCTGCCATGCAATATTCCATTGTCCTGTGGTCATCAATGTACCAGAAAATGCCATGCAAAGGTAAGTCTCTTTTTTATGAATCATTTTCTTGAAATTCATTATTTTGACTTATCAACTTTTATTTGATGTTTTAATGGTTAAGAATGCGACCTGAAGTTTGACCCACGAAATAAAATAATTAATTTAACTTAGATAAGTAATGACAAAGAGAAATTTTGTGAACTTTCAATCTCCAATCGAAGGAGCCTCCTCTAATGCTGATGTGCCGACTTCTATCATAACAAGACTTATATGGTCCCGGGGCACAACTTACAACCATTGTCCCCTGGCTCTGGTGAGTTGTTTCAACTCACAAGGCCTTGTTACATGGTATTTGGAGAATTTTGAACAAAATGGCTATGTCAAAGTTTCTTTTGTATACATTTGGGGAAAAGAGTACGTGCACATAAGCTTTAGAGGAAGCTCATTTGATTGGAAATTGAAAGTTCTAGTTTCCCTCTTACAGTCAAAAGTGAAGGAAATATTCTTATTGCTTTATTCATATCAAGTGTATTTATGTGTGCACGGGTTACTAAGATAAGGAAGAAACAGTGTAAAATCGTACCTCATTCACCACTTACCCTTTGAAAAAAAAAAAAAAATGAGCGAGTCACAATTATCAATTCTGCTCAGAAAAGCAGAATTGATAACAGTTAAGTACACGCTTGCTACAAAGAAAAGCCACTTTTTAATTCAAAACATGCCGGGAGTTTCTGCTGAGAGGAGATGTTACTGTACTAAATAGTCATTTAAAAAAAGTGTTCTTCTTCTATTAATTTCTTATATCTGTAGACTTAGAGGTGGACTATGAACAGCAAGACTCAAAAGTTAAAAATATTCCTTAGACAAAATGAGACCCATCTTCCCTTAAGCAATGGCCCTATTCTAGAAAAAAAAAATCTTTGACAAGACCCTGAATTAATGATAAAAACTTAAGGAAGCCAATCTTTATGTTTGCTATAAAATTGTGTCACAAGTTTTCTTCGTTTTTTTTATTTTGTTTTTTTCTTAATTTATCATTTATGATGATGGTAACGAAATGAATCCAAACAAATACACTAGTAGCGCTGAGTTCATTTAAAGTGAATTATGCCATGGTTATAGACTCACTGATGTAATGAAAGTTTCATTTATAATTTGATGAGTGTAAATTTTTTTGAAATATCATATTTTGAATGCACTAATTTATTAAATGCGACACGTTTGCGTGAAAACAATCTCTACTTAAGGTTCTGTAGTGCAGATAATTTGTGTTTGAAAATCCAGGGGGCTCTGTTTTCCCAGTGGATACGGGGGCTGTCTCATACCCCTTATTTATTGTTTTAAAAAGTAGAGTTATGACAAAGAGTAAAACTTTAGCGTAAAGAGTGAGGCGTTGAGGATGGGACCACCCCTTTCATATACGGAATAATTTCTGGTCGTTTTAAGTTTTAATGTCACTCCTTACTTTCAGTTAAAACAAGCTTGTCTTTTACTTAATTTCTAAACGTTTTTCAACTAATACAGGTTCGAATTTGGCTCACCCTTACATGAAAAATAAAAACAAATTTGTATATTAATTTTTTGCAGATTTATTCCATATAAGAAGGGTTACCTCCTCCTCAATACCCTTCTCTTTAAGTTAAAGCTATCAGCAATAAAAAAAACCAACTTCCTATTCAAATTAAACAGCCCCCATGATTTGGTTTTAGTATACAGTCAAACTTTAGCGCAAAACGTAAGGAGGGGGGACCCTTCATACATGGAATAATTCCAGTTCGTTTTTCAGATAATACCGGTAAACCTGTTTCACTCTAAATGAAATATATCAATTTCCCTCACGGAAAACTCCTCCCTGAAAATTTCATACAACGTAAAGTGCATCCTCTCCCCCCATCAAATTTTCTCCGAGAGTTCTATCCTCGCTAAGAATCCCCCTCCCTGTAAAATTGTTTGCGGACGATTCAGCCTGAAAAATTATCCTTAACGTCCTTTCATTTGAATAAGACTTTAATCTCTAGTCGGCCTCTCAATCACTATAAAAGCTGCCTTCCATAGAAATTATTTTTCAGAAAAGTAAACACACGGAAAAAAGCCCCTTGATAATTATCCTGGAACATCTCCACATGAAAAATTTGGCAACGAGAATATAAGACAATCAAAAAGAATTTCGTATAGAAATTCTGTCAAATCCTGCCAGTGCAAAATTTTCCCTGTAATATTCATCCTCCAGAAATTTCCCTCCCCAAGGAAGATGCTCCCTTGTCATTTTCAAACAGTTCGTAGGAACGAAATGTAGTAAGGAGCGACCCGGCTCAATAGTATACGAAACTCTAAAACGCGGAATTCTCGTAATAATAAATACATACAAAAGAATCGAATTTTTATGCTTATTTTAAGCACATACATTTCATCAAATTTAGTTTAATGCTTTTGTTGATACATAAAGTTAAGCACATGGAGACATTCCCTTGGAAGTTATCAATACTGGCTTTAACTTATAGTTGAGAACTTGAAAGGCGCCGGACCTAGCGAGAAATTCCACCGGGCCCTTATCAATCTTTTCCACCAGGGTCCCTAGAAACCCTTTTCATCGAGAGGGGGGTCCCAAACCTAGCAACCTTTTCTGCTGGGAGGACTCTAACAGTCAATTCTACAGGGACCCTAACAGTGAATTCTACGGGGGCCCTACCGCGCAATTCCAACGAGGGGCCCTAGTAGTCAATCTCACCGGACCCCCCAAACAAAACCTAAACACCGGGCCCCTGGTGTCTAATTTCACTGGGTGCCCTAGCATCAAATTTCAACGGAGGTCATAACATCCAATTTCACCGAGGTTCCTAGATCCAATTCCAACGATGGGCCCTAGCAATCAATTTAAACAGGGGATCCTAGCATTCAGTTCCAACGAGGCCCATTGCAAGCAATTCCAACGGGGGGAAGGGGGCCCTAGCAGTCAATTCCAATGGAAACCCTAGCATCCAATTCCATCGGCGGGCCCCCTAGAAACCAATTCCAATGGTGCCCTAGCATCCAATCCCACGTGGAGACTCCATAGCAATCAATTTCACCAACAAGTCATTTTTCAAGACGTTTCAAGATTTCTTTTGATGTTATGTGATAGGGGAACATTTACTTGTGTTAAGGAAGATGCAATCTCGCAGGACATGCTAGACTTAAGGGACCCGGGGGGACCACCGCTTGTAACTGGGGTAGGGAGACACACACGCGGGTTGTTATATAATACTTTAAGATATTTCATTTTCTTTCAAGACGTTTTTTTCACGGAACCATTAAAATCTAAACATTTTCTGTCTCCAGTAGGATTCGAAGGGGATTCCTCTCAATGCGATTAAATGCTAGACAGAAGGGCTACGAAAGCCTTTCCAAAATTTTAATTCGAGGAATAAATAATAATTCATATTTCGCATAATCTCGTTAGACATAAATTTAAACCACATTAAGATTTGTTGAGGGCTTTTAATAAAAATGCCTCGTTTTTTCACTGAGCGTTAGATTTCAGGCCCCTCCCACCTCTTCTGCGCAACCGGCGTGGGCCTGCTGCTGCCGCAGCTGATCTAAAATTCCTCAAAGCCTATTACGGCGCCCGTCGGCACACCGCCTGCAGCTTGTTGCCGTCGGGGTCGCGGACATAAGCCGCGTAGTAATCGGGGCCGTAGTGGAGGCGGGGTCCCGGCGGGCCCTCGCACGTGCCGCCATGCGCCAGCGCATGCTCGTGAAAGGCGTGCACTTGTTCCCGGTCTTCGGCGTTGAAGGCGATATGCGTGCCGTTGCCCCAGCTTGCCGGCTGGCCGTCCAAAGGAAGGCAAATAAAAATTGTGGGCGGCGAGCCCTTCATTTCGAAGGCCAAAAAGTCGTCCGCCGTCGTCGGCCGGCGCTCGAACCCGATTGCCCCGAGCACGGCGTCGTAGAATCGGCCCGCCCGCGGGATATCATTCGAGCCCAATGTTATGTGGCTTACGCTCGACATCGATCTCTCAGGTTGTGATCAGGGTGTCGTTGACCGCGACGTTGGTCCCGGACGCGACAAGTTTGGCGGTTAGGCGCGGGCTGCGGGCAATTGTCATTGCGACCAGCCGAATGGACCGCGCCTGACCGGTGGTCGACCCGCCCTTTGGCGCAGCTGTGCGCTTTACACTGCGTACGATCTTGGGCAAGGCGCGTACGGCCTTGGGCCCACGTCTGGCAATCAGCGTCCCGGCGGCATGGCCGACATCGATTACCACACGCCGCCGCACGGCCCTGGAGGTGGCGGTCCCGTCGAGGATCGTTCGCGCGCCAAGGCCGGCGATGATGGGCAGCGATCGCGCATCGCGGACGGCAAGGGTTGTAAAGGCGTCGAAAATCTCATCGTCCGATGCGCCCTCCGTCAGAAGGCGAACGTGTAACCTTGCTGCTTGGACATCCATTGGCAGATAGGGCGAAATCCCTGACAAAGCCCCGGCAGGCCCACCGATCGCCCCGCCGATGACCCTGCCGGCAAAAGGCGCCAGCTTTTTGGCAATCGGCGCTACCTTCTTGGCCGCCTTGCGCGTGACTCTTTTGATCCCCCTATGCAATTTCCCGAAAAAAGCTTGGGGTTCGTCCGGCAGCGCATCGGCGATGATAGCGTCGATCACCGCCCGGTCCTAAAGCTCAGTTAAGTTGCTTGTTTCTCATAGTTTGGACAAGTTTCGATCCCTCCTCTCAGTTCCCCCCCTAAAAAATGCTTTCACCTGCTTGTCATTGGCTATTTTAACTAGATTGGCCATGCAACTATTTGAGACAGAAACAAAATGCTGAGTTGCAACCGCTTTCTCCTCCTACAGACAAACACAAAAGAAAAACAGAATAAAACAGGGATATTCACTTAAATGAGTAAAATTTTCGTAGTAAAGTGTTTTCCTACCCCACTCGGGTATCGATGTCTTAGGTTTTCAAATTGAAAGACTAAAAAAAACATTGTATCTGATATCGGCACTAATTTTGCTTACTTTAATTTTGACTCACTGAAGTGAAAATGTTAATTGTAGAATAGCCGAGGGCCAGGGCTTTTTTACTCAGTTGAAAAAACTTGGAAGGATTGGAGGATAAGTCTGCGAACCAAGATTAGAATATTGGAGTCAAATATGGTATTGAAGCATGGGCGGTACGAAAAACGGAGGAAAATTTGGTAGATGTTTTCCAGAGAAACTGCCTACGGATTGTTTTGGGTACCCGGCTGACTGGCCGCATTTCAAGCAATAGGCTTTGTGAAAATTGTGGTTCAATCCTGCTTCCTAGGCTATATTAAGAGAAAGGTTTAGATGGC
The DNA here is from genome assembly GCA_010016025.2 of Alatinidae sp. Z8VKAUB7J3. NCBI lineage: Eukaryota > Metazoa > Cnidaria > Cubozoa > Carybdeida > Alatinidae > Alatinidae sp. Z8VKAUB7J3. The sequence continues at coordinate 126,347,778 of JAAAKM020073195.1, read as the reverse complement.
TAGGGCACGTTTTGTGGATGAAGGATGATAGATTGCCAAAGATTGTCCTTTTCGGACAACCGTTTAGGGCTGAACGAAAATCATGTCGTTCGCAGTTGGGGCGGGAGGATGTCGTAAAGAAAGGTTTCAGGGAACTGGGAACTTCCTGGGAGGGTGAAAGTGGGAGGCCTTGAGCATATTATGATGGAGGAGGAGCGTGCGTTGCTGTTTTTGCCTCAGACGGCTTAGTGCTGCGATGAGTTGTTAGCAGTAGTAGTAGTAGTAAAATGAAACACATGTGAGATGGACTTCGTAAAGCTAAATACCCAAATATACTCTAAGCTATTCTTGATGTTCTTCTTCCTTAAGAAGAAGGCTTCTTCCCCTCTTCCCTTAAATGTCCATTTTGCAAACGTCATATTAAACGAAAAGTCAAATTAAATCGCCTAAGAAATTATAAATACAGTTTTCAATATGATTTTAAAAGAAGGCCAATTCTAAATATGTCAAGACATTTGTTGTAGAATCTGATAAAATTCAATATGGGTGGCAAGTAAAGATTTACATTCGTCGGGATATCGTCTTGCAAAGATGATGGATCTGGATGGAAGAAGGTCTTTGAAGTGAAAAGGAGCGGGTGGTTGGCTTTGACCGTTGCAGGTGCTGCAAGAAAGATCAGCTGAGAAACCAACTCCTTGGAGACTAAGGTCATAATCGGTGTCGATGGCTTGATTCTTAGAAATAAAGTTTGGATGCGGATCAGGAGATAAACAAATACTGTTGAATTTCTTTAAATTAAGTTTTACTATCCAGATGCACAAGTGTTGAAGTAAATGCATATTGCTAAGTGACATCACGGAGAACAATAACTGTCTTGTTAAGCTTTGCTCTCTTACTATAGGACTTGTTGCTATCTTTTATTTTGTTTCTAGTAGAAAAGAGCATGAGATTGATACATGCCAGCAATTATTTGTCATAATTTATGTGTGGACCTTTTTGTGATCCGATAAAAATTTCCAAAAGCAGTAGATTGCTCTTCTTCATATTTATCATTATCGTGAATTTTGTTTACTATTTATTTATATATTTTTTAGATGTTTGAAACTTCTTATCTTGCCCTTTTTATGGGCTCTCGCTATTTGCTAGCAGTGAACTTCAAGATGGCTTGAACCTCAAGATGCACAAAGACTATACTTATTGAATTGGTTTACTAAATAGCTTGCAAGGGGTGCTGACAAAAGTAGGTACTTCAATCTGGCTGGGATTAAACAATTTTAAAGAGGGTTTGGTGGAAGCCAATGGTATTTAGTTGGATTAACGCTTTGGTGGGTTTAGACGTGTAGATAGTAAAGGATAGCGTTCTCTGGTTATCAACACCTAATTGAGTTGGTTAAACTCATTAAAAATCTTTGTTAATTTTCTGATAGTCTTTGTATTTTTTTTATATTTTAGTTATTAAGAAAAATACAAGCATAACTACGTCCCCTCCAAATACCAGGGCGTAATATGGAGGATGGATAATGAAATAAATCTGCAAACCAGATAAAAAAAAAAAAAACTAAATTTGCTTCAGAAAGGGTCAAAGTGACACCAGGATTTGAACCCTTGTCCTCAAGGACAAAGGATATCAAGTCTAGCGTGCTAACTGGCGTTTTTTAGATTGGTATAAATAGCAAGAACTAACAAAAATTTGTCCCCTTTTCTTTTCTCTATCTCTATGAAAGTAACTTGTTACTTGAAATGTCTTCTAAAACACCACTTAATACGCTACGTCTCTCTTGGCCTTAAGAGCTGTGAACCCTAACAATGATCATTCTTTTTAAAAACCAAACTATAAACCCCCCCTCAAAAAATGCTGATAAATTAATCAGTCTTTAAACTCTTTCAAATTTGAGCTTAAGGACTTCAGCTAACCACCAATTTTGACAAAAAGGTCCGGGCATGCTTGGATTAGTCATGTCAACTAAAAATTAAACAAAGAAAAGAAAAAGAGCATTAATAATAATAAAGTCGAATAAGACGAATAAGAGTCGTTATTCGAGGACTGTAGGATAGGAAAATATAACGGGGAATTTCAAACGCATCTTCTGAAAATGTACTTATTAGCTTGGCTCATCAGCTAACAAAACTGGACGGGCAACTCAACTGTAATAAATTTTTTGGAGACGTACATTATTACAATTAAATGTTTTAAACTAAAATTACAGGAAATCGTGAGATGAATAGCTAAAGCAATGAGATTACTAGGGATCTAGAACTGAAAAGGGTGAGGAGGGTGAAGAGGATGGAAAAGAATGCTTAATTGGTGGCCAAACAAAAAACAAAAAGCAAGACATTCTTAAACATATTAAAAACAAACTTATTTACTAGTAAAAAAGAAAATACTATAAACATGTACAGTTCAGGCTATAGATCCTAAACTATATGAAACTACGTGTTAAACTTAAATTTCATGTAATAGAAAGATTATACAGTCTTGCTAGCACCACATTTGCTAAGAGGTCACCAGCCTACATTTAGTATCTGATGGCCCCCATAATTACCCTCTTATACTATGTATGAGGACCTTCAAATTGGGGCCCAAAGGGGTCAATGCATCAATTTAGAATAAGTTACTGGCAGTATAAAAAGAAGAGGAGAAAATAACCTTATCTTAAATTTTCATTTAGGTCTGCAATACAATACGACTTGCCCAAGCAATTTTCAAGTATTTCCTTTCCAGCATTATTTCCCACTGTTGGTCCCAACTCAAGAACTAGAGGTCATCAATTGAATTTGCTAAGCAGCCTACCCAATCCAGAGTACACACTCAATTCTTTTCCTCAAGAATTGTCAACAGTTGAAATAAACTCTGAAGAAACTGTTACTGCTGAATCTGTGGACTTCAAACAAAGACTGGATGCTGAGTAGTCCTCAAGGGAATGTATACTCAACTGGGAAGCAATGGATCAGCATAGTGACCTGGTCATTCAAGAATCCTGAATATATCTCAAAGTGTCAACTCTGGAGCTCTACAAAGAGCAATCCTTAGATTGCTCCAAGCTGCAATTTAAGGTAAATATTGTAGTTGGCACTGTGACAAACAGAAAAAAAACCTGAAATGAACTTCATATGAGCAATGCCTCAGAAAACTAGTGACATATAGCTGACTTACACAGGGAAAATCCTAGAGATATGGCTCTTTGGAAGGAGACACTGTCTTAAATTATAGCTTGGAGCAATCTTAGCTCCAGAGGTTGAATGATTGATAAACTGTTTAGTGTTATTTAGTGACCATGACCAGTAGCTCCCCAGTCTATTTTCCACTCACTGGAAGACCACTCAGCATCCAGCAACTGTTTGAAAATGCCAACAGTCAGCAGTAACCATACCTTCAGAAAGTTTATTCCAACTGTTGACAACCCTTGAAGAAAATAACAAGGCATGGACCCTGGTTAAGGTAGACCACATTATAAGTCAGTGCCAACAATGAGAAATAAATTTTGAGTGTTGACCTTCATTAGCAGGTTTGTTAGAATGGCACCACCAGGATGTCAGTGATTGATTATCAACTGCAGAACATTTTTGAGAAGAAAAATACAAGAAAGTTTTTTTGATTATCTTTAACATCCTTTACTGACTTTTCTCTAAACTTTCTCCTCTGCTCTTGATTAGCTTAGCTGCCTGGTTACAAAAAGGTTTGAAAACTTGATAATTTTCTGGGGTTTCTTTTTTCAAAAATATTTCCATGTTTTTTGTTATCATTAATTATTCTACTGATTTCAATGATTTTAGCCTGTTTTGCCTGAAATGATTCTGGTACAAGACAAGCGCATGGACAAAAAGAGGACTCGGTCAATGATTGATTGGCGCAATCGAACGACGACCGACAGGCCGATCCGACCCATGGTGAAGGTTCCCAAGAAGTCGAACAGCGCTTGGCCGAGGAACACCAACATCACCATCACAGCCCATGGCAAGGGATTAAGCAAATCCGGGCCCTTGGCCTGTTGTTCAAAGTAGGCAACCGGCACACCCACATCCTCAAGCCACTGCTTAATGGCCTCCAACTTCTCTTCAAATCCGAAAATGGCCTCAGTCCGGCTTTCTCCGCTGGCCGCTTGGTCGGTCATCACCGAATTCATCAGCGGTGTGATCAGGCCGGTCAAGGTCGCGTGAAAGAGCGCAGCCGTCAGCAGGAAAACCACCGCCAAAATAAAGGCGCGGAGATGGGGCTGAATTAATTAAAAAAAGGGTTTCATGGTTCCAGATAACCTTTGACGGCCTCGGCAGCCCTTCGGCTGGCACCACCGCCCCCCAAAATGGTTTCCAGTCTATCAAATTCTTTCAAAACACGGTCGCGATCCGTACCTTGCACCATGATTTGGTCCAAAAGCGGCAAAATGCGCTCCGGTGTGAAGTCCTGCTGAATCAGCTCGGGAACCACCCGCTTATCGAGAACGATATTGACCAATGCCACATGAGGAACCTTCACCAAAAATTTGGCGAGGAGGTAAGTGAAACGCTTGAGCTTATAACAGACGATCATGGGTGTTTTCAGCAAAGCGGTTTCAAGGGTTCCCGTACCGCTGGCAATCACCGCGGCATCGGCATGGTACATCACCGGTCGCATTTGCCCCTCTAACATCGGTACTTGGTTGGGGTCCAAGTACGCCTCGAGCAAACCACGGTCAATGGTTTTGGCGAGCGGCACCACAAATTGGTATTGGTCGCTTCGCGCTTTGGCCACCTCGGCCATGACCGGAATCAGTTTCTTGACAACCGACATCCGCGACCCTGGCGCCAAAGCCACCAGTGGTTTTTCCGGATCCAGACCCTGTTGTTTCAGAAAGGCCGACTTGTCGCCCAAATGTTTAAGCTCGTCGACCAAAGGATGGCCAACCCAAGTGGTCGGCAATCCGAAATCCCGATAAATATCCATCTGACCTTCATTTCAATTTCTAGTTTCCTTCGTCTCTTTTTAAGTTGATGTCACATAACTATCCCCCCTCTTTCAATTGCCATTCTCTTTTTTTACCCATTTTTAATACTTCTTTGGCTCCTTTTTGTGTGTGTTTCAATCTCTGAGCTCTTTTTTTAATCTAATCTTTCACTTAATCTATTTTTTGTTATGAATATTTCTGATTGTTTATCCTATACAGTGGCAAAATTTCTTCAAAATTCTTGGGAGGGGAGCATATTTGGAGCCATTTTCCTCAAATCAAGTGAAAAGTAACGGTGAAAACTGAAAAATGAACCATAGAGTACCATAAAGGTAGAGAACTACTAAAGAAAACTAGCCTGTTTATGTGGAAGCTTGAATCATGCACGGTTAGTTTTGACAAGAATTTCAAAGAAACCAATTTCGAACTTAAATTAGGCCTTTGCTTCCAAATGTTTTGGTTTTTCCATTGGTGATTCAGCTTTGGTGATTTTGGTGATTTAGTGATTCAGCTTTTTTTTTTAGCTCGTGATAATCGTTTATCAATGAAGTATTATAAATCTATCAGCCGGCTTCGATATGTCCTTGGGGTAAACTTTACTAACTAGCCCCCAAAAGGGAAAAGAAAAGGACTCCTAATCTGGAGTCCCAGATTAGGGGAAATGTGAAAATAAAAAAAAGCTTCCGCGCTATTTCATGAAAGTGATCAAAGTAGACATTGCAATGAGCGTTGGACAGATTGGGAATGTCGATACTTACCTAATCGACACATATTAATTACATACTGTCGATACATATTAATACCTAACAATTGTACCTTTCTTAGACCTAAATAATAATTCTAAGTGAATTAGGGTGTAGAAATTATTCTAAAAAAGGACAGGCCAACCCACTAAAGATACTCCTGAAGTGCGATTGAAGTCAGATAAGGCTGAAAAGGCCGCCCTTCAGAGCCCAGTACTCCTATGATTGCATGCTTTTATAGATGAACTTCTTATGATGTATAAAATGATATGCCTGTTAAAGCACATAGCCCGCGCAGGAACTTACTTCCAGGGTAACAAAAAAAAAAAAAAACAGACGAAGTTATAGAAAACTTTTCTGAAGCTCGAAAGGAACCGTTCTGAAGAAATGATTATGTTAAGAAACCTCTCAGTTCCATTTGGTGCTTTTATAGATACCACGTGACGCCAAAAATCAAAGACAACTGTCCCATTTGGAAGGACAAAAAGCAGTAACTCCGCATTTCCTTTACTATCTTTCTTCCATCTCACGACGGTGCACAATATCTCTGTAGAATCTTTTGCAGAAGATCAATGGCACCTATGCCCAAAGCTTTCATACTGTCTAGGATCTCACACAGCATTAAAAGATCGTCCTCAAACGAGAATCGCTGCTTGATTTGCTTCACTCTCATTTTCTATACAAGTTGGCCAGTCCAATGCCATGAATTCTTCAATTATTCAGTTATTACTAGCCATTACACAATTTGTTATTTTATGGGTTGTTTAATTATCTCTATTGCGGCGATAACTAGTAAAATTCTCCGGATTACTAGCATTCCGAACTGGAGTATCAAGTATTTCGCTTTTTAGACAGGGCGACTTGGCTCCCCATTTCATCTATAGGTTTCTTACCCTACCCACTTGTCAACGAAGTTGCATGTTTTTCAGTCTTTGAATTTAAGGTTTTATGCGTCTCATTTTCTTAAAATCGATCCGTAGAAAATGTTTTCTGGCAAACCGACGGCTCAAAGTTGTACGTGATGAAAGATTACCCAGCGAACTCTTATTAGACCTTTCATGGTTTCTGAATAAAATTTGTACTTAAGAAGTTGGCAACGTCATAGGGCTTATAAACGGGGTTAGTTTGCAGCAGAATATAATATTGAGGCTAGTTGCTTTTAAATTACGTTTGGCTCTTAAAAAAAATTAAACATTCTTCTTTATTTATTAGCTTACTACTAATCATTAACCACATATTGGCAATGAAAAATGTAATGTCTCTCTAAAATTCCTGAATTATCATAGTCAATTTGAGATTGTACTAGTAACATAAATCATTAATTTGATTTATCCGTTTTTGATTGTCGTTAGTTCTCAGGCATCCTTACAAGTTTTTACGCCCTTCTGCCGTACAACTAGCAGTTTTTTAGAATTTTTTTTTAAATTAATTTTTAGAAAGGCGATTAAAGGCTAAATAAAACACAAGCACCAGAGGAGCGCTTTATGTACAAAAAAGAAAGAACTTAGGTTTCCCAGTTCTCAATGCTAGCTAAATCTTTATAGAAAACGGGTTAGGATGCCAAAAAAGCAGAGCTAATTAGATTTCTAAAACATATCCTTACCACAAACTCAAAGAGGCATGAGAGGACGATACAGAGAATCCCCTGAAGAAGCTGAAGTTCCACAATTGGGGCCTGCGACCGAAGTATGGCAGATACAAAATTATCATAAATGGATAGCACCTATGTAGTTAAAATAACAAATTCTACGTA
>JAAAKM020073195.1:126328794-126340371 GCA_010016025.2 Alatinidae sp. Z8VKAUB7J3 | reverse complement strand
GTAAAAAGTAAAAAAAAGTCAATAAAAAAATAGATCTTGCGTCACTACGCTTCAAGCCTTTTTCATATTAACGCATCGGTTGGATGAATTGCGTCTGCGCTGAAATCATGTTACGCTTGCGTTGCATAGAATTTTTTTACATTTACGCGTGAAGCATTCATGGTGGACCCGGTTTAAACACTTCTTTTTATGTTTCTCCTCTTAAATCTTTAATATATAGAACCTACTTTTATTCCCTTCAACTGTTCCCATTTATTCCATTTGAACTTCCTAAGATAAATCTCCGGTTTAATTAGGGATTCAAATACTGTTGAATTCTGAGTTGTGCAAACAGATAAACTAAATTTGGTTGGTTGATCGAAAGAATGAAAGAACCACATGTTTGGTGTTTCTTATTACCACCCGCTGAAATGATTTTGACCACTCTATGATTATACACTTTTACTAGATTGCTTACTGACATTATTACAGTTTAACCCTCGTGTGTATTTGGTGAGGTTTAATCAGGGAGCTTTTTATCGCAAAGTTTAGGTCACTCTTACACTAACTTTCACTAACTTTGCCAATCTTTCCTAAGAAACTTCCATTATAAATGATTCAAATAATACAATCTTGAGACCTACGCGCTAAAGCAGCGCAAGAATTGAGTTTATTTCTATTCTTGTGTAGCGTTAAATTTTGCTGTGCCACCTCTGCGTTTTGCTGTTGAAAATACGACGCAGAGCTTGCGTATCTCAAAGCGAAAGGTCAACGCATAAATGTGAAAGGTTTTTATTTAATATGGTGGATTTCCAAACGAATTCAAATATTTGAGCAAGCAGCCTCACCCAGTGAGCTGGCAACGACCCCCTTGCGCGTCGGGGCAACGGACCAGAAAAAGTCGCCGCCAGGTCCGATCGCCTGCCAACTCCGTCCCTGGTCCCTGCTCTCGAACACGCCATGCCTGGCCGTAGCAGCGTAGATCACGCCGTTCGCGACCTGCAGATCGCGGATGTCGCTGCTCGGGAAACCGACAACTCTGGAAAAACGTCCGCCGCCATCCCGCGCGACGTACAGGCCGTGCTTCCAGGTGCCGGCCAGAAGCACATCGTCGGAGAAGATGGCAACGGCCTGAACATCGGTTGCCTGAGGATGCAGCGGGCGGTTGCCGTTGAGAAAGCGCCAAGTCTTGCCGCCGTCGGTACTGCGGAACACGAAAGCCGATCCAGGTTTGGTCGCTTTCTGGCCAACCAGGACATGAGCATTGTCGCCGACGGACACGGCGAGCGAGCGAATGATCCGCCCTTTCAGAACATGGCCCGGGTCATCCCGTGTTTCGGCGATCGCCAACGCTAGCCCGGCCAGTAGCGCAAGGGAGGAAAGAAGAATTCGCAGCATGACGCCGGTATCGCACGGATACGTCCGATGTCGCTGCTCAATTCATTGCGAGGTGGAGGTGAAAAAAATGGCGCGGTGGGGAGCCGCGCCGAGGGGACAGGGAGGAGGTAACTTATTCGAGTTCAGTGAAACGATCGGCTGTACATGTTGAACGGCGTGGCGGCGAAGGTTCGGATCGGGCGTTCGCTGCGGCGGGTTGCGCGCCAGCTGTCGTTGCCGCGTTGCGGGCGGGTCGTGTGCAGGGTCTTGGCGATGTAAAGGACCGGGGACATTGTCGGGCTCCGTGGCGTTGTTCGATGAGGCCAATATGGCGACCCGTTGTTTCACGTCTGTGTCGTCAAACGTATTTCTTGTTTCAGCAGTGTAATTCCCGAACCGGCCCGAAAAGGCGGTATCGGTGGGCAGTTGGGACGGCATGTGCGCCGAAGCCCCCACGATTCCGGGCCTGGCAGCATGAAACAGCGCTGAAACAAACGAGACAACCGGCGAAATCGAGCCGAAACGATCGCTCTTCATCTTAACGGTCATCGTCAGATTTGATGAACCGTCGGAGAGCATGATGTATAGACACAAAACAAGAAATAAGCTAATTAGCAGCACTTATGTATGTTAGAAAAAGAAAGAAAAAAGAAACTCATATCTAAAACTCATAACTCATAAACTGAAACAAAAACTTATAATCAAAAGATTACCCTATAACTAATAACTAAACATCGAATATCCCAAATATAAAGATATCTCCACTAAAGAGCTTTTAAATATCTTCACATTCCCAGCTTCCACGACTTCAATGTGTAGAATATTCCAGGATGAAACGATCCTATTGAAAAATGTACATTGCCTTATTTTCTTAATTGGTTTTGGAGGGTAGATTGTAATGATGTTGGCTGACTGTGTGATAGTGACCGTGTTTGAAAAATGAATGAAAATGTAAGTCGTCTATACCTTTAATAATACGGAACACGTTGATAAGGTCACCACGACGCCTTCGGAAATGCAATGATGGAATACCAAGCCTAGAGAGTCACTCTTTTTAGGGAAGATGTAGAAGGTAAGGAATCATCCTTGACGCCCTCTTCTGTACCTTTTCTACACGAAGGTCATCCGTTACATTTAAAGAATACCAGACAAAAGTGCTATAGTCGAGAAGTGGGCGAACAAGAGACTTGTAAAGCAAAATAAAATTTCGAAGATTGAGTTTTCTGAAACTTCTAATCAAAGACGAAAGACGGTGGTTCGCATTTCTCACGATTGCCGAAACATGCTTTGATTGATGCAAAAACCGTGAGGGCTAGGAAGAAACCTCCACGGCCTGCTAGAAGGGAGTTTTTAAGACGCTTGATCCTAGCGAAGAATTCCACCGGACCCTAGCAACCAATTCAACCGGGTGCCTAGACTGCCTAGCAACCTTTTTCACCGGAGAAGGAGGCTCTTCGCTGTCAACTTCAATGGTGGGCCCTAGTAAGCAATTCCAGAGGAGCCCTAGAAATAAATACCGACGGGGCCCTTCTCTTAGTTTTGATCAGATGATTTTGAGAAATAAGGAGTGGGGAAGGAGGCCTAGTTGCCCTCCAATTTTTAAGTTGCTTAAAAAAGCAACTAGAACTTTTAATTTTTACCGAATGTTTTTATTAGTAAAAAATATACGTAACTTAAGAATTAACTTACGTAACATATGGTCGGACAGATGTCGTGTAATCGGGCAGTCGGTGGCCTGGCCAAAGGTCATATGGTCCGGGAATTGGATGCGCTGGGTGGCTTGATGCCGACCATTGCGGACCGAACCGGGATTCAATTTAAAATGTTGAATAAAAGCCGCGGTCCCGCAGTTCAAGCGCCTCGCTGTCAGTCGGATAAGGTGGCTTATCGGGAGACCATTCGCAAAGTTTTGGAGCGAACCGATAACATTATTCTAAAACAGGGGATAGTCACCCGGGTCTTAACCCAAAATGGACGGGTGCAAGGCGTTCAACTCAAAGATGGCGATCAGCTCATGGCGCCTTGTGTGATTATCACCACCGGTACCTTTCTCGGTGGCAAGGTCTTTATGGGTGAGACGAGCTACCAGGCGGGACGTTGTAACGAGCTTGCTGCTCTGGAACTGAGCAGCAGTATTTTGGATTTGGGGTTTGGTTTGGGCCGCATGAAAACCGGAACTCCTGCCCGGATCCACCAGAAAAGTATTGATTTTAGTCGCTTCGAATCCCAGTGGGGGGATGAACAGCCAACCTTTTTCTCGTACCAAACCAAAGCCGTTGAGTTGGAGCAAGTCCCTTGTTTCTTGGGGTATACAAACGAAACCACCCATCGTATTATTAGCGACAATCTTCATCGATCACCGCTCTTTTCCGGCGAAATTCAAGGTGTGGGCCCCCGCTATTGTCCGAGTTTGGAAGATAAAGTTGTAAAATTCCCGCAAAGAGATCGACACCAAATCTTTTTAGAGCCGGAATCCCACGAAACCATTGAATATTACGTCAACGGCATGTCCACGTGCATGCCCATCGATGTGCAAAAAGCCATGTACCGCAGCGTGCCCGGATTGGAACATTGCGAAATCATTCGGCCCGGCTATGCGGTTGAGTACGACCATATCGATCCGACGGAATGTAAGCCGACCTTGGAAACGAAAAAAGTAAACGGCCTGTACATGGCGGGTCAAATCAATGGTACATCCGGATATGAAGAAGCTGCGGCCCAGGGCTTTGTTGCCGGTGTCAATGCCGGCCTGGCGTTGCGCGATAAAGAGCCGTTAATCATTACCCGAGATCTCGCCTACATCGGGGGATGAGAACAGCAAAAGGACCACTATAATAATGACGACCATCGACATCACGGGCATAACTCACCTCACCATCGGCATACTTGGAAACCACGATGATTCCTCCATTGATAAACATGGCGGAAACTTTGATAGCTTGAGTGAGGAATCCTCCTGAGTTTTCGCGCAGGTCGAGAACAATCCCGTAGATTTTTCCGTGGTTGCGGAGCGTTCTAAGGGCTTCACGCAGATCTTTTTCCGCACTGACATCGGCACCATTATCGTAAAAACCAGGCATGTTGATTTTCCCAATCACCCCATCTGCAAAGGGCTCAAACTCCACAGAAAGACGGTCGTCGTTCATGACGATTTTCTCTCGCACGAGCCGAACTGAGCGCTGCTCGCCAGACTTTTGTTTTTGAAGCTGGAGGGTGACTTTTGAACCTGAATTGCCTTTCATGAGGTCGAGAACTTCTTCAAAATGCTTGTCTGTGACTGATTGCCCATTGAGCCCAATCAGCGCATCGCCAATCTCGACTTGCTGAGACCGATGAGCTGGCCCCCCTTGAATCAGGTCGGCAACATAGATCCCATCAAAATCTTCCCGAAAGACGACCCCGATCCCTGAAAATTCTTTTTTGAGGTTGGCGCGGATCTCATAGGCCTCTTTGGGACTATAGTAGCCCGAATGGGCGTCCAGACTTTTGGACATGGCTTTGAGGATATGGAGGGTGAGATAGTGGTTGTCAAGCTCTTCCCCTTGAGGAAGGTAGGGCTGTTCACTGAGCGTTGTTTTACTTTCACGGAAGATCAGGATTTTTTGGATGATCTCCGAGGAAGGATCGCTTACCCCCCTCTTTTTCAACGAATATTTCACCTCTCGGATGAGGCGATAATAGACCCGTTCATGGAGCTCGGTGAGATTTTTTGCATAGTCGTAGTCATCCTCTGGAAGAGGTTGAGCTAAGGCCTCTGGCCCTTCCCTCAATATCTTCCCAATGGCTTTTTGACGGATCTTTTGCTGACGGACAATGGCCTTTTGGATGGCTTGGTTGAGCTGGGCATAAGCTGGAAATCGGTCATAGCGATAGTCTCTGATAATCTGATTGACCGTCCGATTATCTATAGAGAGAAAGCACTTCCCTATCAACCCTTCTATTGTGAAGAGAATATTTGGCAAGTTTGCCGCTTGAATCACCAACCCGGTGATCAAGTGCTGTTCATCTCCAATCCTTCACAATCGGTTCTTGTTTGGCAATCACGGCAAGCGAAGGACCCCAACGAACCCGTTTGTTGGGATTACCACGTGGTCTCCTTGGCTTGGCGAGAGCAGTGGTTGGTTTGGGATCCCGATTGCCGTCACCCGTCGCCAATTCCCCTCAACGACTATTTGAGGCTGAGCTTCCCGCTATTGGTACCCGATCCCTATCAGCCTCGCTTCCGCCTTTTCGCTGCTGAGGTGTTCCTAAGGACGTTTTCCAGTGATCGCAGCCATATGCGCAACGGCAAAGCATGGCTAAAGCCACCTCCCGCCTGGCCCCCGATTTACAATGGTAAAGTCAATAGGGGATAAAGCGGAACCCAAGCAACCTTAAAGTTTAGGTATAGCGGGCATTTTTGAAGCCGTCTTCATAGAATGCAGGCAATAAACTGTCCACCTGAAGCAGGCCTTTTCGGGTGAGCTGAATGCCCTCTTCGTTAAAGGCGAGAAAGCCTTTACTTTGGTGATCCGCCAGAGGTTTTGCAAAAGTTTTCAGAATATCGACACCGAACTTTTCCATGAAATAGGATCGACCGAGCTTTCCTAACTTTAATTGCAAGATGAATTCGCGGATGAGCCGGTCGCGTTCACTGGTGACATAAGCCCGTTTAATCGGCAAATCACCCAGTGCAACGCGATCCATATAGGGTTTCAGGCCCGGTTCATTTTGGTAGTGAACCCCTTGAAGGTGACCGAAAGAAGAAACACCTGCAGCCAGAAGATCCGCACCCCGCCAAAGGGAATCGCGGTAGCGGAACTGAATTGCTTTGGATTTTTTGACCATGGTGTAGCCACTGGAGATTTGGTAGCCGGCCTCCTCGAGCCGGTTGATCGCGTAATCGTGCCAGTCTCGTTTTATATTCCAATCTGCAAAATCCTGGCTCTGGTCTCCATCGAGAAGCCCCTTGGAGTAAAAGGTGTTGAAAGGCAGTTCCATTTGATAAATGGTGATGCTGTCGGGGTCTGCCTCAATGGCTTTCTCTACATTGTTTACAAACGACAAGGGCTCTCCTCATTTCTCATCTAAGTGAGAAACTTAGAAAAGCGTTGGGTATGCTAGTTCGCTGTAAAGCTTGCTACAGCAGACGTATTCTCACCCGTGTCTTCAACAGTTTTGCGATGCCTCATGTCCTCGCATTGACTCCATTTTGGAATGTGTTTACGGCTACTGATAAAAAGACTATTAGATCTCCATATTTTTGTTTCGCAAAATTTCTCTTGTGTATACCCCTATGGGCCAGAAACAAAAGACTAGTGTCAGCCTACGGGTTAACTGAGCCACTAACCTTGGCTCAGAAGCATCACGGCCGCTATTTATCTAAGCTCTATAGGACACACAGCCTCCAGCCTGCTATGTGTTAGTAGAAATATTTGAATCTATCCTTTGCAGTATATATTTCTTTGTGAGTGTGTTCTTTGTTTTGTTTTTGTTTCTTTTTGTCATCCCATCTACTCCATATTGAACCCTTGTGTATTTTTTGGGCAGTAAACATATTGATTGATTAGTAACAACAAAACAATAAATAAATAATTAAAATACCTAATAGCTGTCCAGGAAAGATTTTAACTTATTTTTTGAAATACCAAACGACAAATCAAAATTGAAAACAATCATATCGGTTCCATGTAGTAATCACGTTATTTGTAAAAAATAACGAAACCTCTCTGAAATTATCAATCGCTGATATTGTTTGCATACATTGTGAGTTAAATGTGAAGACGGCACAGCAACTGGAAACAAATCAAAAGAAAAAAAATAGCTAGGCAGTGCCAGGATATTTCGAACAATGATGAATGGAAAGTAGCTGGCAGTTCAACAGGAAAAATATTCAACAAACAATATAAACTCTTTGACTTACTTGGAAAAGACGCTACGGAAGTATGAAAGCATTTTAAAATACGAGCACCTTATTTTGTGTCTTTAGAGTGGAATAAAACAGGATCTAAAAGTACTCAAGTACACAATTTACTATTATAAGATTTAGAGAAACGCCACCTGTTCACCTGAAAATCATGAATACATGGGAAAGTGCAAAAAAGGCGAAGAAAAAAATATATTTTTTTTCTACTTTTTCCTGTGTTAATGAAGTTAACTGGATACTATTGGAATCATGTGATACTCCGATGAGATTATTCCCTATAACTTCAACTACTTTTTTTGCATCCTCTGATTCAATCATAATTCTTTCTGTTTTTATTATTTGAAATTTTCAAGTCTCAATTAACTCCTTTTCGTCTTTTTAATTTTTCACCTGTCTGAACTGCATTGTTATCAAAATCTTCTAATTTTGTTTTCATCTCTTTCTTTTCTCTACTCTGTCTTGTTGTTGTTTTAAGGTGGGTTAAAATAAGATATCTTCTAGCTAGCAAATCAATTAAAACATCTGTAAATTTGTTATTTTTTGTGTGCACTAGTTTTAATTTTTTATAACTAGGGGCTAGCCTAACCTCTGCTGTTCCAAGAGAGTGATCTAGCCTATATCCTAGAAAATTGTGTGTATTACAATATCTCTGCTGCCAAAAGGTAGCTTTTTAGCCTTCCAGTGTCAATATATAGCTAGCCTACCTTTGACACTCTTTTTCTATTCAGGATTAGCCCATGGGTTTTTCAGTGTAGGCTGATAGTATAATCCTAAGTGATGTGTTTTTTATTATCTTTGAAAGCAGGCATGTATAGTTTAGGTAACATAATTTGAAACTTGGATTATTTAAATGTTGATATTTTCTACAGGGAACCTTATAAAAAGTTTTGGAAATATTAAAGGTAGGACTACTGTATCAATAGAGTTAGGACCATACATTCAAAAGGAGTTCTATCTGGGGAGCCAACTCCGATGTAAGGTCTGAATTTCAGGTGTCAGGTGAGGCAGAAAGTACCTGGTCCTGCTGCAATATCCAAGAAGAGAGTTCTATTCATGATATCCTTTTGTTTGAAAACCCTTGATGGACAACAAATTACAATGGTCTTTTCTTTCTGTCTTAGCCATGTAACTTAAAAGATGAGCTAAAACAGTACATAATATATGTGGATCAGTATTGAACTAGCTCTCAAAGGGATTACACCTGTTTGAACTTTTGAAATGTTTGAACTTGATTCCTTAACCATGAATTAATTCAGTGACTACAGAAATTGTACAATCTGATACTTGAATTTATCACACAATCAGATTTTTGGCGTTTTGAATTGAGAAAATTAGATACGATAGCCAAGTCAATTTTGATTTTTATATCACACCATAGGCAGTTCTAAATCTTTTCTTTTTGAATGAATTGGACTAAGTTTAATTCTAAGATGAGGCCTATAAGCATAAAAACCGAATTTGTTAATTCGTGAAAGTTAACCTACCAAGAAAGAAGGCGCTTGTTCCCATGGCGGAAAAGGCGGATTGACACTCATCAAAAAGGCCTCTGTCACCGGCAGCAAGAACAACCAAACTGCCTTCTTCTGCCTTTGCCTTATTTCCTTGAATCTGAGCTTCCAGATAAACTCCACCTTTTGCGGTAATTCCCTAAAATAATTTAAAAGTTTCAGTACAAGGAGTGATTCTGCCTTTCTTGAAAAAAAACAAAAAAGCAGCAAAAATTTGTAGGCAAATTTTCTGCACCATAGTCAAAATCTCGAGTTACAAAAATCAAGCGCACATTTTCCCCCTGAGAAATGATTGTCGACAGCTTCCCGTTTTACGATTTTGATTACTGTTTCTACGTTCCTTTTCAGCCTTCAATTACTGTTTCAAGAATATGTTTATCCTAAGTTTCAATTTTTAAATTTCACACCAAACTATTTTTTTCTACAAGTTGTTTGTAACAAGCTATTGTAGCTCCGCGGTTACGACAATTACATAAGAAGAAATGCACCTATGTTCTTTATACACGAAACAGAAGAAGCATAATAGACATAGATGAACATGGACCTGATCCTCATGAGGAGCGTTAGAATAAAAATCCAAAGACAGAGCTGAAGGTGTCCCTGAATTAGTAAAAAGTCTGTCTCCTCAATACTCAGAAGAGCAAACACACGCCATTTCTCCACCCGACAATCTTAACTGTCAGTACTGACTCTTTTATAGACTTCTTAATGGGTGAAGTAATACCAGAAAAAAAAACAGCTTAATGGTCAGACATGCATTTTGTTAACAACATAAAAATCCAGTTGAATACTCTAAATTAAACACAATTCATAAGTATGCGCATTCAGGTTGTCTTAAATGCCACATAAATTATTTTTTGTTGAGCTCATGAAAACCGCTAAAGTACGCTTAGTTGAAATTGATAAATATTGCAAACTAGAGCTAAATCAGTTACTGGAAAAAATTCACACATCGTCGGTCGATGAAATTGAAAATGTAGACAACGGTCAGGAGACCCAACGCGTAGTAGCGGTAGCCAGGACTGAACCCTGACTCGCGCATGCGTTTGTCGATGACTTCTGAATCGCTTAGCTCATCCGGCGATGCTTCTGCCACTGCTCTCCCCTGTTTTTTTTCGTTCGAGTTTTGTCGTTCCAGTCCCTGACTTTCTAAGCCGAACCTTTCTCATAGAGCCGGACGCTCATCGAGCCGGACACGAAAACCGACGGTGAGCGCAAACGTTTCACCGGGTTCTAATACTCGCGTACCGTGAGTTTCTCCTCCCAAGCCCATGATATTAAAGGCATCGGTCAGATGCGTCACGGGTTCGACACAAACAAATTTTGGGTCGTCGGACACCGTATTACCGGGGGTATAGACGACCACGTGTTCAAGCACCGGGTCGGTTTTAAGCTCAAGACACACGCCAAGATCAGACCAATCGACCTGCGCCTCACCATCCCAACCTTCAAAAACAGCATCCACAGCAACGGTGGTCGGATGTATGCCCTCGGCGAAGTTCATGTCTTCCGGCAGAGCTTCTGAGACCACAGGAAACACTTCTTCATCCATCTGCCACCTTCGAGACACTTTCATCTTCACCTGCATCTCTTCTGTAACTCTGAAATAGGGATGTAGACCAAGCCCTGCAGGCATTGGTGCATCACCCAGATTTTGCACAACAAGACTTACGGTCAAAGTATCGTCTTCAAGGAGGAACGCCTGCTCGACCCGGTAAGACCATGGCCAACCTGCTGTGCCTGAATCATGCGTATATTGAAGCCCCAGCGACGTGTCATCCGTCTTCATAACCTGCCACCCAACACGCCAGCCATGACCGTGAATCGCATGCGGGGCAAATCCTTGGGATGGCTTAAGCGCGTGGGTCCGACCAGCCCAGGTCAGCGTCGCGTTCCGGATACGGCTGGCAAACGGCACAAGGGGAAAACACGGAGCCAGCCCGGTTTCACCTTCAACAAACAATTTCTCCCAGACCCCATCTACAAGAACTTCAAAGTTGTGGATGCTCCCGCCCTCCTGAGCAATCTGGACGCGGAGGATCCGGTTTGAAAGCGTAACCAATTGGCGGCCTCGAAGCCCTTGATGGTCGCGAGATCCACCGTACACGGCTGGATCTCGCAGTAGACGTGCTGCTCGCGGATGCGCCGCGCGATGAGCTGCGTGTACTGCGAGCCGAAGTCGAGGATGAGGATGAAGCTCTTTTTGCTCATCGGTGCGGTCCGTCCTTGGGCGGGGTGCTGTCGAGCAGCCGGATCTCCGATCCGGCGAAGCTGTGACCGTCGTCGGCCACCGCGTGGGCGTGCTGGCAGTTTCCATGGTCATGACCGTGCAACGTGTTGGCGGTACGCATTTTTTCTCCGCGAAATTCGTGTTCATGGCGGAGATAGGGGTTCCAGTCACTGGAATGTCAAGCGGTGCCTATGCGGGTTCCCTGGAAACCGCGAGCCGATACGAACCACGTCCCGTGCGGATCACGCGCTCCTCCCGAACCAACGCGGAAAGCTCCCGGTATGCGGTCTCGTGTGCCAGGGCGATTTCAGAAGCGAAGCTCTTGACCGACGACGTCAGCAAACCGCCGTCGAGCGCGGCAAGTACGCGTTCGCGGGCACTACGGATCGCCAACAATTCCGCCTTGTTTCGGCCGGCCTGGATCTGTCAAACATGAGAGCCTTGGGGGTCAGATTTTATTTTTGAGGGAGGGGGCATTCAAAATTAGTGTACATGCTAATATTTCATTGAACGTTTATTTTAAGAGGAAAACTGGTTAAATGCAATCAATGGTATAGATAAAATTGTTTAAGTTACAG
>JAAAKM020073195.1:126283413-126328784 GCA_010016025.2 Alatinidae sp. Z8VKAUB7J3 | reverse complement strand
CGATCAGTGTCACCGCGCTCTCGGCAGTTGCTACGGCATCGCAATGGTATCGGTCGGAAAACAAAGATGCTTCGGCAAACGTTTCGCCCGGCCGCGCGGCGTGGATGACAACCGGATCCCCGGATTGGGTGGTGCGGCGCATTTCGACACCGCCGGTTTCCAGCACGAAGATTCCCCTGGTTCGATCGTCCAGGCGAAACAGCATCGCGCCCTTTGAGACTGTCATCCGCCGAAGTGCGGTGGCCGGTAGCCGGTCGAATGGCGTCGGGACTTGCATCACCAGTTCTCCACATATGATCGAAATCATATTCGATATGAAGCTCCGGTGCTAACGAAATCCGGTCGAAGGGAGATCATCATGAGGCGTCACCCTTGGGCCAGTCCATCCTGCGCCACGGCGCCTTCGGCCGGGCCACCATTCAGGGGCAACCCTGGGTCGGCCTGCAGGGCGGCGGCGGGATCTCCCGCGACCAGTACATCGGCGTGTGGTTCGGCCTGATCCTGACCCACGACCTCGTGGCGATCCCCGGCGTGCAGGCGGAGTGCTCGCGGCTCATCCAGCTGATGCTCGACTACTTCATCCGCAAGGACTGGTTCATCGACGAGGACCGCACGCCCTTCGACGGCACCGCGGGCAGCAGCTTCCCGACGTTCTGGTTCGGGATCCCGACCCAGAAGCTGGACTACCTGCTGATGGGGGTGCGCCTCGACCCGCAGAAGTACGCAAGCCACCTGCAGGCGGCCGGGCCCCTGGCGGCGACCCACTGGCTGGGCGCCTGGACCGGCGTCATCAACCTGGTCAGCTACTACAAGTTCAACCTGCAGCACGCCTCGTTCGTCTCGGTCTTCGAGCTGCCGGAGCTCGATCTGATTTTCCTGATCGAAGCCGAGATCGGACAGGAGGTGCAGGTTTGATGCTTGGCACGGATCCGCTTGGGCTCGACGCCCTCTCCGTCATCGGCCAAAGCGGGATCACCCCGCCGGGCCGGGTGTTCTGGTCAACCGAAGACTACGTCTCGCTGCCGAGCGACAGCGCCGCTAACCGTCACTACAGCGGCGTTGTCGCGCAGCCATTGCGCCTGACCCGCAGCGCTGTCGACCGGGACCGGGTCGCCGGCCGGGCCGACCGGGTGACCGGCTCGATCGAGCTGATCAATGGCGGCGATCTGGACGGTTTGATCGCCGCGCTCGCCTTTCGCGGGCGGCCGATCAAGATTGCATCTCTGCCCGCCGGTCAGCGCACCGCCTGCCGCTCTTTCACCAGCCTCAAAACGGCGGGCGCCATCTTCGAGGGACTCATGGAAGGCGTGCGCTTCGATTCCCAACGCGCCGAGATCAGCGTCAGGTCGAGAACGTCGCGGCTCGAATCGCCGATCCAGTCACTGACCTACAGCGGAACGGGTGGCTTGGAGGGCGGCGAGGACCTGAAGAATCAGCCCAAGCCGATCGCCCTCGGCAAGAGCAAGATCGGCGGGATAGTTGCCATCGGATAACTTTTGACTCTTAAAAGGTGAAATAGAACTTCCAATTTCTAATCATTTGAGTTCCCTCCAAAGTTTAAACGACCACCTCTTCCATAAAAACCTTATATGCCCCCGCGGCATAAGTTATAACCCTTACCCTGGCTTTGGGGGGATGATGACAACGAAGTTTTTGTTTTCTTATCGTTGGACTATTTCAAACAAACCGGCTAAAATTAAAAAAAATTCATTTGACGCATTTGGGGAAAAGAGGGTCTTTGTGTGAGGGGGGGCAGATGCCCTTCGTTAGCTTTTGACTCATAAAAAAGTAACTAGAACTTTCACCTTTCAATTTTTATCTGATGTTTGAACTATTTTAAGATAAGGCTATATCAAAATTTGTATCTGATGGATTTTGGGTAAAAAGTCCTTGGGTGGCTAGTTGCGCCCGAATCTCTTGACTCTTAAAAAGTGAACTAGAACTCTCAATTTCTAATCAAATGAGCCACCTTCGAAGTTTATACGACCACCCCTTGCATAAAAACCTGAGACGCCTCCGGGGCATAGCTTAAAACATTTGCCCCGGGCTCTGGGGGTTTGTGCCGACCCCTGAGTTTAATGCCTATGTCAAAATTCGTATGATATGGGCTTGGAGAAAAAAGGGCTAGGGGGCTCGTTGCCCTTGGGTCTCTTTTGACTTTTATTAAGTGAACTAGAACTTTCAATTCCAATCAAATGAGGCCACTCCGAAATTCATTCGAGCATCCCTTTTGTAAGAACTATATGTACCCCCAGGGCATAACTCACAACGCCTGCCCCCGGGACCTGGGGGGGGTGTCGACACTGGAGGTTTTGTTATCTGACCTTTTCACTATTTTTAACGGAATAGCTATCTTAAAATTTTTATCGGATGCATTTGCGTAGAAAGGGGCGTGTGGAGGGAGTTGTTGCCCTCTGATCTCTTTAAACTCTCAAAAAAGTGAAATAGAACTTTCAATTTCCAATCAAATGAGCCCTCTCTGGAGTTTATGTGAGCCTCCCTTTCTTAAGAACCATACACGCCCCCAGGACACAACTTACAACTCGTGCCCCGGGTCTTGGGAGGATGCGTTGATATAGGAGTTAAGAAAAATGAAACGACCAGAAATTAGCTTTAAAAAAATTATTTCTGAAGTAAAGAGCGAAGTTGTGTCTTAAACAAACAACAATTATTGCTTAGTAGATTCCGCAAGATATATCTACAAAACTAGTGCTTTACTGAAAACTGAGTTAACTTGAGTTTTTTGAAGAACTACTGTTTTATACCAAATGTTACCGACGCCATGGACGGTTGAAAGACTGTAGAGAGCCTGATAAAACTAGTCTTTTATTTTCTACATGCTTCTTATGCAATTGTTCACTCCTAAGACAGCATCTTTTTTGTCAGTTTTGATTTTTCAGTAAAGTGCTAGTTTTTGGGATTCTACAAATATTGAAAAATACCAGGAGTCCGTTTACTTGAGCTAGTTTTGTAAAAATATCTTGCATGATCTGTGAGGCAATAATTTTTTTGCTCATTTTAACTTTCAACTTCGTTCCTTACTTCCGTAAGAATAACTTTTTTTTCCAAATCAGTTCTTTTTAGAAGCCAACATGTTTTATGCTTTATGATAGAACTCTTGGAATTTCCCAAGGTCTGGTAAATACTAAAAACAATGAACCGAAGCAGATCTACTCAGCATGAATACTGCTTATTGAATTCGAAGGTTTTTATGGATGATCTCTGTCAAGTAAATTCATGTCATTAATTTGCCAGAAAACTCCCTTATATATGGGAGGTATCTTAGACCTTAGTTGGACCGTTGAGGGTGTTTTTGAAAATTTTGCCCTTTATTTGGTGAATATCGTGATTCTGGCTTCAAATTCAGTTCGGAAAAATCAGAAGTTGTTCTTCCCGATTCCCATGACGATCAATCATTTCAAATTATATCACTTTCTACTTTGTTATTACGACACTTGACTGAACATCATACCTAGGCTTTCCTAACGATACCTCTATCCGCCGCACTAGCAGTCTTCCGATCACTCACATTTCTTGCCTGACCTCTGCCTTTTATGCTTCGATTGTTTCGTAGAAGCTTTATTTCAGTCGTTTTCACACCACTAGTCTTTACAACGCTCTCGCGCTGTCTCATATCCTCTTCCTTTCTGTAATAAAAAAAAAAACAAAAAAAAAACAAGTTTCTTTAACTGCAAGTGCATTTTTATTTCTTTTTGGTTTCCAGAGATGATCGCATCGACCCAGTGGTCCTAGAATATCATGAGAGGGCTCATAAGAAATCAAATTAAAAACTCTAGTGCCCTTTTCAAGTGACTAAAAAGATTGGACGGCAACTAATTATCCTGGATTAATTTTCACCGGGATTAAATAATCTAGAAAATATTTCCGTCGAGAGTGTGTTTCTCCGCGGGGGCGGGGCAAGATTTCCTGGGATTAATTAAAAACGATAATGAGTTGAACATAAAAACAAGTTTTTTTCAACTGAAAGTAAGAAGCAACATTAAAACTTAAACTAACAGAAATATTTACGTATATGAAGGGGGTTGCGTCATACTCAACACCCCACTCTTTACCCTTAAGTTTGGATTTTGTCCGAGTTATATAAGAAAGACTCCTAAAACAGAAGGGTCGATTAATTAGAACAATGATAAGCTTTATTAAATCGCTAAAAAATATTTATCAATACGAGTGAGTTGTTGATGAGGAGGGAACTCCTTTCATAAACATAATAATTTTTGTTCATTTTAAGTTTAAAAACAAAATATTTTTTTTGTATTTAATTCCTTATAAGGTAATGGACAGGCCTTCAAATATTTTGAAAAGGTATTCTTATAATCCTTATATTTCTTGTAATACTTAGAGCTTAACTTGTTTAAAAATCTCTTTCATTCCCTATAAAAATTGCCAAACGTCATTCCCATATACAACAGACAATCGTTGCCACAAAGTGGTTTGAACTCGAATCCTTACTTTACGAAGGAGAGTCTCCACCGTGCTGTGCACTGAACTGTGGCAACGTGTAAATATAAATGTAACAAACAGTTTATGATGTCCAAGACATATTAACATGGGAAAATTTTATAGTTATAGTAAAAAACGTGATTCAGGAATAGTAAATATTTTTGCCGTTCGCCTTAAAATTAAAAGTATATAACCAAAAGAAAACTATGGTGATTTTGAAAACAAATATAAAATCCCTCCAAATTAGATTACCTTGGCTTAAACAGCAAAGAAAATCTGCTAGACTCCAAAACGAACGAAACTAGCTGCAACCATAATATTTTGTGTCGCGAGTATCCTTTTTTTTTTGTCTCAGATAATATTGATATTAAAAAGTGCATGTTCTTCTTGTTACGTAGATCGTGTACTTGATTTTTGTTGTTATTTGTTTTTCCCAGGGGATATTTTTATTGAACCGATGCAATGGTCATAGAAAGCCTGGGAAGATTATTCAGAAGAAGAGTTTTAGATAAAGCACTTCTTCTTAGTAGCTAAAAATATCCAATTGCACTGTTGTATGTTAGCGCAGACGCACATGGTACACCATTTGCACATGTGGAATGTTTTGGTGGAGGGATGTTCAATGGGTCATGGGTGTGAGGGTGTTACTTTTGTCGCTCCAACCTAACAGAGTGAGAATCGTTGTATGATCAGATTTCAGCAAGGTTAGACTTGACCTCAGTTATTTTGAGTTTAAGACAGAAATTTGTGTCAAAACTTGTTTCATTTTATGTATGAGGTCCGGGCCATAAATATATGTGTGAGAATCGTATAAATATGTGCAATCCGTCGCCCCTCCAACCTAACCGATTGAAAATCGTCGTTTGATCAGATCTCAGCAAGGTTAGACTTGTCCTCAATTTTTTTGAGTTTTAAGAGAGAAACTTGTGTCAAAATTTGTATCATTTTAAGTATGAGGTCCGGGCCATAAATGTATGTTTGAGAATCGTATAAATATGTGCAATCCGTTTACTATTGATGAATTGTTTTAGCAATAGCAAATGTCTACTGAATTTACTATATCTGGAACTACTTTTATTCAAGACAGTAGACTGGTAATTGCAAAATTTTTCTATTCAATTTGTATAAAGGCTTTTTGATTTATAGTTGAGTAACAAGTCAGCTTTTGATTTTCTTTGAACCATGGAATTTTGCTTCTTTTTCTGACTAAATACATTCTACCAATAATATTTTAGCAGGGGACAACTTGGAAATGGGAGTTTGGAGTCTTCATCGACGTTTATTCCCGTGGAAGCTCTTGGTGGTTTGAAAATTGTTCAAATTGCAGCCGGTGGATGGCATTCCATAGCAGTCTCTCTATTTGGGGATGCATATACATGGGGTTGGAATGAAAGTGGGCAGATTGGGCGTCCATCCAGAGCATTACATAAAGGGTAGGTACATGCTTATTTTTTCAAAGTTTTTTCGTTCTATCTTTTCTCGTGTGTTTGAATCCTCTTGGACCAATAGCTGCTCAGAAAAAAAAGAAACATGCCCTCAAACGAATTTTTTTCGGGATCATACATCCATCCGAAGCTTTTTTCTGTGCAAGAGGGTTTTCTTGGTCCAAGAGCTTAGGGGTATATGTTCAAAGTGGTTCAGAGAAAAAAAAAAGTAATTTGTGACCGTTTTTCAGGGGAACCGATATTCTGTTCTTTTTCGTGAATGAAGGTTCTCTTGATCAAAAGACTTAAGGATATATATTTTGAGCCAAGCCCAAAAATTTGGCCCCTTTAGAATCCATTTTAGCGTGGACGTCGCTGCAAAGGTAATTTCTTATTCCTTTTTCTTATCGTTCCCATTGTTCCAGGGACTTGCAGCTGTGAGTTTCAAACGGATTAGGCACAGCACGTTTTTTTGGCCAAAAAAGTTTCAAGCTAGTAGAATGAAAAAGTTTTTTTTGGATCATATTCGGATCCATATTTAGGAGGACCATGCACCAACTAAAAAACAAATTTTGGCCCTTTCAGAAGCCCTCTTTGTATACAGAATCAAGTTTTCTTGTCAAATTTTTCTTTTCCATTTTGGAATTATCATTGGTCAAGGACTCAAGGGCATAAGTTTTAAGCTGACAGGAAAAAACTGGTCCTCTTTGGGACACCATTAGGGCACGACCCATGATCCAGGGACTTAGGGTCTCAGGTTCCCAGTCACTAAGAATAATTTTATTATGGTTCTTTGTCAGGCGCCATCTTCGGGAGCACCATTATTTTTTCTTTCTATTTAGCTTTCTGTATTGGGGTTCTCTTAGCCCAATGACTTAAGCATATAAGCTTTGAGCCAGTCAAAGAGAATTTTTAGGACCACTTCCACTCTATTTCAGGGAGCCCGTGCCCACAAACAATTTTGTGTGCATTAGGTTACTCTTGGCCCAATGACTCACGAATTTCACTTTAAAACTGATTAGAGACTACCCTTATTTTACGTTTCCTAGAGCGTTCTCAATGATTATTATTTTTAATCACCAAGTTTGGTTAAAAACAGGAATCAATGAGTCTTACTGTATTAATTGGTTATTAATTAGTTATATTAATCGAAGAAGCGACCTCGCCAGACTTTGGCTAAACGAATGACATTGGCGTCGAAGGCCGTACTGAGCTTTTCCGGGAAGCCTGTCAGGATCGCTCGCGGTCCAACATCTTCCATGAAGGTACGGTGAACAATGGGGGCACTGAGAGGCGTTAGCTCCATGCCGACATTTCCGGCTAGCACGATTCCTTCGGGCGGTGGTGCTGAGTTTCGCAGGGAGAGGTAAGTCCAGATGGTCTCGATTTGTTTTTCCGTGTTGCCGTCGAGGATATCGGGGAAGGGTGATTCGCCATCGGGCCAGAACTGAGGCATGCGCGTGTCCTTGTTGTAGGCGGCCGGACGGAGGAGGAACGACTCGAACCAACTGGGGTTGATTCGATCGTAGACGGTGGCCAAATCAATGCCCTGAATGGCTAAGGCGTTCTGACCGCCGATGCGATGGCAGGTGATACAGGCCAACCCCGTGACGCCCACTAGGCGTCGACCAGTCTCGGCTTCTTCTTCGCCGAAGGGCGGGTTGGGATCTGAAGCGGGGGCTTCATCGGCGGCGATGACGTGTCCGGCAAAGTGTTTGACGTTATCGATCCCGAAGTTCGGCATGCGGGTTTGCATGTAGTGACGCACGTGCAGTTTTTGGCTGCTGAGGATGCTGTTGATGGCGGCCGGTTTCAGTTTGGCTCCGGCATTGTTGAGAGTGGGAGGAATCTTGCCTTCTTCACCCAAGTCAATGTCGCCGACCGATTGGAAATAGGTGGCGGCAATCGCATCGGAGGGACCGCCGATTTCGTCCCGTTCGTGGCAGGCGTAGCAGTTGAAGGTGGCCAGTGTTTTGCGAACCTCGTGGTGCGGGGAGAGTGCGGTCTGAAATGAGCTTCGGTTGCTGAGGGCGGTGCGAATCTGTTCTCGTTGAGCCGTCGTCAATTGGTAGTCCGGTAGGCCTTTGCGAATGGACGTGCTGAGGCAGCCGTCTCGGCTATCCAAATCGAGATCGGCGAGCGGCTTAGCGTTGGAGAGTGCCGGGGTGCCTTCAAGGTCATGGCAGGAGGCGCAGCGCATGGCTTGGAACATCCGGCGGCCGACCGTGGCTTTCGAGGCATCGACAGCAAAATCGATGCCCCGGTTCAAATTCCACCTTTGCGAGAACGAAAAGAAGATGTATTTGTGATTGCCGAACATCTATTGGAGAAGTTAGCCACGCGGATGGAGCAGCCCTCAAAGGGTTTTTCAAGACAGGCGCAAGAAGTCCTGATGCGATATTCCTTCCCGGGGAATGTCCGTGAGCTGGAAAATACTGTAGAGCGAGCAGTTGCTTTGGCACAAAATTCTGATGAAATTCAAGCCTGGGACCTCTGTGGGCAAAGCCGTTGTTCGTATATCACGGGAGACTCTCAGGCAGGATGTGGATTTTGCCAGGAACTCCATCCTGGGAAAAAATCTCAGGGAGGAAACGGAGAGACACTTGCTGCGGCACGAGAGCGATTTGAACGTGCCCATATCTTGGATATCCTTAACCGAACCGGATGGAGTAAAACGATGGCTTCAAAGGTGCTAGGCCTGTCGAGAAAAGCCTTGTGGGAGAAGTGCAAGCGTTATGAAATATCCAGTATCGATGAACCGCAAGAAGAGGCGAAGCCGTAAACACAACCTCATAATATGCAAAATAATGGAGCGAAAGTATATGGAAGAAATCTGATTTTTTACCCTTTTGGGGAATCCTATGCGCCTCCTTCCCACAGCTTAATGGTGTGATCAGTGGATGCCGTTGCGAGGAATCGTCCATCAGCTGAGAGTGCAATGCCTCGAATAGCACTTTTGTGAGATTTGATCGTTCGAAATGAACGACCACTTTCAAGATTCCACATTTTTACCGTCCCATCATCGCTGGCACTGAAAAGAACTTTTCCATCTTTCGAAACCAAGAGATTCCGCACCCAACCCGTATGCTCTCGAAGCGTTCTGAACTCTCGTAGCATAGGCATTTCAAATAATTTAATGGTGCAATCTCTACTCCCAGAGATCAGTGTCTTGCCATCTGGTGTGAAAGTAAGTGCGCCAATCCAATATTCCATGGGTTTTTGAAAGCCACCTTGATCGTCAACAAAAAAGCCTCGCACTTCAGATTCTTCGTCATCTTCATCGTCCCTCCAATGGGCATTGTGGACGCATTTTTCTTCACCACTTGGTAGCACTTCATAGAGGCGAAGTTTTCCAATATCACTCCCAGATATGCCGGGGCTATGGTCAAGATGCAACACCCCCACCTGGTGCATGGAGAAGGTAAACTCGGCAAATTTTCTGATGAGCCCCCTTCCATACAAAGTGACCGAAAAAAAACATATAAGGCTTATGGCTCTTTACTTAGCTGGCGCTACTGCCCTACCTCTGATACACTTAACCTGTTTCTCATATTATTACAAATTTCCCTCCCCAATAGCCCATTCCTGTGCATGTCCTAGTTTAATTAACTTTGTTCGATTGTGTTATTGACAACATTATAAAATGCTCGCCGCTTATTTTCCCAAGAAATAATTGAGTTCAAAAACCAATATGTTTCGTTTTTGGAGAACTTCTTTAATTTTATTGCCACAACAGGCATTTTGATTCGTTATTTAATGTCTGGCAAGCAATGATTAGGAGAAAGCCAATTTCCGACAGCGTGATGTCACGGCCATTGATTGCATGTGTTGTGGTGTAGCATGCAATCATCTCAAGTAGAATCGCGATTTTCAATGTTAAATGCTTCTATTTAATGAAATCATACTGATTTTCGTTCACTTCAATTTAAGTTGTTTAAGTTTTGTTTTTGTCTGTGGAGAAGATGAGTTGGAGGTATTTTCCTGTAATAAGGACATTTTCAGACAGCAGGCTGTAGGGATGCATCAGGTTTTCTCCGGTAATATTTTAGTGTACACTTTTGTCCACTTTTTCTTGGACTGGGTCATCAGAGCAAAATAAACATAAATCCAGAAAATAAGATTTCCTACAGCCTTTGTCCCACACGAGAAAGTAATTACTTATGCTCTATCGCTACAGAAAAAACATTCTGTGTCTGATTCTCTCTCCTGCGATGAAAAAGGGAAAATTTGGTAACATAACCTTCATCTTTTTTTCTTAAATTTTTGTTGCAGATATCTTTGAGCCAATGACAATGATAATGACAATAATAATAACAATAATAAAAGTAATAACAATAATAAAAGACTAAAAAAGACATATTAAAATGCTTTGGTGGATAGCCAGGAAAAGTGCAACTATTTGATTAGTATATAATTGCAAAAACCGCAACTGGATGCGATCAAAGTAGAGTAGGCTAGTCGACTAATCGCACAGTGTGTAAAAAAATGCCAAAATAATTTTTCCAACGCCTTGAAACTTGAAAGCGTAAATTTCTGGCCCAAGGAGACTCCCTAGCATATAAACACTAGTTTTAGGACTCCCAAAATGGCAAATGTTGTCGATTTTAAAACATAATTGTTCTTTTAAACGTTATATCATAAGTCCTTGCGCGACGATGACTTTGATGAACCAAAAAAAAAACTGCTTGAGCTAGTCATTCCCCTGAATATGGGGACTCGGAAATAAACCTTAATCCTTTTAAGCTATGGTCCAGGGCCTAATCGGTTCGGAAGTTTTAAGAATTGTTGATTTGTCTAAAGTGCTGAATAGCTTGTTATCCCTGATATTTTTGACACTTTCAACAGTCCCTGGGCCAAGAGACACCAAATTTCACAGAATAAAATCTTGGACATATGGTACTACCAGAAATGTGGCTAACATAATTTTGCTGATTGGAACAAACTTTATATTCCCATAATCTTGGCATGGCAAACCCTATTGCATAGGCAAAAAGAGATAAAAAAAAGTTATCAGTTCCCTAAAAAGGTAGCAAAACTTATTTTTAAGTAAAAAACTTGAAACTTACACCAATAAACTTTTGCTAACACGTCTGCTTTATAGCCACAAGTCCATATCTGGATTTTCTATGACTAGGATGATCCGAGTAATTTTGGTTTTGAGGTGGAAAGTCCCCTCAAAATTATGGCGATAACGAGGGCACTGTTCTGTTTTTATTTTCTTAAAACTTTAAAGGATTGTTACCTGGGCTCAGGGGTTCAAATATGTTTGGAGGGAACGGGTTATTAGGAGATTTGGGTAAAAACTAAAACCCTGTTTTTTGCTATCAATTCGGAAATTGTGGTCGTAAATCTCTACGCCAAGTAGATTCTAGCATTAAAAAATGTCACTTGGGGCAATTACGTTCTAAAAAGTACGATCAGTCCAGGAAAAGCATTTTTTTTTCTGTTTATAAATATAAGTAATAAGTTCTCTGTTCAATAAATTTTCAGGCTATATTGTCTAATAGGTACCAATACAAAATATTCTGTTACTTTGAAATTATTTTAAAAAATATATCCAAATTAGGTTTAATATTGTTTTTAAAGTTCTTTTCTAATGTGGTTAAAGGCTCTTTTCCTATTTCAAAAGTTTTAGTTTTCGGGGCATAAAAATAGAAAATGAGGAAACCAAAGGCTAAAAATAACGGTACTTTGAAAAAAAGTATTTCGTGGAGTGCTAAGGTTGCTTCAAAAGGAACTGAAATCCTCAGTGAAAAAAATAACACATCAAATGGTGTTAAAAAAAATATTTGTCTGAGCTCTATTACAAAATGTTGACCGAAATAAAAGACTTCTATATTGCTAGAACTGCAAATTAGAGCGTGATTTATAGAGAATGACCCTATTCAAGTTTAATGAGACTAAAGAGTCTGACATAAACGTTATCCTGCACTGACAAGGTTTTTTTACTGAGGCACTGTGTATACACCGAAAGAAGATATGTATAGAAATGAGGTTGAACTGGGCTCTGTAAGTAAGAAAGAAGCAAAATTGTCCATAGCTCTGAAAAACAGTGTTCATGTAATTTCCATATTTGTGTATGTTACCTACGCACTGAGTAAACTTTAAGCCATTAAATCTAAAGATAAGTAAATCAAATCAGAATCTTGGTGACTCCCCTCATGAATTAAGGCTAATATCCGCTGAGATACTGTAACGATTAGCTAATGCTCAAACAAAATGATATTCTCATTTGACGACGACATTAGTATGTTGACGTTAATGAATAAAAAAGGGTTAATGTTATAAATGCATGTCCGCAGGAAATGGGAATATAGCCTTTTTGGAAGGCCATGAGCAATCTTAACAAAAAATCACCGATGGCAATGTACCCTGCCTCATTAACTTATTAATAGGTTACCATTTAGCCAATGCAGCTTAATATTTTATTTCTTTTTAATTGCTGAAAACCCTTTTAAATTATCTGAAAAGCCTTATGGTTGAATTTTCTGACTCTAAAGATCGTCAATCCGTTTTTGTCATTTTGCATTTATTCATTACTCCTGCTACAGTTTTCTAGTTAAATGATTAAATAATATTCCACACAAATTTAATCTCTCTTGGCTCCAAGAACCTGAATTCACCAACGATTAAATTATCAAAAGAAAATGACTGATTTTAGACAGTGATAGAATGTTCTTCTTATTTGGATTTAAGAACTACTAGAACATATACAAAATTAAAAAGAAAGCGAATATAATGAAATGTTTTGGAAATATGGGAAATAATTTAAATCACAGGATTCCTATATACCCTTGGGTAGATTCCTTGCTTTTGTCCTGTTCTCTCCTTCTTAGTAAGGTTTAAGATGATATTCTTTCTCATGTAAACAACCATGATACATATCTTTAAAGCAATGTCAAATCGGTATTTAGTGAAAGTGATAAATCTATTTCTTCAAGCAATTTACTGTCGTATTCTTTGAGTAGGTCGAAATTTTGCTGGTCGCAAAATTAATTCCTAAGGAAAAGAAAGCAAAAACTATCATCAAAGCTTAAATAATTGACATAAGGCGCGCACCTTTAATTAAGAATTATGGCAAAATTGCGGGTGACTATTATTCAAAAAGATATTGATGTTAATTATAGTAATGTATTTGACTTGCTAAAGGCCAAGCATAATTTATTTACTCTGGTTCAGAGCAAGTCTCACATGCAAGATAAATTGTCGTTGCAAACCAGAGAGTAAATAATAATAAAAAAGTTATTTCAACTGAAAGTAAAGAGAAGCATAAAACCTCAAAACAAATAACTTAAAACGAATAGAAGTTATTCTTTATAAGGGTGCTCTCCTCTCCTCAACCCCCCGGAATTCACGCTAAAGTTTTTTAGTGCCACATTTTTTAGCTGAACGAGAGTCATGCATCATCGTGTTTGAACCGTGATCATAGAGGGATTTACCATCTGCAAGATTAGAGAACAAAATTGGGACTGCTATCCCTCCAGCTCTCCACTTTTTCCTTCCACTTCAATTAGAAAGGTAGGACTTTCCTTATATATTAAATCTTCTCATATTACGCCTTCATTAAATTGAATATGTGCACTAATTTCAATCTGATGTTTCAGAGGCAATAAAAGGAACCATGGCCCTTGAAGGCCTCTCCTCGGCTTTCATCGCCAGCTTTTTAAGACAAGGTGCGTCTTTTTTGAAACAGAATTATGCAAAAATTTTTGGTCTGCATGATCAATGAAACAAATCGGGTTCTTGGCCCTCAAAGACTAGCTTGCGACACTGACTTTTTAGCAGACATTTAGGCAGGCATTTTTCTCACGGATCGGCCAACGCGAAATCAAGCACCGCAATTCACGCCAGCGCCAGCCCGCGCATGCGCGTCAGCGGGTGCAGAAGGGGCAGGCGGCGAACCGGCGCTACGCGGTCGCCCTGCGTGGCGGCCAGAGCCGTTCCAGCAACACCACCACCAGAATCATCAGGCCACCGGCCAGCGGACACCAATAGAAAAATGCCACCCCGGCTTGCGCTAACAGGGCGGTAACCAAGCAAGCAACAGCAAAACCAACCAACACTGTGCGTAAACGGCCAATACCCAACCGGGCTAGAATAATGCTGCCCAGAATAGCGCCGTACACATAATTCGGCAGCTTGAAAGTCAGGTTCAACAAGCCTTCCGCAGAGTAGCGCCCGAACAGCAGAGTAACCGCGAAAAATATGCCGCCCCACAATATCATTAAGCCGCGCGACGCGGTGATGTAGTGCCGCTCACTGGCGTTGGGCACCAGCCGGGTGTAAATATGTGTCAGGGTCAGGTCGGAACTTTCCGCCAGGGCTGAATCAAGCGTGGAAATAGCCGCGGCAAAAATGGCGGCAATAAACAAACCGGACAAGCCCGTGGGGATCTCTGTGACAATAAAATAAGGGAAAGAGTCAACATCAGAAGTTTTACTGCAGCACTCCATGTAATATTTTAAGTTTAACTCTAACAATCACAATGGCAGAAATTCCTTTCCACTTCAGACTGGACTTGCTTTGCAAGTTCAGCCAATTCTGGTCTTGTTGCCAATAATGCAATAAAGCTTTTCCACTAGTCACAAATAATGAAAGCAAACAATTGAAAGCAAAGATGGCTTTGCTTCCCAGCTTGCAAAAAAGGTATTTGGTTAGTCTATCTTTTTTGTCTCACAGCTTGGATCAGGTTGAAATTTTAGTGAAAGGAATAGCTTTGTTGGAAGGAAGAAGCTAGGAGATTGGTCTGTGTTTTTTTTGCTTTTAAAATAGTGCTTGAAACCTTGACATTGCTGTGTAAGTAAATAGTTTAGTTCAGCTTTTGCTTGCATTCTAAAAGAAATATGGAAGCATTATACAAGGATAATCTGTCATTTATTCTGTTTGAGGGTGTTGCCAAATTTTATTTAGTACCATTTGAAGTGGTCAAACAAGTTTCTTGAGACTGCTGGCGAGTTTAGAGGAGCAGTTTGGGGTTGAGGTTCATGCGTACTGTCTGATGGATAACCACTATCATCTTGCATTGCACACACCGGAATCAAACTTGAGTCGTGCGATGCGTTGGTTGGGGCAATCGTATACTCAAGGTTTCAATAGGCGTAATGATCGTGTGGGTCCGCTGTTTCAGGGAAGGTTTAAGAGTATCCCCGTGGATCCGGAGAATTGGCTGATTGAGTTGAGCGTGTATATCCACCTCAATCCCCTGCGAATCACGCGCCTTGGGTTGGGAAAGCTGGATGAGGGGCGGGAATCGCGAGGAGAAGGTGATCGACCTAGCGTTGCGGATGTAGACTGTCGTTTGCGGGAACTGAGGGGATACGGATGGAGTTCCTACCGAGCCTATGGGGGTTACCGAAAAGCACCGGAGTGGTTAAAGAGTGCCAGGATTCTGGGCAGTTTTGGGAAAACCAAGCAGGAGCAGCGGAGCGGGTATCGGAAACTAGTCCGTGAGAGACTGAAGCGAGGAACCGATGAGTCGGTTGTAGAGAGAGCTCGGGAGGAGATTGCGCTAGGCAACGCTGCATTTGTGGATGGGTTGAAACGACGGTTTAGAAAAAGTATGCGCCGTGAGGACGTGGGGAAGAGGAAGTTAGCCCAGAGGTTGAGTCTGGAAACGATCCTATTGAGTGTGGAAGAGGTGAAAGAGGAGCGTAGAGAATACTGGCTCAAACGCCACGGGGACGAAGGCAAATGGTTGGTGCTGTTGTTAGCCCGACACAGAACGGGGCAAACGTTGAGGGAGTTAGGAGAGGCACTAGGTGGGCTGGACTATTCAGCCGTGAGTGTTGGTATCCGGAGGTATGAGAAGAAACTGAAAGACCAACCGAGAGCTCGGCAAACTTACAACCGAGTAGCCAAAATGTTGAATCTTGAGGCCTGATCCCTAATCCTCACCGTCGCTACAGAGTATTAGCACACCGACTCACGGAACTCGACTTACTGTCATTCCAATCCCGATCTAGACAAGCTCGTTAGCCGAACTCATTTACTGGGGCCTTGGGAGATTTGAAACAATCTCAAGAAGCATAGTACGACGGACGTTTTAGTGTATTTGAGCCCTTTCAATGCCAGGAAATTTAAAACCTTTTGAAACAAGTCATACCAGACACGCCACGACACCATTGACCGTAGCTGCGAAAAAACTTAAAAATGTTTCGATAGCTAAGTTGCAACAACAGTGGATTGATCATGTTCCTTATGCAGTGGCATAAAACTCACAAAAATTATATGGGGAATGTGTTTCTAATGTCTAGGGGGGTCGTTTTTTAAGTGTCGTTTTTCTAATAGAAATATCAAAAAGGTTTTTACTGTCAATACGTCAAAAATGGTATATTTCAAAACACAGGAGGATAACAGGCAGGGCCGTATCCAGGATTTTTTGGGAGGGGGTGCAGCAAATTTTCGGGGGGTTAGTAGGTTCTATATTAGTTAGCATATACTATATTAGTACATATTTTGGAGAGGCCTTAATGAAAATGCATAGTTTCTATTGCTCTATTAGACACACCTGCAAGAAAAAGAGACAAAATTTTGCATTTGGTTATTTCTGAGAGGTTTAACTGAAACGCCACGTTTCTTTGAGCCAAGTTTATGTATACCATCGTAACAATATGTGACTGGCCCACCCTAGCAAGCCAATCCAGGGGAAGGGGTGTGTTGTTATTAATTAAAATGCAACGTTTCTATTGCTCTATTAGACTTGCCTGTAAGGACAAAGAGACACATTTTTGCGTTCAGTTATTTCTGAGAGATTGTCATGAAAATACCACGTTTTTTTGCCATCGTGCCATCGTGGCAGACTATGGATGGCAAGCGACACCTTATGGTGCCCCTCATCATTCCTAAGTAATTTTTTAAAGTATGTTCTTGATAAAAATATGCTTTGAACCCATTGGATCGTGTTTTCGCAATTCACCCTCGGCGTGATACATCATGTCAATTTATGCCACAGTGCCACACTATGGATGGTAATTGGCCCCCCGGCACCCCTAATCAATCCTAAAGCATTTTCAGGTATATCCTTATTAAAAGCCATATCTTAAATTCGTTTTCGTGTTTTTGCAAGCCATCCTAAACGAGATACACCATGGTAATTCACGCCACCAGGGCAAACAATGGATGGCCCTCTGGCACTCTCTAGCCCGAACCCTTTATCAGTTAAGTATGTAAGACGTGTCTTCAAGTATTAATCAACTACATTTGTCTATAGTAAAGCCACACGGCAGTATCTTTCTTACACTGTGTTTCCACGTGCTGTGTTTTGTGGAAAACCGCAATATAAAAAACCAGTTTTCTTTGCGAGGAGAGATCATAGGATTACAATAATTCAGAAAAGTCTTTTATAAATTACAAAGTAAACTTTAAAATCAAATGCGTAAAGATAGACCCAGTTATAGCTTCTCCTTCAAGTTTCTTACTAAAAAACTCATCGTCACTTCAAAGAAAAGCTATTTCGAATTTTGTGCTTAAAATAAACCTTACTTTTCTGGACGCAAAAAGTATTTCAACACAAAAGTATCTACGTTTTCTTTTTTGAGAAATCGGCAAGATTCCGCTAAATCCTGCCCCTTTTCCTTCAAAATGTTGTATTTAGGAATGTAATATAAGAAACCAGGTTAAACTATTAACAAAATAGGAATATCTAGAGTCAGCCCCACAAATCCTAGATTCCTGTTTTTTTTTTGTTTTTTTTTCGATTTTCACCGAGTTTTCTGAAATTTCAGGTGCATATAAGGCTTTGGCCTAGTATAAGACTTAAAATAAATCTAGCTGTTTTCCGGCTCATAGATGGTGGGGGTAGGGAGAAGGGTCCAGAATTTGGGAATTTGTACTTGCTCCAGCCTGTCTGGGCAAGGAAGATCCTAAATTCTTGTCATTTGGTGATTCACCAGAAGTGACTGTTGGATCCATATGCAACGTGGTGAGAAGTAAGAGCTCACGTCTCGGTTATATCTTATGGAAATTAGGACCAAACGTAAGTTTTGTTGCGGAGGGAAAAAGGGGGGTGGGGTCAGTGGCTATATGAGTGTCATCAAAACAGTAAAGTGATGCGTTTGTTGTATCTCAGCCAAGCTTTGGTCACAAGGAGCATTTGTTGTGTCATTTTGGCTTCTTTTTTTTAATTCGGGGACCGCTGTCAGATCACAACCAAACTTGATAGGAAATAAGAGTTAGTGTCCTAGTGTTTTTTTTTTGTGTGTGTGTGTGTGCAATCTGACCTTTAGAAAGGGGAAAATAAAACGGTAAAAAACGGCATTTAAAAACAGAAAATGTTACTTAGTGAGCTACAGTCTATGTTAAAAATCCTTGGGAAGCCGTTTTCTAGACATCCAGGTACACACCTTTAAAAAATTAAACTGCTTCAACTGCCTACAGACACTTAAACGATAAAAATTTCAACAATTTCACTTAAAAATGATATAGTTTCCAAAAGTCGACAGGCTGGGATATAGGACTATACATGTCATGGTGCATACTAATTACTGACTTTCACTGTTTCATATGCAATATAGATGCATTAACCAGCTTAAAGCTATAAACTAGTGTGGGATTGCTTTAGCTCAATTATATACTCATATCAAATGTCAGAAGGATTCATAAAACAATATTTTCTTTTCCTTTTTTAAATCTCATTGCTTATAAGAAGGCAGAGGTGCCATTGAAGAGTTTGTACAGTGATTCAGGGAAATAGTACATAGATTATGCAGCTAATATAGCTGCAACGCCTAGCTGCAATAAATGTTACTAAGGACTTTTAACTAATGACATTTATAGTCATTATGGAAGCAAGAAAAATAAGAAAGAATTCCAAAGAGTAGCAAAAGAAAAACATTTATAGCACAAGTTGGAGTCCTGTAGTTCTGAACATCAACAGGGATGGTTGAACGTTCATTGCGAAACAAAGCAGAGACTTTAAAGATGTTACCAGAAAGAGAAAACTCCCGGTTGCATCAACTATGGTACTACTGGTAGGAATGGGCCACGACTGGCTGACCTCAACTATTTGAAAGCCTTTGAAAGAAGCTCAGGGCAAATTAGATTGGAGAGGCATATTTGGACTAGGTTGAAAAGATTCACGTAGAAGAAAGGAGCACCTGACCAGATAAGGAAAAGTTATCACAATATCAAAGACTCTCCTGTGACTCCAACGGATGTCATTTTCGAATAAGGAATATCAAACCCCAGGAAATGACACATAATTTGAGAGACATATCAATATATTTTTTTCTTAGCTTTCCTTGCATCTTCTCTGGAGAAATTTTACAATACTACTAACAACAACGTTTTTTAAGAAGATAGAACGACAAAATGACTTAAAAGGAGTCTAATGAGAATAATTACAAAAGAAGGAAAAAATACAATGAAAGTGAAAGGTAATTGACTTCGATATTGACCGGCAGATTGTCAAATCGAACGATTCCGTCATGATCGCCCACACGAGCGATGTCATGATCTAAAACCAGCATCCAAGATGGATCGGATCGTTTGGCAGCAAGAAAGACCTTTACCGGCGCTGGCTCGGCTTGATCGAAGCGAAACGGATGATCCGGAATGACAGGGCCGGGGGGCGAGTTTGCAATGAGTTGGAAAGCCAAATGCTGATTTTGGTTGAAGGATTGAAAAACGCCATCTCCGCGACGAATGATTTTTGCCGGCGGAGAAATCTTGCCGTCGAGCATCCGAAACCTGTGGTTTTGAGGTTCGGGGGTTCTACTGTCCATGTTTTCATTCAGCCAAATTGCCAAGTCCGGTCGTTGACGTATCGCGGCGCGACGTCGCGGCATGTAGCAAAACGCGTTCTTTACGGGACAGGACGCCGAAGCGTTTTGCTGGGCGAACGAATCCAGCAAGACGGGGTCGGCTTGGATCGTGATTTGCAAAGAAGCACTGTTACCGGCGTCTTGCGATTGCACCACCGATGGAACAAGGCTGGCGATCAAGACAACGGGGATCACCCGAAGCACCGGATTTCGAATCGATCGTACGCTCAATTGGACCATTCCCCTTGATGATGGAGTCCAGGCTTTCGTCTGCTAAATGATTTCCTGGTTGCTAGCAGCGTCAAGGCTGTACACCAACTGAGTGACGCATCAATACTCAATTCAAAGTGGCGCTGCTCAGTTAACCTTGACATCTCGATTGAACGCCATGCAGTTCATGCGAGCCTGTACGAGGTTCATCACCACGTTTATATCACTTTGTTGGACCGGACGTCGTGAAGACTGCAGGGCGTTGGGGGGGGGTGATTGCGCTGGTTCGTAGTTCGGCAACTTGCCGTCGGTTCCGAATTCGGAGAATTCGGCGACACTGAAATCTGGCGTGATTAACTTTGCCGCCGAGCCGGTGTTGGTTGATTGTCGATGAACACTCCGTGTTCATTTCTCGGCCACCGAACAGGAAGTGTTCGAGACGGGCTGGACAGAGAATCCGAATTCGGAGAATTCGGCGACGCCAAACGAAAAAAGGCGTCTCACAATGCGGGTTGTGAGACGTTAACCCCTCCTAAACTTCACCTTTAAGGTAGCCCTAGTCACTACTAGATTGTGAGTTTCCCTTTTAACATCAATAACAGCATTCCTATATACCCTAGTATCTTGTATTGATCTGACCAGTCTTCTGTTTACAATAATATAATCAATAAAGTTAGCTGTCATGCCATCGTGTGAGTACCGTGTTAAACTATGGGCCATTTATGATCAAATACCGTATTAATTATAACGAGATTGTTATACCTACGAAATTGCAACAGTTTGTAACCATTACTGTTTTTGTTTTCCAAAACCAAATTTACCAAGGCAGGGATACCATCTATCCCTATTTCTACCGACCTGGACATAGTAATTTTCTAATAAAAATACGATATGTGTAAACAGCTCTCGATAGCAGGGCTCATAATAGAGAAAGAAGCTATTAAGTCTCGTTGGAAATAGGATAAAAGTGGCTCACTTTATGACTAAAAGTGAGACTAAAAGTAAAACATTCAAGGCATCAGTTATAGTCGAATACAACCTGGTAGAACCGACTAAAGGAGATGATAGTCATTTTTTTTTGTTTTGTAACATTCCAAGTTGCAATTTTTATATTTTTTAAAACATTGAAATTAATATGGCCTCAGGAAAAGCAATGGTCCCAGAAACAGTGTTAGATGGGGGCTAAGTGTAGGATTTTTCATTTGGTAGTCCTAAATCTATAAAGTTTATAAAGCAGTATCATATTTTCGTCAGTGTTGCCACATTGAACTATGAAAATACATAAGCGAAACTAATTAGTTATATTTGACAACGTGTTTTGTTTATGGAAATTCAAACATGAACAATCTTCTCATTCTCAAAGACAACTACACATTCAAAGGAAAGCTAAACCTTCTTAACCTCTATTGGACCATGTGTTTTTAGCAGCTTATTTACTTATTTTTTTTATAGACGTCTATTTTTTATTTGTCACCCGTTACTACTAAAAGCTGCATACCTGCATGTGGAGGTTTTATATTATAAATTTGATTTTCTATTTTGACTTATTTTTGAGATACATATGATTGTATGACTTTCTACTCAACCATTTCCAACAATTAGACTTCATTTCACTGTCCTTGGTGTTTCAAGGCGTAAATGGTATCAGATCAAAATCATAGTTAAACCATTGGAATCAGTATGCTGAAAAATATTGCATTGGATAATTACCTTGAACAAAAGAGAAAATCATATTTCTTGCATGGATAACACTTATGTGTCCTTTTTCCCTTCTTTTAACCAGGGCTAGCGAGTTATCAGAACAACATATAGAGATGTTTAATGGTTCATTCGAACGGAAATTAAAATTGATAGTACCCTTCTTAATTGGCCAAAAAGATTGGAGGGTAGCTAGCTCTCCTCTCCCAAAAGTCGTACGTTCAGAATTATGAGATAACAATTTTTTTCAACATATTAGAAAGGTCCAATAACCCAGCTTTTGGTGATGACCTGACACTCAAAGTCCCTGGGAAAAGGGCTGTAATTTACACACTTATCATGGTTGCTGCAGTAGCTGCATCCTAGTAAAGAGCGGAGAACAGGTCAAAAATGAGTCTATAATAAAAGGTAAATATGAAAAAGGTAAAGATGTACTAAAGAAAACTGACCTGTTTCAGTGGATGCCTGAATTATACAGGCTTAATTTAGTTTTGACAACATTTTTGGATAAAACAAATTCCACTTGCGGAACGAACTGGGGTTTGGGGGGAAACTGTGATCTGGGTTAAAATTTGCATTTTACAGTTTCAAATTGTATGTTACTCACTATTGGTACACAAATTGGTGAGACCAGCTGGGGAAACTGATTTTTCTTTTCTTTTGAAACTTATTCAATATCTCCGTTAAGCCCTGTTTTGATGTAGTGTAGTGGCTTGTCTTGATTACCAAATAATGGCAACAAGGTCCCTTCTTTTGTGGACAAAAAGGTGAAAAAAAAAAATGTCAGAATATACAAATGTGTCCACTTAGTTAACCTTCTTGCGTCGAAGCTACTCGCCTGGAGCTACTTTCTTAAGTACTTCTAATTTTTTTTTTCAACGGCTACCTCCCCCTTGGAAAAAAAATGATGTGTGCAGTGTTGCTTCTACATTAAATCTAAATTGAAAACAGGTGCAGAATAATTAAACAACGAATTTTTGTCGAGGGAAGTAAAGAGCGAAGTTGAAACTTAACAAGAACAAAAATTATTACTTCACAGCCTATCTAGGCCAGGGCGGCGAAGCCTCGGCCGTAGAGCGCGGCCAGCAGACTGCCGCCGTCGCTGTAGCCCAGATAGATCTTGTCGGCGGCCGGGGGCGCCAGCCTGGGGATCACCCGCTCGGCGATGCGGCAAGCGCCATAGCCGCCGCGCGCGAACCAAAGGGCGTCGAACGAAGGATCGTTGGCAATCTCCAGAAAGGCATCGGCACGGGCCTCGTCGTCGCCGGCGAAATGCCCGCTGGACAGAAAGCACTGGGGATGAAACAGCAGCTCCGGCGGGTCCTGCGGATAGAGCGAAGCAGCGAGCGCCGAGACCTGGTCGGCGACCGTGCTTGCGATGGGTGAGGCGGGCGCCATGATACCGATTTTGATCCGCTGAGTTGGCACGTTTTGGCTCCTAGCTCAGGCTTCCTTGTCACGTTGGGTTCGCCGCGATAGGTATCGACGGATGAGGCGGAATCAAAGCTACTTTTTCTGCGGCATCGGCGGCAGCGGCATGCTGCCGCTGGCCCTGATCCAGGATCTGACCATCCCGATGCTGACGGACTGGGGCACGGTGCAATGGTCGGCGACCGGGGTCGGGATCATCAGCGGCGCCTGTTTCACGACGCTCCTGTATGTCATCCGCACCGCCGGGCCGACCTTCGCCAGCCAGAGCGCCTATATCATCACCCTGGCCGGGGTCGGCTGGGGCATGCTGCTGTTTGGCGAACAGCATTCCGGCTACGTCTGGGCCGCCCTCGTCCTGGTGCTGATTGGCGCCGCCATGGTCAAGCCGCGGGCGCCCAAAGCCTCGCGCCTGTTCGCACCCCGATCTTGAGCACGGCCGCGGCGCAATGGCGCCTTAGCCCCTTGGTATTAGTCCGTGTCCTTCAGTCTCACGGGCTGGCCATGGGGCGTGTCCCGATACGCCTGTTCCCAGGCGGCGCGACGGTCGCTGAGCTCGATCTCGCTGAGCGGGCCGGCGGTGATCGCCAGCTGTTCCAGGGCCTCCAGCGCGGCGCCATAATAGGTCTCCATCGTGTCCGGCGCGCCGCGTTCTTCGGCCGCCGCCAGACAGGCGCCCAGCCGTTCCGACCAGGCCGTCGCTTCGATCCGGCCCTGCGCGACCAGCGTATCTGATAAAGAGTGGAATACCAAGCTCAT
This sequence comes from Alatinidae sp. Z8VKAUB7J3, assembly GCA_010016025.2. Lineage (NCBI taxonomy): Eukaryota > Metazoa > Cnidaria > Cubozoa > Carybdeida > Alatinidae > Alatinidae sp. Z8VKAUB7J3. The sequence continues at coordinate 126,305,044 of JAAAKM020073195.1, read as the reverse complement.
CTCCAAGGGAAAAAATTTTGTTGCTAGTGTTACAAAACCTAAACACAATATATAAGCCAAAGCTGGTAAAAATATGAATAACTGGTACCAGCCAATTTTTGGTAGGTGAGAACAAAAGTGACGGTAATAGACTGCTACAATTTTCTAGGTTCAATAAAATAGTCATAACACCTTTTGGTTATAAAGTAGTTCATAAGTTAGCATAGTACTTGCATGATGGTAAGACGGCTCACTCAATTGATTAAATAACTGTAAAGCAAGGACTGAGAGGGTGGATACAGGACACTTGGATATATATGAGTGATGTTACTAATGCTAAAAGTAAACACCACCATTTAGTAGTATCTAGAGTTAATTTAAAGCAGAAATTTAGGAGAAACAATTATTTAACAGGCAGTTATGATGATGACAGCGATGGACTTGGGCTTTGATAGACCTCCAAGAATTTGGTGTTTTAACGCCACCGCGGTTTTCCGCCACCGTATATTTTCCGCCACCCAGGAGATCTTGCATCATCAAGAGGATTAGTTGGGTGAGAATAGACAGGTTAGGTTAGTCTATATCTATGTCTATGCCTATGTTTTGTCTATGTCTATATCTATGTCTATTCTGACCTACCTGAATCAAAAAGTGGCGGAAAACATATTGTGGCGACAAGGATTCGAAACGCCACAAGAATAGGTGGATACAAAATGCAGAGTTTCGAATTCAATTATGCAGAAGATAGGGATTTTAGTAAAAAATACTTTGCGACACAGTAGAATACATCTTAAAGAAGAAAGACAGAAAAGCAACAAGGACTACAAGTTTAGAAGTATAGATTTAAGTTAGTAGAAGAGAGAAATAGAGAGCACTTTCAATTAGGAATGAAGAAGACGTGAAATGAAGGGTAAGGATAAAACTGTTTAGAATCTGAAAGGTGTAGTCTGACGACGTAACAGGAAGATATTGTGTTGACGCACTAAAAAATTTAGGCAAAAGTAGTCAACCTGGAGTAGTCCCAGTAAGAGAAAAGAAGGGGGTCTCAGTTTGTGATAAAGAGTATCAATGTGAAATGGGTATAAAATTTTGAGAATGTGATAAGAAGGCCAGACTCTTATCCTCATTTACATTGAACAAAGGCCTTAATAATTATAGATTTAAGTTGACAAGTCGGAGATGCCAATAGAAACTTAAAAGAATGTAAATATCTGGTCACTGCTCTGTCAAAGATAGCAGACATTAAACAAAGAGCGGCACTTATACACAACAAACAGTAGCCTAAACACAGCTTTAAGCGTAGAGCGGCCCTGGGTCATAGTAAACAGGAGCCTAAAACGAATTCTAAATGAAATTTAAGTGTATGATAAAAATTCCCAAGTTTATGCCAATTCCAAAATTGTATAGATTTTAAGTTTGATGGGAACCATTAACAGATAGAGGCACAGGAAAATTTGACTGATTTAAGGAAAAAATCATTACCAAAAAGGGATGCGACATTAATGGAATTAACACAGTCAAACTTAGCAGAACTTTGTGACAGAGATTTTGAGCAACATACATGAAAAACCAACATCTTCCTAGAGCAGAATGACCCCATAAATTGACTTTACTTTATTCCCCACATACCATTGCATTACAAATGCAAGTGTGTCATTTGAGTAGCGAGACTAGCCTTTAGATTGATGAGATTTCTTGAGATTTAGAGGAATTTTGAAAATCCAGTTGCCATAAACGCATTATGAGATTCCATTTGGAGACTCGAAAGCAAATTAAAAAGTTCAGTCTTGAGTTAAAAGGAGTCAACACTAGCCCTTTCAATTTAAAGTCGTATGAGCCTTTTTCGACGTTTCTACGACGACAAATAGCCATCTCAAAATTGCTATCAGATGTGTTGTACTCAATACACTCATCCAACACATCCCCAATAAAACTCAATCCATGCACAACTCAACCATCATAAAACCCACTCCTGTATAATTGAACTCAACTTCTGTTTTTCAGAATATTTAAATGTATTATATAATTGAAAAACTTTAGGCTATTAAAGATAATAATTACGCGTAAACTGATGAATTTCAGAAGCTAAAATCCGAGGTATGACAAATATGCTTACATGTGGGTGCCCATTATGGTGGCTATTGTGGTGATGTAAACTTTACAAAGCTTCAGTAGGGGTCTCCTTCTTCTTCTTCTTGTTTGAACAAATACGAAGACGGCGAGAATAAGTAAAATCGTATAATAAGTCGAAGTTTACAGACGTTACTTTGAATGAATACCTAACCTGAATTAGATAAAAAGGAACAATCGAATCGAACTTAAAACCGACGGAGCCTGTTATAAATAGATTCTACATTCTAAATAACTTTTTGCCTACCCAAACATATTATTAAACACCCTGAGAGACAGTTGTCCAGAGCATTTTGTAAGACACAGAAAAAACTTCCTATTTTCACATTTACCCAGTTTTACATCCACTTTTCATCAAAGCCACGAAAATTTCATTTTTTCCCTTTACCCTTTCAATTTATTTCACCTATCCTCGAGTGGTTTTACGATGCCATTCCACTGTATTTCATCATCATTTTCGGTCCCCATCTTTGTATTATTTAGTCCGCTCCGTTTCGTACTTCAATCACACAGGGCCTCCATAAGGCACTATAAGGAAATATTCCAAGCTGAAATGTGTTTCATGGCGGAATGGTGACAAACTCAGAAGATGAAAGCCGAGGCGAGATTTGGTGAGGGGTTCTCAGCTCGAAATTCAAGTGTTATCAGATGTTGCTTCCATAAAACTCTGAATCCAATCGAACAAATCAACCAAGGGCAAGCAGTTTTAGAAATTGCAATAAATTATGGTTTTAGACAACAGAACCCTTTAGCTTAAACATTATAAACGAGTCTTAGGTATCTTAAACTAACAAGATACACCAAAATCTTCAAGTTTAGGTTAAAGGTCCAAAAACTCGCCCCAAACAGACTTGACCAAAAATGTGACGATTTTCTTGATTGTAACAAAAAATCATGGACGGCACAAATCAAAAGGATACTAGCATTTGCGCATTTATACTTATATTTTTTTATGGACATGGGTTTAGAAAAGGCTTGTAATACAGATTATTACCATAGCTATTACGGAGGTGAACTAAAATTCTGACAGAACGTGGTGTTGAGGAAGCATCAATCTAATTAGACACAGTGTGCGAAAGTCACCCAACTATGAAAAGAGAGACAATTAAGGTAGAAGTATAATCTTAATACCGGAGTCAATAGTTATTTATAGAAAAAAACTTCAATATCTAAGTCATTCAAATGCCAATCTAACCAAGATTCTACACGATCCATAAAGCTTTTGATGTAGAAAATCCCCCGTCCGCTGGGCTTCAACAAATTGTCAGGATGGGTGGGATCGGGAACTTTGGCAAGGTCGAAACCCTCACCTTCATCTTTAACGACGATTTGAAACTCATTGTTTTCCACGCTAATAGAGAAATGGACCATTTTGCGATGGTCCATTTTATTGCCGTGCTTGATCGCGTTGTTCAGCGCTTCCTGCGTTGCCAGCCATACCCAATACTGGGCATCTTCATCAAACCCCAATTGCTCGCAAATTTTTTTGGTGATTGGTTGGATGAGTTCGAGGATGCCCAACGTGCTGTTAAAGCGTAAATCAACGAGGTTGAGATCCTTAAAATCTTGGGACATAGACAGGCTACCCTTCTCATGTCGGGCACTGGGATCTTGCTACGGGTTGCTGTACCAAAGTATAACAACAACCCTGGAATCGAGTCACTTAAAAAGACCACTCCATGAGGACGCCGCCCCAGGTATAGCCGGCGCCAAAGGTGGCCATAAGGATCAAGTCTCCTTGTTTGAGGCGGCCGGTTTGAACGGCTTCGTCCATACAGGTGGGTAAGGTCGCGGCCGTGGTATTGGCGCGGCGATCGATGTTGATCATGACCTTCTCCCAAGGGAGTTTCATCCGTTTGGCGGCACTCTCAATAATGCGGATATTGGCCTGGTGAGGGATGAACAGCGCCAAGTCATCGCCGCTTTTTCCGTTCCGGGCCAACAGGTCTGAACTCACGGCGGCCATTTCGGTCACGGCTTTTTTGAATACTTCCCGGCCATTTTGATGAACGTAGTGTTCATGTTTGGCGAGGGTTTCTGCCGATGTCGGTTTGGCCGAACCACCTGCCGGTAGTTTGAGGTTGTCGCCACCGTGACCGTCCGTGTGCATGACGGCATCTAGAATGCCACCCTGTTCCACCGGTTCAACCAGTACACAACCCGCACCGTCGCCAAATAAAACCGAAGTCGTGCGGTCATTCATGTTGAGAATGCTCGACATGATGTCTGCACCGACTACGAGGCATTTCTTGGAATGACCGGCCTTGACAAGACTGGCCGCGGTCGAAAAAGCGTAGAGAAATCCACTGCACCAAGATTGTGCAGTTCCTCCTTGCCCTGTAGAGTCACATCCAGGATTTTGGATTTTACCTATGGTGAACCTTCAAGCCTTGGAAGATGATGAATTCTGCGCAATGGCAGACTCATGTCCTATGTATGTCCAATCTACTATTTATTATATTACTAAACACAAATTAGAGAAGACACAATAAATCCCTGCTTGGAACTACCATCAGTGGAAGAGACTGAGAATGCCAACCCCTTGTGAATAAAAACAAGTCTCCCAAGGGCCTTACCTCCGCTTCACTGAGTAAGTGAAGGAACACTGAAAGTAGTGGTATTTCACTGCAGAGTTCCAGTGCTCTCTTCATTGATTGTTATAAAAAAATTCTTTCAGGAAAAAGAATAAAAAACCATCTTAAAACAATCCAAAATAAAAAAAAATTAGATAATCTTAACGATCAAAAACTACTACGAATGAATAAATGAAACCCATACCCAATATAAACCCAATAATAAAACGAATAATCACATAAACTTAAAAATAACGTATGCTCGCATAGATGAATAACTAAATCCTAGAATAAAAAGAAAATGCAAATGAATAATGACGTCAGACATTTAGACAGATTCTTTTATTTTACTTCACCAAAAAATAACACAACAATATTGTATAAAAACTAAGCAATCACATAAAAGACAAAAGTTCTGAAGGTGGCTGTATATTCTAACCACATTTTAACTTAAAGTTAATAGCAACAAGAAAAACTAATTTACAATTTCCTACAAATGCAAAAATGAAACAAAAAGGCAATTAAAGACGTAAATCATTAAAGAAAAATTGTTTTTCTTTGACACAACCTACCAATATCCCCACTTCCCTACAACCCTTCCCATAAACCTCCAAAACTAAACCACCTATCATTTTTTTTTACTTTCTTTGTAACAGAATTAAGTTCTTAACCGCTCTTATACTATCCGATGTTTCTAATAGCGAAACCGTACCTCGTTGGGTGACAGATTTAATGAACCAGATGGTCAACGGATCTAGTCGTGTAGTCATGCTAAACAGAATTTTGGGATAATATATTCCAAAAGTACTAAGGGGACAGCTTGTTTTAACACTCTAACACAAAACTCGATTGCGATAGGCCCGCAGCAGGAAGATCGCTTCGATCAGGTCGCCGCGCGCCTGTTTGACCGCCAACGCCGCCAATTCGCGATCATAGAGCGACCCCTCGCTCATGACCCGGTCGACGGCGAGGCCGAGCTGTTCGACAATCTGTTCCAGTGTCAACGCCGGAACTGAACGGTCGCCACGGCGACGGTCGGCAAGCAGTTGATGGGCATTTTGGATGGCCTTCTCGCCACCCTTGACCGCTACATACATGACCTGGCCTCCTCCGAGCCGCTGATCTTCACGGTGCGTGGCAGCCCGATAATCCCCTCCGGCGCTGCCAGAATGACATCGACGCCACGAGGAAAACGGTTACCATTGCCCGCCCACTGCTCGCAAAAGTGCGGCGGCAGGCCGGTCGGCTCGACGCCCTCGAGGCCGCCGAGCGGGACGCCGCCGTCCTCGAGTACGCCGTGGATCCGTGGCCGCGCCGCATGGTCCACCGCGAGCCCCCGCACTAGGAAGCCTCCTGCATGAAGATCTGCCAGCTCCAGATCCAGGGCTTCAAGTCCTTCGCCGACAAGACGGTGTTCGACTTCGACGCCGGCATCGCGGCGATCGTCGGTCCCAACGGCTGCGGCAAGAGCAACGTCGTGGACGCCATCAAGTGGGTGCTCGGCGACATGAGCCCCCGCAGCCTGCGCGGCAAGCGCATGGAGGATGTCATCTTCGCCGGCAGCCGCGGCCGCAAGCCGCTGCCGATGGCCGAGGTGACCCTCGTGCTCGACAACGAGGACGGCCTGCTGCTGACCGATCACCCCGAGGTCTCCATCACGCGTCGCCTGCATCGCGACGGCGAGAGCGCGTACCTCATGAACGGTGCCGTGTGCCGCCTGCGCGACATCAAGGAGCTCTTCCTCGACACCGGCGTCGGCATGGAGGGCAACTCGATCATGGAGCAGGGCCAGATCGACGCCCTGCTTGCCGCGAACCCGGCCGACCGCCGCGGCATCTTCGAGGAAGCCGCGGGCGTCAGCCGCTACAAGCAGCGCCGCAAGGAGGCCGACCTCCGGCTCAAGCGCACGGGCGAGAACCTCGAGCGGCTGCGCGACGTGCTCGAGCTCGAGGAGAAGCGTCTTATTATAGGAAATATTTTTTGTGTGTGTTTAAAAAATGGAATGTGGATTTTAGGGATGCACTATCAATTGGAAACCGGGTAAGGACGTAATTCTGAAAACGACCAAAATGAGGAAGAAGAAGCATATGGGATATTTCCAGACTATAATCGAAACCGTAACTAACGACTCTTTTTTCAACTTTTTCAATCCACCAACAGTTACCAAAGATGGAGATATTGATGAAAACTTAGAAGCCTTGACGAGAATGCATAACAAGGTTGGACTTTACATCAAGGATAGAGTTGTGCCTCGAGCTTTGCTCTATTTTACTGGTAAGTAATTGCTAGTTTTCTAGCGATTTATTGTTGAAAGTAAACTGAAAGTACTAAATTTCATGGGAGATAATAAATTAATTGCATGAAACAGAATCTAAATATGAATTGTTAAGACCCATCATAAAATGCCTTTTGATTTTTTTTTTCCGGGTAGGCATGCTTGGGAAATTTGGTGTTTTTCGAAAGAAAAAAAAATTAACAGAAAAATAGTGTAAGTTTTTTTTAGGGCTAATTTTCAAGAGGATGAAAGTTGAAGTCGTATTTCACCTCTCATCTTCCTGAAAACAGCCGTTTGTTCAACGAAAGCTGGTTTTTCCACCCATATTTGCCTCTGATTTCAAGGCAAAGTTAATCTGGAGCTTTTCGTCAAGTTTAACAAGAGATAGTTTTTTCACCCAGATCAACTCTGGTGTCAAAGTAGAGTAAATCTGGAGCTTTTCGTTTAGCTCAACAAAAGATCGTTTTCCACCCGGGTCTACTCCTGTCTCAAGGCAGAGTTAATATGAACTTTCATTGAATAAATCCTGCGCCAAAACAAAGGTTCACAAGGATTTTCATAGAGCTCTCATCTGGCACGTAGGCAGGGAGGGGGGCCTTCGAGCCCGGCCCCCTCCCCCGAAATTTTGTGAAATGTTTAATTTCCGCATGGTTTCTTGGGATTTCTGGCAAAAGTAGGGCATTTATTAAGAATTATGTGTGAAGCCTTTTTTGTGATTTTACAGCATGGAATTATCCGGTCAAGTCACTGCCCAATTATTAACCCATTTTCTGTCTAACATTTTACTGTCTTTGAAGTAAACTCTGGCTTCCACCTTTTCACCGCCCCCTTGATTGTTTCTAGCGATACCACTAGGAGCCACTGTTTTAAACTCCACCTTATTCTTACGGATTTACGACATTTCGTTGAGTATTGAAAAAATAGAAAATAGCTATACTTCTGGAATACAGCTTTTGCACTTACCTTTACAGAAGAAAAATTATCCTTGTAGCACAGAAGTGCATATGGTGCCTAATTCATTTCATTTTGTATGTAAACAAACCTTTAGTAACTATAGATAAACTTCAGTTCATTCACAGATCTTGTTTTATGGCTAGATGCTTATAACTAAAAAAAATTAGTCACTGATTTATCTATACAATTAAGAAAGCCCATTGTGCTTCTTACAACACTGTTTATTACACAGAATTTTTAATAGTTTCTGTCAATAGTTGAAGAAGAGAGGAAAAGAAAGTCTTGTTCATTAAATTGATTAAGGTAACATATTACCTTGGTGTGTAAACCTGACCATTATAAGGATTGATTGATACACCAGGTTTTATGGCTGTAGTATCTGCACTGTCTTTTCCATCAGAAAGCCTTAAAAAAGGAAACCATTAGAAATAATAGACTCTTACAAGACAAATTGAAAAACAATACTAAGTTTTAGAAAATCACAGTTCATCAATATGAAAATATTGATGATTAAAACATCTTACATTAATTATCACGAAACTACACTTGCAGATTTATGCTTACAAAATACAATTACAGAGACAGTCATTCCCAGGGAGCAGGGGTAAATTTCTGCCTGTATTGGTTTTTACACTTTGGACTGATCAGACTTTGAGGTCCAACCATTTTCTCATGTCAGATATATGACTTAAATCCTAACAATCCTAATAAAATAACATTACACCTAAATCATAGAACAAATGGGTTCTATGCTCAACAGGTTTTAGCCTTTTAACTTATAAGACTTAATGGTTCAAACATTTTATTGTGTGGGATATGTGACTGAAATTTCTTTTCAAATACTCTGTGTTCTTCATTCTTTTTTCCCAGCACATAATTTTTGGAAAGGTATTGAAGTTCTAAGAATTCTCACAAAAGAAAATTACACATATAGGTAGGTCAAATAATTGCTTAAAAAGCCGATACTAATTAAGTTAGCATACGTTTATCTATTACTACAGCTACTACTACTACAAAAACTCACTGCAGCACCATGCCACCTGAAGCCAACACAGCTACACACGGTCCTCCTCCATCCCAATATACTCAAAGCCTCCCTCAATACACCCTCCCATGAAGTTCCCATTTCCTTTAATCTTTCTTTATGACATCATCTCACCAAAGACGAGGACGACCTGCTTTCCGTTCAGCCCTAGACAGTTGGCCAAAAAGGACAACCTTCGGCAATCTGTCATCCTTCATCCACCGAACGTGTCCTCAACATTTTTTTCATTATAGCCCAAGAAAGCGGGATACATCCACATTTTTCATAAAGCCAACTGTTAAAAATACAGTCAGTCAGCCGGGTACAAAGAACAATCCGTAAGCAATTTCTTTGGAAAATATATATCAAATCTTCATCCTTCTTTCGGAGCGCCCATGCTCCAGAGCCATTTTTGACCGCTGTCACTACTGTAGCTTCCAATATTCTAATCTTGGTTTTCAAACTTATCTTCCTGTTCTTTCAAACTTTTATTTTTACCTGTGAAAAAAACACCCTCAGCCTTTACTATTCAACGTTTAACAACTTCACTGGTCCCACCGTCTTTACTAATAATACCACCAAAGTAAGTGAAGAAGCCCACCTGATCAATCTTTTCGTTACCCCACGTCACCTTTTCATATTCACTTATTTGTAGCCTTAAAGACTTAGTCTTCTTAACATTAATTTTCGAACCTATTCTAGCACACCGAACTCGCAAGACCTCTAAAAGCTCATTCATTTTGCTCACACTTTCATCTAGCATGCTTAAATCATCAGCATAATCTCCAATATATTATCCAAATGATCTCCAATAAGTCCGGGAGAGTTTTTCCTCCCCATTTGGTTCCCATTGCCTTTCGATAAACATTCTTTTATCGTTGTAGGATTTATTAATGTGAAGAATTAAGAATGTTCTTTCAACTTATGCTTCGGTTGTAAGAGACTTTACGCATGTTTTCTAACCGCTTATTAAATAATATAAAAAACGACAAGTTTTTATAATTGAAAGTAAGGAGCGACATTAAAACTTAAAACGAACAGAAATGATGATAACGATGATGATGATGCGATGATTATGATGATGATGATGATTATTATTATTATTATTATTATCATGATGATGATGATGATGATGATGATGATGATGATGATGATGATGATGATGATGAAAAAGAGGGCCATTGTTAAATTTTGTAAATACCGTAAAATCCCGAAAATATGCCCTGCCGAATATAACCCCCCGAATATAGGCTCTCCTCTAAACTAACCAAGACATTCTCCCGATCATCCCCCCCCCGAATATAAACCCAGGGTTTACGTTTGGTATGCCCTGTGTTGAATCCAAAATTGGTAGTGCAGAAGACAGTGATATTCAATGAACATGGACAGAGTATATATAGTGCCTCTGTATTTACTTTTGTTCTTTTGTGGGATTTTACGCATTAAATGTTGTTATTAGTCTCTCTGATTTGATTTGATTTGACTATGGGCAAAACACCAAGAAGGAAACTACAATTTTAATAAAGTTTCGTCTTCTCTTCAAGACTTCATTAGGTTCTGTACATTGCAAGTGACGACGCAAACAAGCTCTGGGACAAACATTCAGAAAGTATTCAAAACATATCTGTCACTTAACGCGAGAAGAATTGTTAGGAATAACTACAATGGTATGTTACTGCGAGGATCTTGAAACGAGCTCAATAGGATAAAGATAAAAGTAGGTAGGGGTACCAGGAGTACAAACGAGGGGGATGTTAGGTAGGCTAAAAAGGAAGACAATAAGGAAACTCGTATTTGTTAACACTTTTAGAGTTCCTTTGTAGTTTAAACAGAGATGGGGGAACAGGGAGGCAGAGGGGGCCATGCTCCCCAAAGATTTGCCAAATCTCAATTTTTGCCCGTGATCACTTTTCAGCTTTATCAATTGAAATTGATTGCAACAGACATTGTGTCACATTCACAGCAAGATATGCATATCGAGACGAAATACCCCTTTCCACACAATGACCAAAGGCACCTTAGTGGAATGTGAAAAATGAAATTTGAACCCAGCCTACTTGCCCCCCGCACACCAATCTGTCTTACCTTCCCCCGTCGCTGTTAAAGGAGTGTTCCCTATTGCGTACATTCCATGGTGCACAGTGTGGTCAATATAACTCATGTTAACTTCGTTAAACGTGGTTAGCATTGCAGTAGAGTTTTTGGCTTCTAACAATCTGTTAGCAATGGTTTTACGCAAACGCGTCATTGGTACGCGTTTTTCAGTGCGGTCTGCAAGTAATGTCGGCGCTGTAGCATCTGCAGCAGGCGCAGCAGCAGCTGGTGCTGGTGTTCCGCCTTTAAGATGCTTTTCAACATCTTCTTTGGTGATGCGACCATTTTTGCCAGTGCCTTTGATTTTTGAAGCATCAATATCTTTTTCAGCCAACAATCTGCGAACTGAAGGACTCAATACTTCATCATCGTTATCCGCTGACTCAGCAGATGCCGCAGCAGGAGCAGCTGCTCCTGCACCAGCGACAAAATTAGCAATAACTTGTTCGGCAGTCACGGTATCGCCTTCTTGCGCTAACAGTTCACTAATTGAACCGTCAGCTGGAGCAACAACTTCCAAAACCACTTTGTCAGTTTCGATATCTACCAAATTTTGATCACGAGAAACGGCTTCGCCTGGCTGAGCGTGCCACGTTGCGATCGTTGCGTCTGCTACCGATTCCGGTAGTACGGGAACTTTAATTTCCACTGCTTCACCTTTTTCATTTGCACTTGAACTCGGTTGCGCTGCTGGTGCTGCTGGAGCGGCACTTGCTGCACTACCTTCGGCGTCTAATTTTGCGATTAACTGTTCTGCTAAAACGGTATCCCCTTCAGCGTGGATAATTTCGCTGACGACTCCATCACCAGGAGCTACCACTTCAAGAACAACTTTGTCTGTTTCGATGTCTACCAGATTTTGATCTCGAGACACTGTATCACCCACTTTTACATGCCATGTGGCAATCGTCGCATCGGCAACGGATTCTGGTAATACAGGAACTTTAATTTCAATGCTCATAGTTATCCTTATTTAATCTCTAGTGCCTCTTCAACCAACTTGCGTTGCTGTTGGTTGTGGATAGACAAGTAACCTACAGCTGGGGCAGAAGAAGCCTCACGTCCAGCGTATGTACATTTTGCTCCATCTGGAATCGCGTCCCAGAAGTGATGTTGACTACAGTACCATGCGCCCTGGTTAAGTGGTTCTTCTTGGCACCATACCCAATCTTTAAGCTTCAACCTAAAAAAAACTCAGATTAGTGAAATATCTAGAGCAGCTATGATTTCGGAATCAGAATCGGCACATATTTTTAGGGGTGAGGTTGAATTTATTTGAAATTCAATCTGTTTGAGGTTGACCCTTTTTTCACAATTTTCCTAGAACCTCTACCCCAACTCATTCTCCCTCAAAGCTTTAAGCCCCAAACAATTCTTTTGACTTTAAACATTTAGTTTCATGCTCATCAACAAAAAAAAGCGTAGAGACGACATACCTAATTACATTTGCTGGTATTTACTCAACATTTTTACCTCAACCACAAATTAAACCTAAAAAAAACTCAGATTGTGAAAGAGCTAGAGCGGTAAACTTTTTGGGTTTGGAATCAGCACATAGTTTTTAGTCGGGCAGTGAAAGAATCATTTGTATAGCAATTTGTTTGAGATTGACCCCATCTTTTCACAATTTTCCTAGACTAATTATGAAAAGCGTAAAAAGAGCAAAATGTATGGACAGTATCGTAGGGGAAATTCACTATATTCCGAAGATTTAAGGCATATATCCACAGCCACCTTCTTCCTCTCTATACATGTTAAGGGTGACAGTACCAATGATACACAAAAAAAAGAAAAAAAGAAGAAAAAAACAGTCTGAAATTTTCCCGAATATCATTTAATACCGTTTTTCCTCCGAAAATAATACGAATTTCTACTTCCACGTTTATCAATACTTATCAGAACCACTCTTCGTCGAAGTTGGGATAATTTTTAAATTTGATTTGTATGTTTTATTGGTTTTAAAAACATGAGTCCTCAGCTAAATTAATAATTTGACTCTTTCTAGTCATGTAAAATAGATTCGATGAAGCCTGCCTTATTCAATAATCTACTTGATTAAATATGAACAGGTGTTGAAACACATAACGAGATTTCACGTATCTTGTCAAATTTCAAATCACGATCGTCCGTTAAGATGTCTACTAAACGCAGCAAGAATACGTGCAGTGGATCCTAAACATACGCCAAGTTAATTGCTTTTAAGGAGCAAAAAACTAACTATCGCAGGTGGATTCTATCATAAAAATATGTTCTGGAGACCGGTTGTACAAGAAACTGACCACGCAGACCCAGGATTATTTCCAGAATTATTCATTCCACCCATCATTCCAGTCATTGAGTTACTAAAATCAGGTACCATGTTATCTTTCCTCATTCCAGGTGAAACGTGGGGAGGACCTGGTCCCGTAACGGGTGTCCCAGGATTACTGACATTCCCCATGGGTCTTGGCTGATTAGCACTAGGATTTGGTGAATCCAAAGGTGTGTTTAAAATCCCAGAAGGACTAGGTCCTGGAACCGAAGCCGGTCCCATATTTCCCGACAATCGCTGGTTGTACCCTCTATCAGCAGGTGACTCCATGTTTCCAGCATTTCTAGGTGAAGGTAGCGATAAAGGGGGAGAGGGAGGACCTTGAGATTGTAATGGACTGGGCATGGGCCCGCCACTTGCACTGGCTGATCTTTGCCCTTGGGGGTACGGAGGAGGAGGTCCCTGCATTCTCACACCAGGGCCCCCTCCCATTCTTGGGCCATTCATTGGCCCCATCATCCCCATATTCATATTGCCATGTCCCATCATGCCCATATGGCCACTTGGAGAACCCATTTGCATAGGACTCATTCCACCTTGACCCATAGGTCCCATACTGCTCATCATCATACCTGGGGAAGGTCCTGGTCCTTTCTTTTTCCTTTGTTCGTCAAAAAATTGAGCTTGTAACTTTTGCCACTCCATTTGCGCCGAGGAAGAGTTCATACCGCTAGATGGCATCATATTAGGTCCATCAGGTCCAATATTACAAGGACCCATCATTTTATTGCCCATCATAGGCATCATCATTGGCCCACCCCCTTGTCCCATAGGACCGGAACCTTGATTCATAGGGTTCATCATTCCTGGTCCTCCCATCATGGGACCACCAGGGGGACACGGACTATTTCCACTGCCAGGATTCATTTGGCCCATCATATCAGGACCACCAGGCCCTTGCTCAGGGAAAAGCATTTGTTTCATGAGTTTCATTTTCGCCAGTTTCTCAGCTCGATGTTGCATTTGCTGAGGCGTTAAATTCTCATCAGGAACTTTAACTCCAAGCAAATCGTGCAAATTTTGACAGCTATTTGATACCAAGGGGAGATCAAATCCTTAGCAAGCACGGGGGTTGTATCCTGGGCGTGACACTCCTGTATACCAATCCTGCTGTCCCATGTACTACGCCAGGTGACAACAGCGGGAAAAGTTTTTGTAAAGAGATTACCAATAAAGGCATTGAGTTTAAAAAAAAAATTAGTTACTTGTTTGAAAATTAACATCAATGATATAGATCTAAAAGCCATTTCAGCTTTTCCAAGCTACTGTTTTGTATTATTCTCGTATTTTACGTGTTTTACAGTATAGTCAATAAAGCTTTTTTAGAAGTTGACTACATTGTGAATCTGTAAATGTGACAGTAAGAATGGATCTGAGAAAAGTTTTAAAATCTGTGAGTACAAGGTTTAAGAAACTGGCCATATCTGGAGGTCGGGTGTCAGATTGATACACAAAGTTAAGCAATGTGTTTCAAAAGATATATATCAAAAGTAACCAAAGACCATCATACCATGTTCTTATGGAGAGATATTTTTGAGAAGGTTTGCTAGGGCACCCCCCCCCCCCCCAATAGGTTTAAACTGATCAAGCTATATAGGGATTTCTGTAATTACCCGTAGCTAGTTACTTTCCTGTCTTATCATCTTAAAAATACCATAATACATGAATCAAGCTTGCTAGTCACACAACATCAGTTGATCAATCACATTGGGGAGAAAATTATAGACACTTCCCTAATTCCATGATGTAATCTTCTTTGTGACATGAAAGTGAGGTGGGAGTTATTGGATGTAAACAAAGTCACTCTGTTAAGTTCATGTGACAGTGAATCACAGTCTCATCTCCAAAGAAAGTAGTAGGAGATTGAGCACTTTATTGAAATAGTAAAATAAAAGAACTTGTTTTTTCAAATCCACTGGATGTTGCAGCTTGGTCAGTCTTTCAACTTTTTACCTTCATTCATGGTGAATGAAGTCAAACAACATCAGCTACGAGTGTAAAGGTACTTCCATTCCATTCCAACACTTTACTGAGGATAAATATTTAAAAAGAGATAGATATAACCATAGTTTGCACCCCCCAGGCAGATGGGGGAGGGGTCAAGCATTTTCCAAACATTTTCACTAGGTGGGGGTTGGCTCAAATCCCATTTACAGGTGGGGGTTGGCCTCTAAGGTGGGGGTTGATATTTGCAGGTGGGCCGAACTCGCCTCCCCAGATCACGAGCGTATCTTCCAGGAGCCCGCGGTCCGCCAGGTCCCGGACGAGCGCCGCGGAGGGCTGATCCGTCTCCTTAGTCTGTTTCTTGATGCCGGAGGGAAGCCCGCCGTGCTGGTCCCAGCCCTGATGATAGAGTTGGATAAACTTCACGCCTTTCTCGGCGAGCCGCCGGGCTAAGAGGCAGTTGGCAGCAAAGGTACCGGGCTTCTTGGCATCGGGACCGTAGAGTTCGAAGACCGATTCGGGTTCATTGGAAAGGTCGGTAACTTCCGGAACGGAGGTCTGCATCCGGAACGCCATTTCGTACTGAGCGATGCGTGCGAGGATCTCGGGATCTTCGGTCCGCTCGTACTGTTCCGTTTGCAGGCGCTTGAGGTAGTCGAGCTGCCGGCGCCGGTCCGCTTGGCCGATACCGCCGGGGTTATTGAGATACAACACCGGGCTGGCTCCGGCGCGGAATTGGACGCCTTGATGTTCCGACGGTAGAAACCCATTGCCCCAGAGGCGTGCGTAGAGCGGCTGACCGCGCTTGTCCTTGGTGACTAGGACGACGAATGCCGGCAGGTTTTCGTTGTCTGAGCCAAGTCCGTAGTGCAACCAAGAGCCGATGGAGGGGCGACCCGGAAGTTGCGAACCGGTTTGCAGGAAGGTGATGGCAGGATCGTGATTGATGGCCTCGGTATACATCGATTTGATGAAACAGAGGCGATCCGCGATCTTGGCGGTTTCCGGCATCAGTTCACTAATGGTTTGGCCGCTCTGTCCGTAGTTCTGAAACTTGAAGTGCGATCCGGCCAAAGGAAAGGAGGCCTGCCCGGAACTCATGCCGGTGAGCCGTTGTCCACCCCGAATGGAATCCGGCAATTCCTCGCCATTCATATCGTTGAGCAAGGGTTTGTGGTCGAAGAGATCCAACTGGGACGGTCCGCCACTTTGAAAGAGATAGATGACGCGCTTGGCTTTTGGGGCAAAGTGCGGTTGGCCCAGAGCGCCACCTCCGGAAGGTGCGGCAGCAAAGAGCTTCGGGTTCAGAAGACTGCCCAATCCCAAAGCACCGAGGCCCAGCGAGGTCCGCGTCAGAAATTCTCGGCGTTACTGAAAGAAATTAAGCCAAAAAATGGAAATTCATATACAGGATATATGTATGTGGATATATTTGGATAATAAATATACAGGATATATTTGATTCGGAATGCTTTGTGATTTTTACTATGTCTAGGAATCTGGACGCAATTACATTGCGTCATCTGGAAGTTCAAGAGTTTATTTTAATAAATCAGTTCTAATATTTAATGCAACCGATATAGCTGAAATCATGTCCCAAAATACCTTAGACAACTAACCTTAGAAAAAGTTACATATTAACTTGTTACTAGGCAAGGTCAAATCCGTGTTGAATAGACTAATCGTAAAAAAAAAGCTCAAACCGTTGCATTTCGAAAACAAATTAAAACTAATTTGGCGCAAACGGTAATAAGATATAAAAGATATAAAAATAAATGGGTTAAAAAGTCAATTTTAACCCATTTATTTATAATGGGTTAACTTTGCTATGGTCCCATTTGCTTTGCGTCCCATAACTTTGCTATGGGAAGAAAAATCATAATTCCTGTATAATTACAGAATACTAAATTCGAACATATGAGCTTTAAATCGGTTAATTCAAATAACTACATACATTAGTTCCTTGGTCCAATAAAAGAAATTCAGTTCTGAAAACGAAATAGGCTTATTGAATGAGTAATAAGTAAAAACTTGCTACTACTCTAATAAATTATAAGAAACTGGCGTGAAATAAACTTAAAATAAAGAACTAAGACAAACAGAAACGACATGCAATAAAGACTAAATAGTAGCAGGTATACATTGTATTTGAAACCTCCTACATTGTAACTGAATTGTATTGGATAATTTAGCTTAACCATCCAGAAATATACATACTATTAGAAAAGGTCTAAAGTCCAGTTGTGACATATATGCCTGCATTTCCCCCTATAGAATTCAAAACAAAACTCCTTATTTATTTCGCTTTCAAGAATTTATGAAAAAGCAACGCATAAAAGACTGTGAGTGAATGCTAATTTTTATAAGAGAAGGACTTTTCAGGACAGCTCGTTCAACTGTGCATGGTCTGGAGGACCTGATGGATACTGTAAATACTGAACCTAACCTAACCTGAAATACTATATGTATGTATGTATGAACAGGCGCGCAACCCCCTCCGGCAGGGCTGCCGCCAGCAGCACGGCGGTAATCGCGCCCATGGAATGGCCGAGAATGGAGAAGCGCGACCAGCCGAACTGTTCGGCCACCTGCAGCACATCGAAGGCATAGTCCCACAGGGCGTAGCCAGCACCTGCCGCACGGTGCTCGGAATGGCCATGCCCGGCAAAATCCAGGGCGACGATGCGCAATCCTTCGAGCCTGGGCGCCAGGCGCGCGAAGCTCGCCGCGTTCTGCTGCTCCCACAGGAGGCTGCCGTCGCTCTCCTCCGCGTGATCCTCGGCCTCGAACCAGGCCACGGCAGGTCGCCGGATGTCGTCGGCGGCGCCGATGAGCAGCAGGGCCCGCACGCCCGTCCCGCCGTCCGCGCGAAAGCGGGCACATCCGCGCAGCGCGATACCCCCACCCACGCTGATCGCGACGACCCCGATCCGCTCCGGATGCACGTGGGAGATGCGACCGTCGACCATCGCGTCGAGCACGCGCGCGACGGGCGCACCGGGCTCGCCGTCCTCGAGGGGATCCACGAGCGTCGGCAGCTCCGGCACGACGACCGTGAAGCCGGCCGCATGGAACGCGCGCGCGGCGTGCAGGATGCGGCCGTCGCGAATGCCCTCCGGCGCGACCCCGTGCAGGAACAGGATGGCGGGTGCGCGTGCCTTCGGACCCGGCAAGTGCCAGGCCCGCGCCACGCCGAAGGTCGTCTCGTCCTCGAGCAGGCGGAAGCCGTCCGGGGCCTCGTAGGCCTCCAGGTCGTCGCCCACCCCCGCCTGGAACCCGAGCAGGGTCTGGATGGCCGGACGCCGCGGCAGCACGATCGCCACCACCAGCGCGCCGAGCCCTGCGAGGACGACGAGCAGGACGAGCACGACGCGCAGGGTACGGGGGGACGGCCGCTTCACGCCCGCAGGCTACCCGACGACGGCCGGACCTCCGCTAGGCTGGTGGCCTCGGAACGGAGACCCCCATGCACCGCCGGACCCTGCTGACCCTCACCACCCTGGGCGCCCTCGCCGTCGTCGTGACCTTCGCCGCCACCAGCGATCGCGCCTCCCACGCCGCCGAGCCGAAGGTCGTCCTGCACGAGGACGTCAACATCGGTTTTTTTATTCTTAGGTTTAAGTGTTCTTACTCCCCCCTCTCTAAAAAATAAACAAAACACAATGCTAGGCTACAAAGGATATATTTTAGATGTTTACCTAGTCTTGAGATTAAAGAACAATAAGCGAAAGACGTTTGAGGGGATAATAAAACAGATAAGTGATGTGACCTTCTTCAATAATAAAAGACTTTAATGAGGGGAGATACTTACAGAATCCCTTCGCCAGTGAGAAATTCACCAGTACTCCTGTATTAAAGACAGACTACAAACTTGAGTTTAACCAGGGTTAAACGAACCGCTCAAAACGTGGCGTATTTTCTTCATATTAAGTATGACACCTACTTTAAGGGGCCTCCTCGATTCATTCATACCTTGAACAGCAATAGTGGTGCCGGTTCAGAACACTTGTAAACTGCATCATTTGAGCAATGTAAAATCTTTATGCCTATATAGAAAAAAAGAAGAATAAACATAATAACAAGCTCTAACTATTCTAATAACAATCAATGAAAAATCGACAATAATTATCTTCTCCTGTAAAGGCAACAATATGTCACATGCAAGGCTCTAGAACAAATTAAAATATTATTATGGATTAGAGTTTAGAGTTTTACTCAAATAAGCTTTATGCAAACAACGTGAAAAGCTAACAAGAAAAAGAAAGCCACATTTAGAAGCACTGATTAACGCTAAACAACATATCAAGTAGTTTTTTCCCGAGCTGAGCTAATTACGTTGACTTTTTCCGATTCATTTTTACCAATTCAGTCACATATTTAGTACTGGGCCAGTACTATTGCTTATTGCAAATCGTAAATTTTGGCGAGTGTTAGGTTTTGAATAAATGTTTTTTGGCTTGTAAATTTTTAAATTCAACTTATTTTTTTGCCAATTAATTAGGTATAGACGCTTTTTTTTTAATCGTTCAAATTTTGTTTCTCTTAATTTTTTTGCTGGCTTCCAGGTCGTTTATTTTTATTCGATTTGTTTCGTTCACATTTCCCTTCAGAAAATATTTCCTTCCAAATTTCCTTAACGTGTTGCCTTCTAACTTTTCATTGTAGCACTGAGGAAGCGAGGTGGCCCCCCCCCTACCAAAAATACCAGATTAAAAGACTCTGAACATGATGTCACAGGATACGAATTAAATCCAAAAGAGAGACACGATTCAATTTGTGCTTGGGGCACAATCAAACCGATACTTACTGAATACTGTAAAAAAACTGGCAGAGATTTCAATGACTTTCTAATTCATGATGGAAAAAATATGCATGTCAAGATGAACAATGACGTAAAATTTGACATTGGATTACATGGATTGTGTACTTATGATAAGATTGGTCTAATCAAGGATTTCATAAAAGATTCTAAAATTATCTATGGCAAACCACCATCACTTGAAGAGTTAGAAAAAGAATATGATTTGATAGTTGACTGTACTGGATTTCACAGAGTATACTTGCCAAAGTTAAAGGAAGATTTCTTTTTACCAACATACGAGTACAAAGTAGAATATGAAAATGGTGTTCCATACGATGACTTTTACATTGAACCATTTCCTGGAATGTCCGGATATTTCTGGTATTTCCCACTAGGTGAGAAATGGGCCCACATTGGTGCAGGAGATTACAACAAGAATCACATCAAAGCTACGGATGATTTCTTGAAAAAACATGGAGGTAAAGTTATCAAAACAAAAGGTAGACCAATTAGATTAGCAACTCCGGACAGATGCAAACCATACTATTCAGGAAAAGTAGTAGGTGTTGGAGAATCAATTGGAACAGTTTATGCATTGTTAGGAGAAGGAATTATTCCGTCAATGCAATGTGTTGAACTTTTCTTAAAGAATATGGATGATTTCAAAGCATATGAAAAAGCAGTTGAAGAACATTACAAGGTATATGCCAAAGTTTTCAACTTTGTTAGAGCCAAAATTAAAAAAGATTTCAACTTCTTCAAGTCATTACCAGACTTTCTTGCTATCTTCCGTTACATGAAAAAGAATGAAGATAGATTTGGAATGGATATCAAGATTGCAGATTTGATGAAGGTAGCTAAAGCCTAAACGACAATTACAGAAGCCAAATCACCTTAGATTTACTATAGATTCTTTGTAAAAAATAGTGAAGATTGTTCAAAACCTAAGTGTTTATAAAACTCATGAGATTCTTTACGTTGATTTCCAGATTCTAGTCTAATTCTATGACATTTTCGAACGGCTTTGACTTAGAATCCAGCAAATAGTCACCGCGCTTCATCCGCGACACGGTCGCTTCCGATACCCCGATGACTGCTGCAAACTGCCGCGCGCTGAGCCCGAGACGCTCGGACGCACGCAAGGCAGCCTTTGTCAGAACCGCTTCACGCTGTGGCTGTTCATTGCCGAATTGATACGCGACGCTCATCAGCAATTCCTTTCACAGGAAAATATAGTGTCAATTTCTTTCATCAGCAATAACATCCTGCAAATTTCTTCGTCAGCACCGGTCAAATGGAACCATCGGTTATTTCAATCGCACGTGCGCGCATCCGCCCTTTGGTCTAAGAATTCCTGGTGCCATTCAATTGCAGCGGCCTCGGGCCGATTGCACCGAAAGACCCGACATGTCCCAGTTGAAGAACATCCGCGACGTCGCGCGGTTGACCATCTTGCCCGTCGAAGGGCCGCTAAATGGTCGGATTCGACCGCCAGGGTCGAAATCGATCACGAACCGGGCCCTATTGCTGGCAAGCCTGTCCGCCG
>JAAAKM020073195.1:126271195-126283403 GCA_010016025.2 Alatinidae sp. Z8VKAUB7J3 | reverse complement strand
CAGCCATATCAGCGGGGCGCTCAAAAGCCTCGACACCACATTAATGGCGCGTGCGCTGCGCCAAATGGGCGTGGTTGTCGACGAACCTGACGCCGAAACATTCGTCGTACGCTCGACAGGGCAACTTCAAGCGCCGGAAGCCCCGTTGAAGTTGGGAAACGCCGGAACCGCCATGCGTTTCCTGACGGCAGCAGTTGCATTGTCATCGGGCAAAACCATCGTTGATGGCGATCAGCACATGCGCAAACGGCCCATCGGACCGCTTGTCCAAGCCCTACGCGCTATAGGCATCGACGCGGCCGGATCGGGCGGCTGCCCTCCCGTGACAGTTACTGGGAGGGGTACTTTCGGCACGGAAACAGGCGTCCGCGCCGAAATTGACGGCGGGTTGTCGAGCCAATATGTCTCCGCCTTGTTGATGATCGCTCCACGGGCAACTGGAACGATGGAAGTGGCCCTGACCGGCGATACCATCGGCGCACGTGGCTATGTCGATCTAACGGTGGCGGCCATGGAATCATTCGGCGCCGTCGTAGAAACATCGGCGGATGGCGTTTGGGCGGTGCAGCCGATGCATCGTAACCGAGCCGTTCCGCCTCCTGTGCGATCTCAACCATCTGTGGATTGGGGCCTGCGCCCCAATATCCCATTTGTATACCAAGCTTCAGTTCGGTCATGCTGCCTCCACTAACGATCCGGCAAACGTATCACTAAACTCACCAAGCCGGCCAACACGAAAGCCACCGACCAGATCTGGAAGGCAGTGACGTAAGTGCCGGAGGTGTCGGCGATGTAGCCGGTGATCAGCACCCAGAAGGTGGCGGGCGCCAGGAAAAATGACAGCAGCCCGTTAACCCGGGAGAATTTTTCGGTACCGAACAGGCGCGAAATGAGCACCGAGCGCACCGGCACCATGCCGCCGAAGCCGAGACCAAACAGGGCGGCGGCAACCATCAGCAAACTGTAAGACTGCACATATATCAGACATACCGTGGAGCAAAAGTAGGCGATAACACCGGCCATGACGGTCACCTTGGCCGGAAAATGATCCATCATCCAACCCATGGCGATCTTGCCGAAAATAGCGAAGCCGCCGGAGATGGTCAGCAGGTAAGCGCCATCGTAGATGGTAAAATTCAGCTCGGTGGTCCGTAGGCAGATGGGTGATCATCGCCGAGTACACCCCGTTCATCAGACCAAACGTCAGCACCACACTCCAGAATGCTTTTGAGGTGAGAAATTCTTTGTAAGTGGCAACAAAAGACTCGTCAGAGGGTGATTGCCTGCCGGCAGGTGCTGGTGGCGGCTGTCTGTCGCCGTCCGGCCATTGGCCATTGTCCTCGGGCCGTTGTTTGACCAGCACCAGGGTCAGCGGTAGCGCCAGAACCAGCAGAATGGCGACAAAAACCAGGTACGCGTTCTGCCAGCCATAGGTTTCCGCCAGGTAGGCATTGATGGGCGGCACCACCACGCCGGCTACGGACAGGCCCATCAGGGATGCGCCCAGGGCCATGCCGCGATTGCGGCTGAACCAGTTCACCATCAGTTTGGTGTGCACCAAGGGCCCCACCCCGGTCCAACCGATGCCTTGAAAAGGAATCAGCACCATCAGCAGCATCAGGTAGCTGCTGACGCCCTGCATCAGCAGATAACCACAGCTCAACCACAGGCAGGCGGTACAGAAGAAAGAATGACTAGAGACACAGGAAGAAAAGACAAACAGACAAACCAGACAAACAGACGAACTTGACAGATCAGTCAGACAGAGAGACCAGACGGATTAGATAGACAGACAGAAAGACAGACTAGAGAGACAGGCAGAAAATACAGACGAACCAGATGGATCAGATAGACATAAAAATCAGATAGATCAGACAGACAGACAGACAGACAAGAAAGACCAGAAAGAACAGACAGAGAGACAGAAATGGAGGACAGACAAGTCAGACAGACAGATTAGATAAACAGACAGATCAGGTAGACAAAAAGACAGACAGACCAGACAGGCAGACAGAAAAACAGACCCGATAGAAAGAAATGCCCGACGCACCAGACACACCAGAAAGACACACAGACAAGACAGACACACAAAAAACAGACCAGACAGAAAGGCATGCCAGATACACCATACAGAAAAGACAGACAGACAGACAAGACATATTGATTGACCAGAGAGACAGATAGACCATGCTGACTGATAGACAAACAGATTTACCAAACAGACCAGACAGAGAGACAGACCAAAAAGACCAGAAAAAAGGACAGATCAAACAAACCAGACAGAAGGACGGAAAAGACACACAGACAGACTGTCTGTCTGCTTTTCCTGTGTGTGTGTCTGTCTCTCTCTTGTGTCTTTCTGCCTTTTCCTTCTGTCTTTCTGTCTCTCTGTATTGTTTTTCTGTTTTTCTGGTCTGTCTGTCTTGTCTGCCTGTCTGTCTTTGTCTGTCAGTTTGTCTTGTCTTTCTTTCTGTCTGGTCTTTCGGTCTGTCTCGTCTGTCGGTCTTTTCTGTCTGTCTGTCTGATCTGTCTGTCCGTCTTGTCTGTTTGTTTGTATGGTCTGTCTGTCTGTCTGTCTGGTCTGTCTGATTTTTCTTTCGGTCTGGTCTGGTCTTTTTGTCCATCAGATCTGTCTGTCTGTCTATTTGTCTGTCTGTTTAGTCTGTCTGTCTGTCTTGTCTGTCTGTCTATCTGATCACTCTCATCTCTCTGTCTGTCTCTTTGTCTGGTCTGTTCGTCTGTCTTTCCGTCTCGTCTATCTCTCTGTCTTGTCTGCCCGTCAGTCTGTCTGGTCTTGCGCGCCGCGGGCGTGATCAAATACAGCACCGTGGTGCTCGATGGGCCTGCCATCGGCAAGCCGCTCCTGACCTTCGTTCATGTCGAATTCAATGGCTGGGGCAAAAGCCGCAAGCTGATGGAGATCGCCGCATTCCCGGAGGTGGAGGAAATCCATTCGGTGGCCGGTGACAGCGGCCTGATCCTGAAGGTTCGCACCGCGGATGCCCATAGCCTCGAGAACCTTCTGGCGCAGCTTTATCAGCGCTCGGGCGTGCGCACGACCAAAAGCTATATCACCCTGTCGAGTTTCCTCGAGCGCCCCGCGCAGGCTGAGATCACGGAGAGCTGGCCCGACCATTTGCTGCCGGAGGAGGGGTAGCTCACTCCGCCGCCGGTTTGGCGTTCAGCGCTTCCCAGACCCGGTGCGGCGTGAAGGGCATGTCCACCTGGTGGATGCCCAGATCCCAGACCGCATCCTGCACGCCATTGGCAACCGCGGCCAGCGCGCCGACGGTTCCCGCCTCGCCACAGCCCTTCATGCCGAGCACATTGGCCGTGGAGGGCACAGGCTCGGAATAAAACGCGATCATCGGCATATCGGCGGCGCGCGGCATGCCGTAATCCATGAAGCTTGCAGTAAGAAGCTGGCCGTCTTCGTCATAGACCACATGCTCGCTGATCGCCTGTCCGATACCCTGCACGACACCGCCATGCACCTGACCTTCGGCCAGCATCGGGTTCATCAGATTGCCGAAATCATCCACCACGGTGTATTTCACGCAAGTGGTCACGCCGGTCTCGGGGTCAATGTCCATCTCGGCCACATGGGCGCCATTGGGGAAGGAGCGCCCGGGCAGGGTGGTGGTCTCCTCGGTGATCAGAAGATCGATGCGGCCCGCCTCATGGGCCAGTTCCGCCGCCTCGATGATCGTCATCACCCGGTTGGAGCCCTCGGCGCGGAATTGTCCTTCCTCGAAGGCCACTTCGGGCACGTCCAGCTGCTCAGCCACGAAGGGTTTGAACTTCTCGACGGCTGAGAGGGCCGTGGCCCGGGTCGCGGTGCCCTGGGTGGTCACCGAGCGTGAGCCGCCGGTGCCGCCGCCCTGGGCGATGCGGTTCCCCAACGATCACCGTGAACAGTTCCATTTTCATAATATTGTATGATAAATTGCATCGTTTCAAAATGGATATCGTTTGCCACAACTAAGTTTGTTTTACTCTCAATAAAGTCATTTTCAAACATGCACTTGAAAACGTCGCTTACTGTTGTTAAAAGGCTTTTCTTAGCTTCAATATCTCCATCATTGCATCGTATAGTAACTGTGGAACTGTCTGTTTTCGTCAGCTTGTTTATGAGTGCAATAAAAGGTGAAGGAAATTCGTCCATTGTTTTCTCGTTTGCGTGGTACTTGACAAAACTGAACCCTATAAAAAAGGAAATGACATGAGATATATTTTGAAAATGCCCTTTTTGGAGTAAATTCATCAAAATGGATTATTTTGACATTTGTGTATAATAGACTAATTTGTACCCCCTCTAGATATATATGTTTTGCGCCCTCCCCCCTAACTGACGCCAATGTTTAAAGTTATCAAACAGATCAGCATTTAGAACTGGGGGCCTTAGGGGACTTGTTGCTGTATTGAGTTGTTAGCAGTAGTATTTGTAGTATCTGACAAAATAATGGAGTTGATTATCTAATTACTATTGCCGAAACGAAGAAAGGTTTCGCTTGTCACACATGAAAACAAATAAAAGAACATGTGGAGTAGCTATAGCAACAAATGGGTCAATCAATATCAATCCAACACGGGTCACAACCAAACCTTTTCAGAATTACAGGATTCTCTGTACTTAATTTGCCAACAAAATAAATTATAAAAAATTACAAAATAAATTTTGACAGCGTCTCAAAGTCGTCACCTCACATAAGTTGAATTGACTAAAAATTCGAACAATTCCTGATTGTAATATTTCCCTTTTCTGACGCTGTGGTGTTTTAGCGTGGAATAAGATTCGTTTTAATTGAAACAGGTTCGTGATAAATCATTTTATAACTAAGTTTGTGCAAATAGGGTTAAGTATGGACTCGCTCAAGTCTTTATTTAGACACGTATTACCATTTGAAATCCGTTTAACTTCAATTGCTTCATCGACAATTTAGGACCATCGCTCATTGCGTCATGTTGATGGCACGTCTAGTCCGGCGAGAATATTATAGTTGAAAATTCTGTCATTTGGGACTGAAAATCTTAGAAAACGCTCAGAGTGGAGAGATCAGGATGAAACTTGATGGAAGAATAAGCACAAGTCTAAGATACGTGATTGAAACAACCGGACTGAATCCGCTCATTTTGTGGGAGTTAGAAGGGGTGTTCATTCGGAGAAATTCGAAAAAATGAGGTATCTTTAACTTATGAACGGGTGACTGGATCTTAATGAAATTTGATATTTAGAAGGAACTCATGTCTCAGAGCTCTTATTTTAAATCCCGACCGGCCTTAAGCCTCTGATTTTCCTTTTAAATTAATCTATTGATTCTTAGAATTTTGCAAGAGCTCATGCCATACGAGCTCTTGGCTCTTCCGACCTCGTCACAAGTGCCATATGGCCTCTTAGCTCTTGCTCTTCCGAGGAATTGTAATAAAATTTGTTTTTGTGTTTTTGGGTCCAGAAAATTAAAGAGCCAAGAAATTAAAATGAATTGTTATATCAAACATAGAAAACTATTTGAAAGAAAATTAAAGAGCAAAAAAAAATTAGAATGAATTGTTATGTCAAACATAGAAATAATATAAAAACGTAGACAGTAACATAGAAATACCACAGAGAATTGTTTGAAAGAAAATTAAAGAGCCAAAAAATTGGAATGAATCTTCTTGTCAAACATATGAATAATATAGAAACGTAGACAATAGCACATAAATACTATAGAAAATTATTTGAAAGAAAATTAAAGAGCCAAGAAATTAAATTAAAGAGCCGATCCCAAACACGCTAATTGGTGTTGAGACTTGTTGTTAATATAATGTGATAATGCTTATTTGTATTTTGTTAGCATTGTATGGAAATTTAACTTTTAACTTTTTGACTCAGTTCTTCAGCCATTGTGACCTAAAATACAGCAATATTTCTATTCAGTTGTCTGATTTCAGGTGTTGTATTGATAATTATAACAAAAAAAATATTAACTGCACCCTCTAGTGGGCAAAAATATAATTGCCATGCTGAAAGTGCCTATATTCTACAAATGTTTAGTTTAAATCTTTTGAATGGTACTGCACATAAATAACCGTACTAGTAGGTTCTCGCGATAAAAGCTGTACATGCAAGTTCTTATTCTTGTGTTATTCTTATATGCCTTTTGTGTTAGTTGTTTTACCCGTCGATTCTGTAGGAATGCATCGCAAATCTTTGACAACGTAGTCAGGTGGAACCATTTAAAAAATTTAAGCCAATTTGACGTCATCACTGTAATGTCCTCTTCTTGTACAAGCTATGTACTTCATTTAACGGCTTGCCTCTAAGTTCTTTCCTCAGGCCAGGGTATGAGGTACCGTCCAAGCATGTGCTTAGCGTGTTAATCCAACAAAAAATACCGTAACAATAATTCTTACGTTTTGTAGGTTGCCAGGTCGTCTTGACAACAGTTGCCAATAGCGACAGTGGCGTTTTGAAATGATTCAAGATATTAGATTTTAGCGCTACTCAAGAGAGTTATTTTGTCTAAATATCTACCAATGACATGTTGCCCTTGGCACAATACACTTGACACGTTACAGTATACAACGTGGCTAGATACGTTACGATCTCCATGTCATATTGTTAGCAACGCATTTGCGTTTTCTTCAATTGCGACATTCCTATTTTTCCCCCTGGAATATCAGCAACAAAAACAGTGGATGATATAACTTTATTGAAAGTGTTGTTTTGAGTGTATTACAAAATAAAGTCAAGGAATAAATTATCTTGGGTTTCTAACTGAAGCACGCAGGTCTAACAACTTAATTTTTTTATGTTTTACATCTATAATCACCAACTGTTGCATTGTTACATTACTTAAACCAAGCCTCAACCTAACTTCTTCTTCAATAAACCTTTGCTCTCTTCTAACACTTCATTTTTCACCTTTCTTCTCCCGTTATTTTTCTCCTTAGGGGCAATTAGTACTTTGCTATTGTTTGTTATATGTGGTATTGCTTTAGTTTTACTTTATTAACTCGTACTTTCAGGTTGTAATTTCACCTTTGAAAATGATGCGAGGAAACATCAAAAACTCAGAATCTAACTATGTGTTTGTATTTATTGCGTTAGCATCATAATTCTTTTGAGGTCTAGATGCTGTGTTTTAATATTTATCTTAAGATTGTTACATTACTGTAACAATGTCATACATCTTGGTATTACACCAAGCAAGCATGTTATATTTTTTGTCATGTGCCTCGATGGTATAATGCAAAATTTGTTTGCTGTTTGTATTATGAATTGGTTTCGTTTCACTCAAGCTACGATTTTACAGAAACGCGTTTCTAAGGTTTCGTGAGTTAACACCGGGCTACTTGTTCTATTGGCATTCCGTTTACCTTTGCAGAAAATAGTTATGATTTGTGAACATTAAATAAAACGCAGGCCGGGAGCTGAGGGGGCCTGAGGGCTTGGGAGGTCAATGCCCTCTGGAATATTTTTCTGTAAGATGTTGTTCGTTCCTGCGAATGTTAAAACTAGGTGCTTTGGATTGTACAGAAATACAAATTTCCATACATTTTCCACTTAACAACACCTCCAAGACGCTGGCTGCTCCTAGCTAAAAGATTAAATCGCTTTGTGCCCTCTTGATAATTCTACACCAGCTCGTCTACTGCAAAAATACTATACAGATCGATTGATTGATGTTACACTTCCTGGATGGCTTTTTTGGAATAAAGCAAACTCAAAAACTTTTACCTAATCTTACACCCCTAGATGCCTATGTGAACTATGATAAATATTGTTAATTTTTCAAAAGAACACTTGGAGAAATAGAAAATATGTCACCACTGGGAATGGAACCCGTGACCCACGCTTTCGCGGGGCGTGCTTTTTCCAACTGAGGTAGGAGACCGATTTTAACATACTCTATTCCACTAGTCGCTACATTAGCTCCCAATCATCCACCGTAAGACATCAACATCCAGCTCAACGCAATTGGAGACCAACCTCGCAGGTTCTTGGACTTCCCGTATGCATGCAAAAACTACAAAGCATTAGAGTTCCTTTCAGCTACTGCACGTGATGACTTTTGTCGCTTACTTTAGCTTAGTAACCCCCCACAAAATTTATAAGTACAACGGGATACATAAGAAACTTTAAGATTTTTTTCGACTATTGGAGGGGAAGGGATGGCATTTCTATGAAGAATAAGAGGTACTAGTACACCTAGAACTTGAAAATCTTTAATTCATGGTCAGGAGAAAAACATCCACCGGCAAATCAACCTAATAGCCTGGCTCTGCAAGGAATTTACATATTTAGAAAAATTTACGTTTGTGGTTGAATCTCACAATCAGCTACATTTTAGACAGCTGTGACACTTTTTGAAATCATGTTTTCTTTCTGCCCCGAAAAAGGCTCTTGATTTACGGTTACGTCATCGAGGCAATTTTACTAAATGCCTTTCACGAAATAGAATTTGACTTCCGGAACTTTTCCGTACTTACATACATACGTTCCTTTAGTTTTGCTTGTTCACACCAGGCGATCTGCGAGCAGTGTCTGCCAAAGAGCTTCATGAAATTTACCCACTATTTTCGGCACTATATAAGTTTGTTCCTTAAATCAAGCAGTGCGATTAAACAGCGCAATACTAAAGTAGATGGTGTGCTTAACGCCATCGCGCCCTTGTTCAGAACACAGTGGGGTGATATGTCATCTGTATCTTTTAATGCGTGTAGCCAACGAGATCGAGTTTTCTTGTATTTCCATCCATTTCACGTGTTCAGGAAAAGGTAAGTTCCATAGACTCGCATTTCTGTAGCGGTGAAAACTTCTTTGTAAGCCTGCTTAAAATTTTAGGAATAGCGAGGTATATGAAATTTGAAAAGCATTCTTTAGTGTCATCAGTAGGTATGTGTCGGCTACAACGCACCACAAAGGTCTTAGATAAACAGCGATTCAAAACATGAGAAGCTCGACCATCTATGGCAATGACTGAGTCGAAAAATATTAGAATATTTAAAAGATCTTCGATGATTTAGTGATAATTATTTGTTGTATTTATTATTTTCATCTTGTAAGAATAAGGTTAGTGAAGTTAACGAAGCTGCAAACAGCATGAGCCAATCAACAGATTGAGTTTGCCCGACACAGGACTGCCGGATGTAATAATTCTTCAATCATTCCCCCAAGTCAGGGATTTTTGCTTCAATATAACCAAGGCTTACAACTAGAAATCCCTTGCCGTTTACCAGACCCTCCATTTCAGTAATGGGGCTGTTGATCAGGCTCTTGTAATAATGGCCCATTTAGTGCTTATTTCCTTAAAACGATCAACTGAATGGGACAAATATAGCTCGGGGGGTCAGAAGGACCGCATAATTAGCCCATGTCACTGAAACGCTTTTGTATAATTATGAAGAGTGAGAAGTGTGTTATCCTAAAGGGTGCATTCGAAAATACCTTGAAGGTTTCAGTAGAAAAGGCTGTCACATACAGGATTAGAGATTGAACCTTCTAAAACAGAATTCATAGTCGCGAATAGTAAAAGTGATATCCAGCATCATTCAATTAGGGTGGGATCACTGAATATTCTTAATAAAGATTCCATTAATTACCTTGGGTTGTCTTCTGGTCTGTCAATTAAAGCTATGCGGGAG
The DNA here is from genome assembly GCA_010016025.2 of Alatinidae sp. Z8VKAUB7J3. NCBI lineage: Eukaryota > Metazoa > Cnidaria > Cubozoa > Carybdeida > Alatinidae > Alatinidae sp. Z8VKAUB7J3. Next base: position 126,273,773 of record JAAAKM020073195.1, on the reverse strand, counting down.
TTGGTGTTATTGTCTGTATTAGGAAAAGGAGCAACATAGTGGTATGAATAAGGCAATCAAAAGCATGCTTTACATCTTCTCCTGGCAGAACAATGGAGAACCAGATGTAGTGGCTTCAATCAATGTGTTTGTAACTGATGATTTCTCTCCTGTTTTTTTTTTTCTCGCCATAGAGCATTATGGGGGAGTCTATGATGAAGTGCTTTTGTAAATAACGACAAACACCACACTGCCTTTCCATCTCAAACACCAAAAACAAGAAGAACAATAGGGAAAAATAAGGGAAATATTCATTCTAATTTGTTTCCCACTGTCTTAAAAAAATTCCTATTGTTCTTCTTGTTTTTGGTGTTTGTAAGTGTTTTTATTGTAAAACTTGTTGGTTGAATAAATTGATTGATTGATGACAAAGCGTCGATGGATCCGATACTGCGATGAAAACCAAATTGGTAGAGAAGAGTTAACATTTGTCCTCCAATTTACCTATCATTAATAATTAAATAAATTGCAATATTGTGAAAACAGTAATGCTGTGTGGAAATAACATCCATTTCTAAAACGAAGTCATGTGGTTTGTGTGGGACTAACATTCTTTTCTAAAGTAGTGTAGTAGTGCTCGCAATGCTCCATTAGGGTTTTATTTCTATTATTGTTATTATGGGGGGATTCGAAAAACTAAGTCGAATTTGTCAAATTGGTGTTTGTAGCCATGGCTTGGGCTACAAACATCAGTTCCTCTATACACAAAAAAACTAACCACCATTAGGCTATTGGTGTGCCTTGGTGTTGGTATTTTGAGATGGGGCTTGCCTATTCCTTGGCTTCCCTTCATTGAAGAGTTTTCCCTGCTAATGTCAAGATTTCCGCTATTGTTTTCCCTCTATCCTGAGAACCCCACCCGTAAGCTTACGACCAGCTTGGTAGGCAACATTCATTCCTCAAAAGAGAGCGTGGCGACGGCCAGGTCCACCCTATTCAAAACACGTCTGGTATCGAATTCAATATCGTTGGATTGGCTGATTTGATGGCAGTCACTCGTCAACGTGAAAGTAATCTCGTCATAACCTGTTGCATAGGTCGCTGCGAACGCGTCTTCCAGAGCTTCTTCATACGAGGCGAGCCTCGATGAGGTGTTGTCGTTGCAGTTCTCGAACAGGACCAGAATTTTGACATGGTGCTTGGTGCTGTCTGATTTCAGCATGGAACCTGAGGATTTCAAACGTCGTGGTTTTGACGGCGGGTCTTCGTCGAAATGCTGCACGCCACAGCCTTCTATCTTTTGCTGATCATGTTCGAAAATCATGACCGAACCATTGCGGGTCTGCTCCACGGTAAAGATTTGGCGATCGACCTGGACGCGGCCCATGAGTTGGCCGTCACTGAGAACGAAGGTGGAGGCGCCGTAATATTCCGCGTCGATTTCACCTTTCCAGATTCGGGTTCCATCGGCTTTGGGCTTTACGTCGAGGGTGCGGATGATGAAGGCTGTATCATCGAACAAGGGAAGCAATACATCGTCGGAAACAGCCAATGCTTCGTCTAAGGCCTTGGGGTTGAAATGAACGGCCCTTTGGCGAAGTATGTCTCCCTGCACCACGAAATCACGCTGTTTTCCTTGTACTTGGACCGGCGAAAAAATGTCTTCAGATTGGGCGAACAAGGCGCCGTTCAATCCCAAAACCAGGGCGATGGTGATCATTAAAGTCAATAAGGTTTGACTTTTTTGGCCAAAGCAAGAAAGGGTTTTCCGGTTCTGAAAAGGGGTAAACATGACAAGCTCCTCAAGATGATTTTCAGCGTTTTATTGCTTTTCATCTTGCTAAGCCGATTTCATGACCAAACACTGCAACTTTTTTTCAAACTTTTTAAGATTTTTTTGGGATGCAAGAGCCGCAACTCAATAAAAAAGTCAAGTTGACCGCAGTTTTACCGTTGGAAAGAATCACCATTTACCCGAGTTAGAATTTGCCGTTGTTGTTCTTCCATTCTGACCGAGGCGGGATGGACTCGGTTGTATCCCAGTGTTCCACGATTTTGTCCTGATCAAGGCGAAAGAGGTCGATATTCAAGAGCTGTGTTATTCTTAACAATCCAGAAAAGTTTGATTAAATTCCTCTTGGATAAATTATTTAGACATTTAGACATCGTCGACACATGTTTATTTGTTTTCTTTGTTTCCCAGGGATGAACTATATAATTTATTTTTCTTTTTAAACAAGCTTCGTCAATGTTGTATATTAGTACGTGCATATTCTCTTTAATTATAACTTATTAATTAGCATTTCATTTTAATAATAATTTTTAAATTTTAACCGTTTAGCTGCTGAACCCCGCTTAAGACCCGGATTTGCTGAAACTCCCTCAGAGGATCTAACACTTCAAGAGAGCTCCGCCCCATTAACCGACTTACTGAAGACAGCAGAAGGCGACGACTCGCATGTAAATAAAAGAAGAAGAATAGATCTGGAAGAAGTTGCGAGAGCTGAAGCTATAGCTCATCATGTTGTCTCTCCTATCATTCAGTAAGTTATGACCCAAAGATAAGAACTTAATTTAATTTGTTAGATCTAGCTGGTTA
>JAAAKM020073195.1:126141195-126268695 GCA_010016025.2 Alatinidae sp. Z8VKAUB7J3 | reverse complement strand
TTTCTTCAAATTGATATAGTCACTTTCCCATCATTGTACAGTACTGCAAACTAAATTTTTACCCACACAACATGTCTGCAAGGGCTTCCCATATGTTGCCATCCCACTACATAAATAATTTACCCACTTTTATGACAGTAGCATCTTATAGAGATCAGTTTTGGTTCGAATAGCATTCAATATGCAAAGAAGAAATATGTGTTTTACCTCTATTACCCCATTTAAAACCATACAGATAAATTTGAATAGCAGTCTCTCAATCAAAGACCCCTGATGAGCAGTGGGCCCGACATTGAAACTACCCTAAATAAACAGAAAATTGTGTTGACTTCAGGTATTATAGCCATTGCGATGATACATTTCCAACACTACAGTTTGTTGCTTATGCCAACCAAAGGGTGTTTAAACTTTAGCTATGCTAAAAAACCTCTTGTGTACTGCACTCGGCACAATATTATACAGCGCAGACATTGCTTCAAGTTTTATAGAGTGACCATCAGTAAAAGTGATGACATGAGTGCACAGCATTGTACGAAGTTTCGAGGTGCCTTTAGCCAGCATTAGTTTAAACCTGTTAGTAACAGCAGTAAGTTTTTGAAAAGGTGCTTTAAAAAGGCATTTTCTGAAGTAAGATGGTAGTTTATTCTGTCAAATCGTAAAATTATTTAAGGAACAAGTCTTGAGAAATACGAAGTATTTCTAAGAAGAAATGTAAGCTACACTTTTGTTTGTAATCAAGATAGCTTGGTTTTATTCTTTTACTTGTATCTGGAACCTCGTGATGTACACTTGCCATAAAATATTATACCAGTAAAATAGAGTTTTATCTCACACACGTTCTCTGTTAATTAGTTAACTCTTTCATGTCTTTAGTAAGACTAAGGATTACATATCGTAATTTTTTGCCCTAAAAAACCGATATGTAAAGAGGGGAGAATAACATAGAAAGACCACAAAGAAAAATCGTGGACCATATTTTAAATCAATCTATCTGTTGTTTCCGTATTCCTTTACAAGACTAATTACTGTCATTAGTGGCGAGTGATACTGCAACATTAATTAGGATTAATGCAAAGAAAATTATATGTTAAACATAAACTGTTTAATGTTTTGTAGCGTCTTCAGTACCAAAATCAAATACGATATCTGTTTCATGTCAGACAACACAATTTTCTTTCAATCCTTTTCTGCTTTGTTTTTGCGTCTTGATTCCTTGCTGTCTACTGAGAGCAACGTTATACTAAAAGGTGTATCAAGAATCATATGTTTAGTACTTCTGTTTAGATTGAAAATACTGGTTTAAGAAAGTTGCATCAAAGTATTGAAATAAGGAATCTCATGTCTGCTCCTTCCATACATAATGTTGCTTTCCGGCTGGCAAGATTGCCTTGCTTTCATTCACTTCTTTAAGTACAAAATATTAGAGAACTGAGTGTCTATACAGAAAAAAAAATTGCCCTAGTTAGAATTTGAAAATACAGAATTTGACAATTGATCACACTTTGGGGTCATTGAAAAGGCTAGCAATATACAAGTGTGACTTTTGTCGCTCTCTTTCTCTCTCTCTCTCTCTCTCCCTCTCTCTCTCTCTCTCTTTGAAAAACAAAAGATTCTTAGGACGAATCGAATAAATTTTACTAAGGATAATATATCAAGACATGTATTTTGACGTTTGCATTCAACAGTTAATGTCTTAAGCACTCATATTTTACATCTTTATGTCTCTTAGTATATTTAGTATATTTTTATTGGGGGGGGGGGGATTTAGAAATATGATCTTTTAAATTAATCGCAGTTTCTATTTAGATGTTAGCGAAAACGACATATTAACATTTTGTTGCAAGATGGTTTTCTTGTTGGATTGAAAATTTTATATCATATCAAAAGCATATCGATATTGTGAACCCTGTTTTGTGGAATTTATCTATTACATCTGCTTTATATATTAAATGTCAAAAGAAATGGAAAGAGGCTTTCAATATCTGAGGTGTCACACACTTTACGCCAACTGGTGAATATTTAGGAGCGCCAAGGGTTCCAAATATTCCCATCACAAGTGGTGCTGTCCGTGAAATATCTGACAAGGTTTCGCCACGCTTGGTACGCACCATCCAGTGTATATGATTTCTGAAAGCCGGCAACCCTTTGTCAGTTTCTGTGTGTATTCTTTTATTTTTCAATAAGACTCAAGAATTATTCTTTAATAGGTGGAGCACTGCAAAGAAGACATTAAAGCACCTGCAAAGAAGCACTAGCTGGCGGGATGTTATTGAAACATCAGATTATTGTATCACGCAATGGTTAATAAATTGATTTACAAAGATGATGTTAACGGTTTTAAGGGCTATCAGATTTGATTTTGACAAGATTTGAGAACTATAACCAACATCGATATTTTAATCTTGTCTTTTAGATTAGGAAACATATTTAATTAGTTGAAGATGCCAGGATTATTTTATGTCTTCATCCCTCCATATAGGGTCCATTCTACTATAGATTTATCGGACGAACCTTCAGGAAATTCTCAGCCAAAAATAGCCACTGTGTCAGGCCGTTGTATTTGCCGACGTTTTTCTGCCAGGCGGATCATAACAGATTATCATGGGCTAACAGAATTTTACATTCTTAGGATTCATCATTATTATTATATATCAAAAATGAGGCTAGCATTTTCTAATTACTATCTTGCATTCTTGTACGTGGGTAAAGCAATAGATATGTGCAGTACCTAATTGATGAGGTAACGAATTGTAAAATAGTTTAGCTCTTTTGGGATCGCCTTGCTTAACCTTCCAAGAATACTGCGAGAAGTTCTAGAGACAGGCCCTTTCCTACGGGGGTCTGTAGGATGCTATGGCCCTAAATTTACCGTCACCTCCTGCAAGTTTTTTTTCAAACATCCAAATAGTATTAGGTTTTCACGACGTATTTTCAATGCAGGGAAAGGGGAACCGGGGACCAGAGGGTGCCATGTCCCCCCTAAATTTTTTAGCTTTATGACAATTCAAATTGATAGCGACAGACATTGTGTCACATTCACAGCAAGATATGGATATAGACAAGAAACACCCCTTTCCACACAATGACCAAAGGCACCTTAGTGTGACAAAATAAATTTGAACCCAGCCTACTGCCCCCCCCCCCCCAACTCCGTCTTACCTTCCCCCGTCGCTGCAATGTCAGCCTTTGGAAAGTTAAGAAAACTTCTCCCACTTTAAGAATAACCCCTCATAATTTCTCACACTGGCTACAGGCTTATACAAACAATACTTTCTTAAATGATTTGTTGGATTTCATGTTAGTATATAAGGTTTTGAAGAAAGTTATTAAATGCTCATGCGAAAATAAACATTCTCAGCCCCTTTTCACAATGTTGGAAACATGAATAGAGTATGTCTGCAGGTAATGTAAATGCAAAATTGGTTGTGCTTGAATACTGGTACCCATTCCTTTTTCATGTCTTATGGATGCAGTAAACTCTATTCTACTCGTACCCATTCCTTTTCTTTATGTCTTATGGATACAGTAAACCTTATGCTACTCGTACCCATTCCTATTTTTGTCTTATGGATACATTAAACTCTATTCTACTCGTACCCATTCCTATTTTTGTCTTATGGATACAGTAAACTCTATTCTACTCGTACCCATTCCTCGAATTTTTCAATACTGATATTCTCTTGTATCATCTCGCTGCGCCCAAAATTGTAATAGTTGCTGGTTAACTTAAGCTTTTAATTTCTATCATTTAACTGATTTCGATTTGAAAAAATGAATAAGATTAGCTCTCAGTGTGTCAGCTGTTGTCGTTAATGTTTAAGTTCTGTGCCACTAGGAGCATGTTAAAAGTTCTTGCAGTCTAAATAAAAGGTCTGGTTGAGTTAACAGACTACTTCGATCAATATATCTCTAGATTAATCTTCTCTAGTTTAATCTTTTATATTCCCCAATCTATTCCCCTTGAATGAATGCTTCTCCAGTGTTTACAACATTAGAAATTCGTTTACTTCTTTGACAAAAACAACAAACGACGCCAGAACACAAACGCCAAATATTACTGTTTTGTTAAACTTTGTGTCCAAATTACTAACATATACGAGTAGTTTTACATTGGTGCATTGAACTTGAAGTGAATTATCATTGCTATGAGACAGCAGTCTAATCATATGATAGCATTCTATTAAAATAGAAATTTTGTTAAGTCTGCAACTCAGTCTAGATAAGTAGATGCAAGTGTGACCGGTGAAACATATGTCGGCCATAATTATAAAAGCCCAAGTTACCATATGAACGTCAATGGAAGCGTCTATTAATAAATGGCATGAAAAAAGGGATATCACTCATTTTTGCCCAAGGCGAATAAAACTTTTCCTGCTTCAAACTCAATTGAGATACTTCTCAGTTCATAACTTGTAGCACTGGTTCTCTTACAAACAATGAATAAAAACATATCGCACACGTAGAATTTACATTCAAGTAAGCATCAAAGCCAAATAACATTTGAAAGATCTACAATTAGAATACTTCTGGCGTTGTACAGCTTTCGCAAAACAATAGCACTAACTGAAAGGCACTTTCTAAATAAAAATTTCCTCTCATTAAAGGCTGCATTAAGGTATTTGGTATTGCAAAAAGCAACACGTAACTACGATGTATTAGTAATCGACAACTACAACGTATTTCCAAGTCTCACATCCATGTAGTTCAAGGTCAATTAGATTCCTTTAGAACGATGGTCCATGTTTAAGGTCAATTAGATTCCTTTAGCTGCCGCAAGCCACCCCGTAGGATCCTTTGTTGTAACTGAATCCACTAAGTTCTAAGTGTAGGAACTGACAAGATGTCAGCCCTGTTAGGTTTTTTAGTTGACAGAGCAGTTTCTGACGCTGTCTTCCTGGCGCTCTTTTTCCTACAATTTTTTCTAGTGATTACTAAGTTCGCCAACTATTCTTAAGTCGTCTTTAAAACAATCACATTTAAAGCATCAAGCTGAGCTGAAGTACTATTTGGCGGTAAAATATGACTCACCTAAATTTAAATTCAAATTTAAACAGGTTGGTTTATGTTACAAAATTTGGATAATGCATTGAGTAACGGATTCATTTTGCTAAACTTTTCACCAGACACTGGTCCCAGTAATCGTCTGGAGTGAAGTAGGGACACGTTTCGTTAAGAATTTAAAGGAAAAGGAGATAATTGACACACGTCGTAGAAAGTGACATGCACGTGAGCGACACGTTTTCTAGCACTCATGTCATTCCTTTCCTACATCACTCCAGACCATGTTTGTCAAGGTGAAACCGCTGCTTAACGCAAGATCCAAATTTATGTTTTTATAAGGAAATTAATCTATAGGCCATAAAACTTCTGAGAAGACAGAAAATGTTAACACATAGCAATGTTAAAAATTTAAGTATACTAAGCAACGGCTGTGATATGGCTAAAAAGCGTCGCAAATGAAAAAAAGTTTGTAATAATTGATGAAACGTGCACTTTCATTATACGAAAACATGTGCAAATGGGGTAAGAAAGGTTTCTGCGTAATGAGGGCGTTAGCTACAGGCTATCGCCCGATGACCTTATCATAGTTGCCATATGATTTGCCTAAGAGAGTTATTCCTTCTCTGTATTGTAGAGCTTTTTAGGTACGTGAAGTTCAATATCTTAGGGCAATATCTGTTTCATGGATATTGATTTTATATAGTTGGACTCTGCTTTTCACTCTTACTCGTTTGATTCTTTCAGCGGAATCCTTGGCCTGGTATAAGGACGAAACGGTATGATATCTATTTACTATCAGTGTCATACGGTGTTGTTTAAGCGTTGTTATATGGAAGAGAAACATGGACAATAGCAGAAAATGTGAAGACATAACGTGAATTCCAAATCTTTTACCTTTTGCCTCAGTCAACATAAAATCTTCTCTGGAAGAGATGACTGCTGTGCTCCAAAGGATTAGCCACCAATAAAAATCCTAGTAGAAATCTAAAAACCCATAAATAATTATGGGGAGTACCATAGTATTCAAAAAGAGCCTGTAAATTCATCAGCTGGGACACAATTTAAAATCTTGTGTATTGAAAACCCTTTTGTTAAGAAAAAATTTGTGTAGTAATTTGTTTTTTATGAGAAGTTAACATTGGTCATATGGTGTTACTCTTCTGTATCTAGGATAACCAGCCCTCAAAATTTGTGACGGCATTCCACTGTGCCATTCGTAACTGCCATGGACATTTACAACATTGAAAAATTGCCAAGGCAGTTTTTAAAATGTTCTTTAAAATAAATTGCACCTTTATCTTCAATAACTTTGTGACAATTGGCCCAGAAGTCGTTGACTTTTGTGATGCCATTCAATGTGCCAGGGTGCTAGGAAACTTCTGAACAATTGTAAATTTGTCCATGAAAAGTATAGTTTTTGCCCGACATCACTTCTCCGGCAAGAATATTTCCAATTCATTAGTTTTCCAATGTTCTCAGACAGCCCTCACGGATCTGTGTTGAGCTCCCTCTGTCAGTTTTCTGATTTCAACATTGTGCATCATGATGTGGTCATCACTGTGAAATGATTTGGAGATGAAAGTTTTCTGCAATTAAAATTATATGTGTTCAATATGTGTTGTATAAACAAATTCCAAATTTAAACTTGAGGGCACTAAACCCATTAGGTACCAAACTATCTAAATAGTAATCAATGACTACATAATTAAGTAAAAATAGAGTAATACAGATAAGAAACTACTTGTGATATTCAGAATTAATATATTAGGCTGCTTCCTGGAATTATGGTACATTTCAATTGGAATATTGGGACAGAATGGCTGAGCTTGAGTCGATGATTCACAAAGCAATTCATTGCCCCTTTCCTGAGTGTTCATACTATGGTCACAGTATGCTTCGGATGATCACCATGATGGATGGGTGCCCGGTTTAGGTTTCCAAGAATGATGCAACCCCTGATCTCAAGAAATATGCAGGAGAAATGATACTGAGATGGAGTGATCTAATCAGGGAAGATTTGAGTCTGCCACTCCAGACAACCAAAAAAATAGCAATTGGGACCATCCACATAGGGATGTCCAGTCAATGAGGAGGAGGGGGGTCTGCCTAAAACCGAACACTGATGGACAGGGGGAGATTTAACCATCCTCGAAATGCTGATTTAATGAAAGAATAGCAATAGGGGTCATCCATAAAGGATGCCCAGTCGATGGAGGGAGGGGGTCTGCCTAAGACCGAACATTAATGAACAGGGGAAGGGATGTGTCTCTCCAAAGCGGTCATCCTTTTTTGTGCTTTGCATAAAAGTTGTACGCCAAATGTCTTCCACCTGTCAATGCGATATAAAGAAAAGCTCGTTGTCTCTATTTGGTCATGGACGCAGGTAATGACAGCTGAAGGCAAAAAAAGTAATTAAAAGCAGGTTACATATTTTGCCGAGCCTGTTCTATCTCATCAATCATGATAAGTGTTAACACCACTTGTGGTCCCTGGTCTGACAGCCATTATGTCATACTTCATTCATTCTAGCCTGTGAGTCAGCATGCAAATCCACTTTTTAAAATGCGCTAATCACGGGGTTTACAAACCACAGGGAAGTTTAGAAATCCAGTCTATTCGACTGGTAATATAACTTGTGTCTGTTGGACAGGGAGGGGGGTGTTCGCCCAAACCGGACAAAGGGGAACAGGAGGGGAGGGGGTCAAAATTTACCCGAAAAATGCCGGACATCCTTTATGGATGACCCCATAGACCAAGCAAAATGGAGAAGTCTTGTTAACTCGAAGTGCGCAAGGATTTCACTTTGATTCATCACACAAGCCAAGTACTCTCGGGTGCCTAATAGACATCCCCCCCCCGCTAATAAACTTTTCAAACATTTCCCACCCAGGACATTCTTATCCCCCCCGCCTATTAATTTTAAGTAATCTCCCATCCATGATAATTTTTGAGGACGTACTTTGGTGGACAAGTAGGAAATATTTTCATTAAAATATGAAACCACACATTAAAAAGACGAAGTTCGCCTTTTACAAGGCTCGAAGAAGTGTGAAGACATTGATTCTTGACTTCACTTTATGTCCAGGTCTGTTACATATTTGGACATTGAACATATTGTTAGAGGATTTTTATCTGGGAACAAAAAGCACGAGTAACATGTGCTTTACAATGTATTAACTCCAGTTTGTGGGGTATTCGGAAAAATATTCAGGATTTGATCGTGTTTTTAGAGTAAGATGAAAATCTCACTTTGTGTGTAAGCTTTGTCTTTCCATTGATGTTTATTTGTTATGCAGGTTATGAATTACTGTGTCATAAACATGACAATGTACATAGTGAGTTCATCTCGGCAGAGCTGTTAGCTCAACAACGTATTGAAATATGATCGATAAAATACTGGAAATAATTGTAAATAAGGTATTGAGCTAATTACAAATGTTTGGTGAAACTAAAATTTTGTCGAGTGTAATATCGCTGTAGTTATTTCTCGCTCTGATTGTTTTACTGATACAAAATATGAAAGCATGGCCACATCAATCAGGAGTTGGAGGGCAACCTTTAGTTTTCGTCTCGTCTTTACTCACTGAGTGGATCTTGTTTATTGTAAAGTTTTCCTTCAAACTATTGAAGAGTATCTCGTTGCATAATAAAGGAGATGCCTTATAGACGCTTTGTAAGCCGGCCCTTAATGGCGCTAATTTTTGTGGCGCAGCGTTAAGAGGGCGCACGTCAAACATGCATCAGATTGTATTCAAAGAAAAGAGACTCAATGTGGTAGTTAGGTCATTGTAGTAGTTACAATTAATTAGAAAATGACAAAATGCCAAGAAAGGTGCAAATATCATATTCAATATTTTACATTTTTAATGATGTAAAATACATTCGCAAAATACATTGACGGTACATAGAAATTTGCTTTTGGCATAAGAAGGGCTGCCGTAAAAAGGGCCGATATGGCAGTCGGTAACCTATCCTCTATACTATCCAACCACCAATCGTCACCCTATTTTCTCTTTTACAGCAGCCCCTTCCCCTACCTTGACAATCGTTGGTACAGTCCTGTAATCGGGATCGCAATTAGTAGTCCATTGTAGTCGATAATATGAACTTCATTGAACGTTGGCTACACTTACTAACGGACAGTACTATCAACCCTGGCTATTTAACAGTCATTAACTGTAACACAAATGCAAAGTTGAAAACTTTCCAATGACCCGTAAATGACCGATTAAGCGCCCTGGGCGCTTATTAAAAAACAAATGATTTTGGGTGGGCGCTTATTCGGACTTGGCGCTTATTCGGACCTGAGCGCTTATTAAGGAAAAGAAAAACAGGTAACTAAACATACATGATATTGCTATAGAATAGATTGAAACATAACGTTCAATCAATCAATCAATCAATCAATACATCTTCATCGTCCTTCGCATCATCATCTAAAAATGTAAACTCTGGAGCTGCTGCATCCACGTCTTCGCTGTCCAGACCTGGGCGCTTATTTGAGTCCTGGGCGCTTAATCGGTAATTTACGGTATTCATGTCAATGGACACTGTAATTAAGATAACCTTCGATTGCCGATTAAGTGGAGTTTCCACTTAATTCCTGTCTTTATTGACCTGCGGCGACTTTCTTCTCATCTTGGAGTGTGCACTTGTTGTACTTTTGATTCTCCCGGATACAGCGAGATAGATGCTGCTTGATTCTACCCCGCAATTTAATGTATCTGTTATATGCATTTAGTGACATCAGGCATTACGCGTAATGGCTAAAATTTGTAGTCATTACGCGTAATGACTAGTTCACTCAGTCATCACACGTAATGACTGAAATTCTAGGCATTTTACGTAATGACTGAAATTTACTGTCAGGTATTGTGGATAATGGCTGAGCTGAGGGGAGCTCAAATCCGAGGGCTTCAGTTTGTTTTCGCTTTGGAATTACGGTTATGTGCACCCAGAATTCAAATGCGAACTTTTCTATGTTAAACATTTTCTGAGACACTGATTAAAATTTATTACACTAAATTCAACCTTAATTTCTATTAATTTCTATGAGGTTGTTATACGTTCTTTGTACTTTTCTCAACAACAATAATACGCTTCTTCTTGTTTGTCTCTTAATCTATACTTGCAGAAAGTTTCTGGTAAAAATTGACTCAACCCAGGAATTTTCTGTTGACATCTGTTTTAGTTGCCATTTTTCTCTTTAGACATCATAGGTTAAAGTAAAATGTCAGTCACGCGTGTATTATTTTCGACAATGTGCATGTAAAATACTAAGTATATGAATTTGCGATCATTTACTTCCTCAGGATGTAGTATCCATTAACTAACTAACTAACTAACTAACTAACTAACTAACTAACTAACTAACTAACTAACTAATTAACTAACTAACTAACTTACTAACTAAATAACGAACTAACTAACTAACTAACTAACTAACTAAATAACTTACTAACTAAATAACGAACTAACTAATTAACTATCTAACAAACAAAGAAACTAACTAACTAAGTAGCTAACTAACTAACTAACTAACTAAATGAAAAAATAACTATCTATCAAACAAACAAACATACTAACTAACTAACTAACTAACTAACTAACTAACTAATTAACTAACTGACTAACTTACTAACTAAATAACGAACTAACTAACTAACTAACTTACTAACTAAGTAACAAACTAACTAATTAACTAATTAACTATCTAACAAACAAAGAAACTAACTAACTAACTAACTAACTAACTAACAAACTAAGTAAATAAAAAATAACTATCTAACAAACAAACTAACTAACTAACTAACTAACTTAGTAAATAAGCACTTAACTAATTAACAAACTAACTATCTAAATAACTAACAAACAAACTAACTAACTAACTAACTAACTAACTAACTAACTAACTAACTAACTAACTAATGAAATACCTAACTGGGTAATTAACTAGCTAGCTTACTGACATTTTGACTAACTACTTTCACTCACCTATTATCTAATTGGTTAACCTACAGAGTTACTAAATGACTGCGTAAGGCAATGACGAGGTAACGTACGTAATGATTGATAGAATGACTGAAGGAATATCTGACTGAGTGACTGTCAGAAGAAGTGATTGAGTGACTGTCGCACGTCGTGCAACTGAGTAAGACCTTGAAACTAACTAGTTAATATGATAGTAAGGTAATTTTATTAATGAGTTCGTTCATTATCGTTTAAGTAACTGTTGGTATCATCATCATCATCGTCATCGTCATCATCGTCATCATCATCATCATCATCGTCATCATCGTCGTCATCATCGTCATCGTCATCATCGTCATCATCATCAACGTCATCATCATCAACGTCATCATCATCATGATCATCATCATGATCATCATCATGATCATCATGATCATCATGATCATCATCATCATCATCATCATCACACTTTAGTTTACTCTAGGTAGAACGTCCCTCTGGTTTACAGCCCTGCAGTCCGAGCTTCGCAAGATCGTATGAGTAGAGTATTAAGCAGGGAATAGCAAGTAATAGTTTAACAATGAAAAATTGTAGAGGCTGTGGATCATATAAGAACATCACAATGAAAGTATTTTTGAAATTTGACTTTTTGAACGAATAAATATGAGTTATATGTGGCTGTACGACTAGACCGACTCGATTCTATCAAGAAAAAAGTGTTTCTACTCTCGAGATATATAAAGTCGTTCATCAACAAGATCATTGTAGGCCCCTCCTTTAGTGTTATTAACAATTTTATGGCGAAAAGCTTTAAATTTAATGCCTTTTGTAATTTTTGCAGCCTATATTTACTGTCAGATGTTGATGTTGGTCTTGAACAGAGGGTAATGTTCAAAGAATTTCAATACGATGTTCTTATCTCTTCGATTTCTTCTGTCCAGAATTTGTCACATATTGCATATTGCGTCGCTTCCCTCCTCGCACTTATGCAATCAAAATACAAAAGGGCATACTTGTATGCCTCTTTTTTCTCTGGGCTGACAAGAAGGTCCCCAGAAGGGTAATTAAAAAGGTTACGGTGTCGATGGCAGCCGAGGGAGAAATAAACGAGACTTTACAAATTTACATTGTTAATTGAAAACGCATTACAAGTTTACAAACTTATTTAAGAAGTCATACAGTGTATTCCTTTATTCTAACAAGGTAATCACTGAAAGTCAATTGTAAATCGTTTACACCTTTTCCTTCCTTAACAATTATCAAAAGGCAATGACGTAATCAATGCATCAACTCTTAAGAACGTTCAAACGTTCAAGTCCACATTTCCACTGATGATTCAAAACGAGAAAATAGAAGGACCAAGTTTTATTCATTTAGTCTTAAAATTCCATTCCTCAACTAAGCTACATAATCATGAAAAATGTAACTTTGATTACTGTTACTATTAATTTCATCAAAGTTTATGAAAAGTATTTTTAAAAAGAAGACTAGAGAAATAGAAATTATATCACAATCGGGGATCGATGAAAAGAATTTTACTAGTATGACATTGAAAGAGAAGACGACATTGTATCACGATTTTTGGCTATTTTCCATCCCATATTGACCCATTTAACCTGCCTTGCCCCTGCGTTTCACCGAGTTGGAGAAGCTGTTTGAGATGAGTTTGCTTATGTAAACGATTTGATTTAAAACGTTTAAGCAAATTTTCGTAAAAGCCTCAACAGGTCGACAAGATTTCTCAGCAACGACTTCCCTTCCATTGCCTCAAAACCAATTATTACGTGTTGGGGAACGTGGATCGAAGCTGCGTGTTACTATGCCAATAATGTCGAAACAACAAAAAACCTCGTACGCAATATAAACAACGATTCAAGTGCTATCCGATCTTGCAAACGACCCGTAATGTTGCCCGATGTGTCAGCGAATCTTGACGTTATTTTTGCACGTTTTTGCGTGATTGCCACAAGCACAACCCAATTAGAAGAACGAGGCAAGTTATTAAAAGATTTTTTGGAGGTGGTTTTTGAAGGACTGCGCAATTTGGAAGATGCAGGTGGCGTCGCAACTTTTGCACTCACCAAATTTAAAAAATGTTTGGCCAACAATCCAGGCTGGAAGACTATCTGTTCTATAAACAATTGCATCAACGGAACGTCGACAGCAACTCCAGATGGGTAAACTGTGAGAAAAATTGGTGCCTTTAAATTTACTCCTATTACCAATGTGGATGTGGAGCGGTTGTTTAGGGAATGTAAAGCGTTGATGCGTACGAACCGTTTCCGTTTTGGTGAAGAAAACTTGGAGAAACACGTAATAATTTCATACAATGTAACAAGATTGGACTGTACTAACCTGTAAGAATTGTTTCAAGTATAACTCCGTAAACAGGTTATTTTATGTTTTGTTGTTAGTGCATATAAATGCATGTTTTGACCTTGTCGAGTATTATTCTTTTTTAAATGCATCAAAAAGTTTTCCTAGTTATTACAATGGGAATCTAGTTTTTTGTAACTGAACCAACTTAATATGATTAATCAATGCGTGATGCAAAAGTACTCCAACGAAGATTAAATCAATTTGTGTCATCTTGCCAGGCCCTCCACTCTCAATTTCTACCAATTCTGTGGTGGTTCTTTGAGTTAGAAAGTATTTCTGTGGTCGTAGCTACTCTCCTCGAGCCGCAAGAAACCAAACGACAATATTTAAACAATGTTAGAATAACAGCAGGGGGGTTAGTAGCTTTTCAAATGATTCATTTTCAAAGGGAGGAGGGGGTACAGCAATCAGTTACCCAAGATTATGTCATTTCATTTTCATTTTTGACAACAAGAAGAAAAAAAAAATGCTATTGATATTATAACACTGATAATTTGAGCACCCTGTTCTTCTGTCTTTGTTTTAAGAGTGCTTTATAGCTTGTTTCATATTATCACTTTGCATCTATTGTCGAAATGTTCGGACAATCAGAGAAAGTAATTACATAAGCGGATGAAAATTATCCATATTTTACATATCATAAAATCTCTCCCTCCGATAAAAATGGACAATGCTATTCGAAGTAGAAGGGTAAAGGTCAACAAAATACTTTTACTGGGCGTGGCTGAGGGGCGGGGATCTATTTAAATAATCTAAATTTTAACAGATTTTTTGGCTTGCCTTCCCCTACCTTTGCCATGGTCTTATATTAAAAAGTTGTCAGCGGTACAAAACGAAAAGATATCTTTGAAATAAAAACCTTATTCTGTCTGTTTTACTTACTGAGATATTTTATTACCTTCCTCTGGCAAGGTTACCATAAGTTCTATTTGCAGTATAGAAAAGATAGTCGAGAAATAGAAAATATGTCACCAACGGGGATCGGACCCGTTACCTGCGCTTTTGCGGCGTGTGCTCTACGAACTGAACTAGGTGATCTCCAATGTTAACACAATCTATATCTGCTCCCCACATTATCTCTCGTGGACATCAACTTTCAGCTTTGCGCAATTTTAAGGACCAGCCTCTCTGCACCACATCACCAAGGAAGGACCGCCATTCGGCCCACCCATCTGACCAAGCCCATTTAACGTTAAAAAGTATCAAGTCTTTTCTATACTAACATTTCCAATCTTCTCGTTTTGATGATCAGTTAAATTTTCTTCGTTCTGCTGTAACATTTTCTGAAACTTTTTCTTAATGAGTTAGTAAAGAGAAAGGGGAAAATGTTTTCTTTGTGACAGTCCATTTACACCCGGGTATTTTCCCTATGCTGGTCCATGCCGTCCCACCTCTAGATCCCATCTGTCGATGAGTGTTAAATTGGTATTTCCCCCTACTATTGTTTGCACATTCATGAAAAGTATTGATAGGAGTCTAATTTGTATCTTTGTAACTTTGAAAATATCTTTAGTGCAAGACAAAGACTAAGATATTATAAACAAACTTGTTTATGTTAAACATTTCTAAGACACTATGGACATTAGAATTTATTACATTGAATTCAACCTTAATTTCTATTAATTTCCATTAGGTTGTTATACAGTGTTTAGTATTTTTCTAAACAATTATAAATACGCTTCTTCTTGTTTGGCACTTAAATTATACTTGCAGGAAGTTTCTTGTAAAAGTTGACGCAATCCAGCAAATTTCTGTTGACATTGCTTTAGACATCATAGGTTAAACTAAAATGTTGAAAAGTATACTGACTATGAGTTACAAGTGGTATTCAGCTGTATTAAAGAATTGTTAATGAACATTAATTAAAACTGGAAAACGCGTGCTTTGTAAAAAAACTTGCTCAACAGATTGACAAATCCCCGACGGACACTTTCCCGAACGGACATTTCCCCGACCTGACATACCCCCGAGTGGACATTTTAGTTGTTTCCAGGGTTTGTTGGGCACCTTGTATGAACTTGATTAGAATCCATTCAGTCCATTCGGGGATTTGTCCGGTCGGGAAAACGTCCGGTCGGGGGTAGGTCCGTTCGGGGAAGTCTCCGTCGCGAATGTGTCCGTCGGGGATGTGTCCGTCGGGGATTTGTCTGTCGGGGATGTGTCCGGGAATCCAGAGCATCTGATTATTTGATTTGATGGGTGCAGCTTCCTGAGTATCGAAGTGAAAAAGGAAAGTTAGTTCTCCTTATACCCTAAACGAATTCCCTTGATGATTGTCAACACATGTCGGATTTTCTAGAAAACAGTTAATCCTAAATCTAAGTCATGAATTTGATGAACACTACCTTTGTCGACAATTACCAAGGGGATTCGTTTAGGGTGTTAACAGAACGACATTTTCCTTTCTCACTGTGTTGCTCTGAAAGATGCACGCATCAAATCAAAGAAGCAAACGCTCTATTGAAAAGTTATTTGTTAACAATTTACTGATTGTCCAATGATTCGATTGTCGGGAAAGAGCTCAGTCACGCGCGTATATCATCCTCCTAGTTCTCCTTATCATCCTCCTAATCCTTCTTATCATCCTCCTAGTTCTCCTTATCATCCTCCTAGTCCTCCTTATCATCCTCTTAGTTTTCCTTATCATCCTCCTAGTTCTCCTTATCATCCTCCTAATCCTTCTTATCATCCTCCTGGTTCTCCTTATCATCCTCCTAGTTCTCCTTATCATCCTACTAATCCTCCTTATCATCCTCCTAGTTCTCCTTATCTTTCTCCTAGTTCTCCTTATCATCCTCCTAGTCCTCTTTATCATCCTCCTGGTTCTCCTTATCATCCTCCTAGTTGTCCTTATCATCCTCCTAATCCTTCTTATCATCCTCCTAGTTCTCCTTATCATCCTCCTAGTACTCCTTATCATCCTCCTAGTCCTCCTTATCATCCTCCTAGTTAATGTTAGCGCTGACCGCAATGACGATATCAATGAAACTTGTTTTTGCGGGGCTGAACGAGCCAACCACGGAGGGTTAAAAGGCTCTGGATGGCTCTACATCGGTCAGGCTGTCTAGTGCTTCGCTCACTCATTCATCATTTCTCCAGTCAGCTGGGTGGAGGAGAAGCCGCGAAGCCGCTGACATCTGCTGTATGATCATTATTATTATCTTTTTTTTTCACTGATTGATCTTTTTAATTTGTTTTTTCGGTTCATTTATTTAATTTACTATTTTGTGGTAAAATAAAGACATTTGAGAACATTGGGATGTTTTATTAGCGCTTTTCCTGTGGAAATCCTGATGCGGCCCAGTCTCACTCACACTCTGCCCCCAGCGGCCCCGGGTAAATTGAGTTTGACACTTACGTTGTAGAGCAACGTAATTGCATGCAAAGCTTGTTATTGTAGAGACCATAGATGTTTACGTGTGTTATTGTAGAGACCATAGATGTTTACGTGTGTTATTGTAGAGACCATAGATGTTTACGTGTGTTACAACTTTACCAACTTATGTCATTTCAGTTCTCTTGAACTTTCTTATTGTATCATCATCAATATTTCTAAGAGTTTCCTCAATCATGTACTCGTCTATAGTTGACCTGCCTTGAATTCTAGGATGAGGAATCAAGGCCGCCGCCCTATAATTACAAGTCTTTTTTCTATTTCATTTTAGTTTCTTTTAACTACTTCTGGATGCGACTTCTTTATATAATATAACTTATACAAAAACATCTCCCACTTATGCCATCCTCCGACAGCCATAATTGTTACAAATTTTAAAGGAAAATGCCAGCCACATATTAACCAACTGTCAATACGCAGTCGGCGTATCTTCATATTTGAGCTTGATAAACAAAAGGGCATTCAAAATGCATCATATACGACTCCTTATTACGATTATCGAATTAAACCACACAGGACCGATCATTACAAATACTATTGGATACCAAATAGCGGGGGGGTGGGGGGTGGCTAAATAAACGAGAGGGATTGGAAGAATGCCAAAACCTTAATAAACGGAGAGTTGGAATAGACTAGGGGTGGAAAACGACCATAAAAGGAAGTCAAGAAGCATTGTTTAGAAACAACTGTAACTCCCTAATCTTAGGGTAATACAACACAAACAATAGCCATTTATTCGAAGTTATGGCGATCTCCTACATGGCTTCCAAGATTTTAAAAAATGTTCCCCTCGTCCTCCTGCTCAATGACAGTATTATTGCTAACATGTGTAATGTGCGTCTTTACACTTATTCGAGCTTAATAAAAGGCCACCTTCAACTTTTTAATATGAGATTTTCATATTTTAATAAATACATTTTCTACTTGCCTGCCAGAGTACCTCCTCAAAAAATTTTCATGGGTGGGAGATAAGTTCAAAATTAATAGACGAGGGGTTGGAATAAGAATGTCCCGGGTGGAAAAATTTTTGAAAAATTAATTAGCGGGGGGGGGGCGTCTATTAGGCACCCAACAGTATAAAGTAAACACGTTTAATATAAAATGTTGCTTACGGTACATAACATAAACAGAAAATACTGAATCTAACTGAATCTACTGAAAGGAGCCAGGTTTTTGCAGAGCCGATCTTTAGAAATCTGAGAGCACAAAGAGAACTGAGTCCTAGAAGCAACTTCATTGCGACATAAATTTTCCACCCTATAGGCAGTGGTCTGTAAGAAAACAAGCGAAATTTTACAGATCCCTGCTTATACTGCATTCTAAATTACAATGTTTACATACCTTTTATGTAAAACGACATTAAATAACATTATCAACAGTGTGATATTTGTTATATATCAACAGTTTGTAATCAATTCTTAATGAAAAACGTTTCTTGATTTGTCTTTCAAGCGTTTGAAATTTGTCCCTCCTGAATTTGAGGCGTCGAGTTGCTTAGCTTGTTCCCTAGATTTTGGACTAAATCGAGGCCTCACACCTAAGCAACTGAGTTGCTTATATAAAAAAAACGTGTAAGGCATTGCAATCGTAAAAAAAGCGAGATAGAAGAGCAGGATGGCAGTAGAAACGTCAAGAAGAGCAAAAGAATGAATAAAAAGGAAAGTACATTGTTAGAATTGACTACTGCGGGGGAAAACAATAAGAACAGCTTAAAAATGAGGATGAAGAAGGTATTGTAGTAGAATGTGATGGAGGCCCTAATGACGACCATAAAATGAGAAAACATGAGGTGGCGGAATAAATGAAGATGCTTTGAATGACAAAGGATAAAAGAGATGAACGAAGGAAAAACAAAAGCTCGATGAGGTAGCAAAGAAGAAAAAGCAGAAATTAAAGAGATTAGCTGAGGATTGTAAGGAGAGGAAAAACAGGAAAAGGAAAAGCGAAACTATGTGGTTTCTAAATGTGAGAACGTGTAAGAGCATTCAATAGCAATTAAAGTTAATCACATCAGTTTAAATGTGTTACACTAATATTTTATGCCAATAGGCGCATACCTTGGTCGATGTTAATGGCGTGTGTAAATTGTACCCAAGCAGCCTTGAACTTGCCTCGTATCTATAAATGGTGTGGGGTGAAATCATAAGTCAAACTGGAAAGGATTTTGGTTGAGGTAATACGTACACTACAGTGGACTAATAAGACTGTTCTTAGGGCTGACAATGATGAAACGTGAAATGTTAACAGACCTACGGCCTCATTTTAAGCAAAAGAAAATATTTTAGCGATATTTTACAGTAAAAGTTATTAATTATAAGAAGTTTCCACAAGCTTCACTTCCAGGTCTGGTTGTCGTCGAAGATTTTATTGTTTTACAACTTTTAAAATGAGCCTGACAAGTTTTTTTGTGTCTTGAACCAAATTTCGTCAAACAAATCGCGAATATCACGTATGAAAGATACCTTGCTTACTAGCCGACCATACCACAATTGATGACAAGCAGTCCTTCTTGTTAGCTGAGCTCCCATTGTGGGATGGTTTTCCTCATAGCAGAAAAAAAGTCAGATTGGCATGTATTGATGTTACAGCTGTATACCCTTTTATACCTAATTTATGAGCAGTGTCAATGATGTATGACCCAGGGGCGGTTTTAGGGTATGGTTGACAGGGTGGTAGCACAGGGTCCCATGCTCAAGAGCGCCCCCGTGCTCAAGCTATACTCTTTGATGTATACAGATGCTGCACTGCATATAAGAATTATAACACACGATAGGTACTGTGAAAGCCCCATATTATGTGAGTTAAACTGGGTGAGATATTGACAATTATACATCTCCATGTTGGAAAAGTGCCCAGGGCCCCACACATCAGAAAATCACCCCTGGATGTGTCCACTGCCAGTGAGAGGTTCGTAACCATATGCCAAGCCAATCTTGGTGTTCACATTTGAGACAACGATGTGTCAGCCCCCTGAACGGAATATTTCGGCTGACAAATGTACCGTGTATGTATCATAAATTTTGATACTCAGTCAATGGTTTTATTACATAGAGCTGAATAAAAATATTATGCAAGTGGACATGATTCATAGGTACTATTTCGCCCTTGCCGATTTTGAATGTTTCTGTTGGCACTCTAAAAGTAGATGGTGCTGTTATGTATACCTTACTTATTTTAACTAGCAAAGTTGAGAAAATACCATCAACCAAGTTGTTGATGATACTACACAGTTGTCACGTCCCAGCTAGTTAGTTTGGGTTTGTTCCAAACTGAGTATTTAATGTTTGGAAATATTAAAGAGTTAAGCAGCCCACAGACGCTCAATGAAAATTGACAACAATGTGGACAGACCTTTATTGATGAAATTTCCGGTCCCCCACACACGATTCAATTTTATTGAAAATACTGGCTCATTTCGCTTGCGCTCTTCGTCGACTATGGAACAGCTATCCTCAGAACTTCAAAGGAAAGACTAAAATATAGTTCAGTTGCTGTAAACCACAGACATCCTTTTATAAATCCAAATTCTATTAACACCTCCATGGTGTGAACAATTCAAAATTATCAACGGACCGTCAATAAATATCTACGTAATCTTAGCAACTAATTTGTCATCGAAGCGACTGAGATCCCCTACTACCTGTAGTTTAACGTCATTTTTGTGCAGTTTTTTCACTTCACTGCCAAGTACAAGGGCAAACAAATCCATCAGAGCGCCAACTTCTTCTTGCGGGCGCTGCCAATTTTCACTGCTAAAAGCGAAAAGCGTTAGGGCTTTAATACCATTTTTGCGACAAAATTCGACAGACGCGCGCACAGCGTGAACACCTGCTCGGTGACCAAAGGTTCTAATTTTACCTTTTTGCTTAGCCCAGCGACCGTTGCCATCCATAATGATGGCAACGTGTTCGGGAAAGATGAGTTCAGACATAATGGAAGGTATGACTTAAATTTCCATTAATTCCGCTTCTTTGGCGGATAGTAATTCATCAACTTGTTTGATAAATCCATCAGTTATTTTTTGGATGCTATCTTCAGCACCGCGAGCTTCATCTTCTGAAATCTCTTTTTCTTTTAATAAATCTTTGATGTCCGAGTTAGCGTCACGACGAATATTTCGCACGCTGATTCGGCCATTCTCCGCCTCTCCACGAACAACGCGAATCAAGTCTTTACGTCTTTCTTCTGTCAGTGGTGGTAATGGAATGCGAATAGTCGTGCCAGCACTGATTGGATTTAGACCCAAGTCAGACTGAAGAATGCCCTTTTCTACTGCTTGAATTGAACTTTTATCAAATACGGTTAGAGCTAACGTTCTTGAATCTTCTGCAACGACATTCGCTAGCTGACGCAAGGGAGTCGGCGCGCCGTAATAGGACACCATGACATTGTCCAAAAGACTGGGATGAGCTCTGCCCGTTCTGATCTTACTAAAGTTTGCTTTCAAAACAGTGATGCTTTTTTCCATGCGCTCTTCAGCATCTAATTCAATTTCATCAATCATGTTATTACCCAGTTATTGTTTCTCTATTATCAATCAGTGTGCCTTCATCTTCGCCCATTACAACTGCTTTCAAACAGCCAGGCTTATTCATATTGAACACACGAATTGGGATATTATGATCTCTTGCCAATGTAAACGCAGCAAGATCCATTACTTTTAATTCTTTTTCCAACACTTCGTTATAATTTAAGTGTTTAAAAATTTCGTATTCTCAAATTTAATAAGTGACAAAGGCAAAGTTTGTTGAAATTTCGCAAAAAATCGAAAAATATGTTGTGCAATAAGGTAAAGTTCGCTAGAGAACCTTATATAAAAATATATGCAAAAAGAGTTATACTTTTAATGTTTTTTTTAAAATATTTTTTAGTCATAATGCTCAAAATAAATAAAACCCCGTGGATTATAAGTAAGAAACCATTTTGGTAGTTCGAAAACTCATACAGTTTGGAAAATAATTTTCTCAAAATCTGAAAGATCTTACCCAAATACAACACATACATGCAGAAATACCCCAGAGATACTAAAAGCCCTTAAAAAATCAAAATATAGTTCAAAAAGTATGTTTTAAGGTCTTTTACAAAATGTTTGAATTTTTGAATATTGCGCAACATTTCATAGCCATAGATGACGTCATTCACACCAAATTAATTTTTGTTTTCAATTTGTTGGAAAAGAGTTAAACTAGCAACTTGCCAAACATCTTTGTAATAGCATTAGCCGATATAAAGTTACAGTGTGTCAAAGTGTCGCTGGCCTACTCGTCCCCCCCTTTGCTGTTTGATAAAAATATCTTAAAATGTCTCAAAATGTTTACTATGTCTACCGTGTATGAAAAAAACCGCGACAGATTGCTAAGTGGGGCACTACGAGCTAAGGAAGGGCAGAAGTACCGAGATTCACTCAAAGGGGTCGCTGATTGTGTATGTGGACGATGTAAAACTGACAATGTCGTGAAAGTTACACATTCCGATGAAATAAATCACTGGAACTTTCATGTTTACATCAAAGCTGAACGAGTGTGAAGCGAACCCCTGAAACGGCAGATACTTTATATTTCAAAAATGTCATAAACTCACCCCCATCGCGTTGTTAACTCCAGACTCTTCAATGATGGCGTTTGGTATGATACTGGATTTCCCAACTGTGACAGTCTAAATACTTTCCCTTGTTTGAGATAAACTGAAAGCAAATAACAAGTCAAGACGTGTACCTTGTCACATTTGTAAATTAAACGTTTGTTGTCGAAAATACACACGTGAAAGTTGCATCTTAGACATAAACTCTTACATGAAAATGATGACATTATTTAATTCGTCTGGAGCTGTAGTTAACGCTGGCGTCCTCAAATTCCACTTCCATACATCCTTTGTCTCATAAGAATACTTACCGGTACCCTTTACGTCTTTTCACTTTGATAGGATTTGAAAACGTCTTACAAAAGCTTCCAAACCCCTTGTTCGGACGTTTAACCCAAGTCCATCAATGAAAAGATTTAGAAACTCTCGCCGCGTCCCTCGTGTGGTATTGTCCAGCTTTTGGACTGCTCACTTGACCCTCAATAAAATTTTATTGAGCCGCTCAGTTCATACTAAGCTAAAATTCTACTTGCCAGTTCGAACATCAATATTACGCTTGACCTTAACACCATTTTAATCTGATGATGCTCTCCCTGGTGATGCAAGTCAGAAAAATAGTCCTCATGCCCTAATCCTTAGCAAGCATTCAAACTCACTATCAGTCGTTGCCTTCGAATGAGGTGTATTTGATTTATTCTATGTTTCCTGAGTTTCAAATGGTTTATAGACGTCTGCAAGTATATCACTGAGGAATGCTTGACTTCCCCCGCAGTTATCAGAAACATCACCAACAATTTGTGTGTATTTTTTCTCAAGATTGCTTCGCACAAGCATCGCTCTGCTTTGTTTAGATGTCCTGTACATCCATATTGTTCTCCTTGATCTCAAAATTAGACTGTCAATGCCCATCAATGGCATAAACAAAAGACTAATAATGCTCATCTTAACCAAGTGCAAGTTCAACTTTTCTTTCAAAAGTGATCATACGAAATAATGCATGTCTGAAATGAATGAAACTTTTGGAAGTCTAATTTCTATGGATTTGTCAATAATTGCCATGATCGAGCATTTTGTAACACCGTTTTCTCTACGTAAGAAGAGCTACCTACTTTCTTAAACAAAATCTCACATTGGCAAAAAATTTGTTATTTAATCTTAAAGTGAAAAGGAATGATTTGAATGTCATCAAATGTAGTGAAGAAGGAGAAGAAGGAGAAGAAAAAGAAGAAAGAGACAGAGGAGAAGGAGAAGTAGGAGAAGGAGAAGGAGAAGGAGAAGGAGAAGGAGAAGGAGAAGGAGAAGGAGAAGGAGAAGGAGAAGGAGGAGGAGGAGGAGGAGGAGGAGAAGGTTTAGAACATTTGACGGTTTTTATAGACGCAAAGGTTAGTAAATCTTCGCGGTATGGAGCCTTTGTTTCATACGCTTATAGACACAAAGCTTGTATTGCCTTGGTTACGTGGTTGCAGCGACTTACTGAGTACTGTATTTTCTATAGGATGCTGAAAAGATTTACTAGTTTCCAGTTATGACCTATAAAAGTTATGACCTAGTTGTAACTTAGTTTCATCTATCCAAATCGTTGCTACGTGATACCTCCAACAGTGAAAATATTTTTATAGCGGCATTAAGAAATCACCCTATTAAGCATGTCGTTGCCATCACGTAACCAAGGTCGTTATGGCCTAGTGATGGTTATCGGTTTAGTAGCGTATAGTTTGTCAGAGTCAGCCTCAGGAGCGAAGACTATAATGTTACTTTCCCTTGCTTTCGTATTTTATGTTCTCCTCTTTTGTGAGCCCGGTTTCTGCCCTCTCCTAAGCACCGGGAAAGTACATGACAACAAGTTCTTTTGTCAGAGAAATTCTTCACGCGTTTGATAATTTCGATAGCTTCTTACGCTTCCAGTTCAAACGTTTTAAGAGCAGAAAAAGTCGAGGAATAAGTTATCTTGGTCTTGGAACTGTTAGAGATATGGTTAATCACGCGACAATCATTACGAGGCTATATAATGACTGCGAGGTAATGACGTCTGTTCCTACCATTATAGGTATGAGTCACTTATCCAAATCCACGTATAATTATGAAGCAACTTGTTTCTTTCGCATAAGACATTGAAGTCTATATCACAATTGACTTTAACAAGTTTTATTGCAATTCGTTCAAGTTCTCTATACGTTATGCGTCCGTTGAAGAGTTTTCTCAACACAGTGAAAGATAGCCATTTGCTTGTATGAAATTTTAAACTGTACACGACGTTTCGGCACTCGTTGATGCCATTCTTAAACAAATAATTAGTAACAATGCTTATCTAAGTCAGTTAGTTAGTGGTTGATTAGTGGTACAAAATTTAAGGGTTGCGTTGAGTAACTGATTTATTTTGCGAAACGTTTACGCCATACACTGATCACACCAATCGTATGGAGTGAAGTGAAGGCTTTTACGATGAATTTATAGGAAACGAATTTCATGAGGCAATGCCTTGCATGTACATAACATCGATATATTTTTATCACTGCTTCTGAATGATATAGCAAAGGTGTACAACGGAGAGGAAACAGCAAAAAAGGCCATGGAATTACAACATAAAAGCTAAGAACATCAAAATAACGACGGGAATAGAACTTGATGCAATAATTCCTCTACGACAGTGCTTCTTTTAGCCTAGCGCATGTAGCACGTGCATTTGTGTTCAGCTCTGACGGCTCACGCCTGATAATCCTCTTTGATTGCGTTGACCTGATCGACTAAAGATCCATTTGCGCAAAGCTGCCGACGAACCTCCCACATACAAGACTGCTTACTATTAAACCAAGAGGAGTTTTTGGCTGACTTGTTACACAAAACTTTACAAGCGTTTTTATCATCAGTAATTTCTTTTGCATACAAATGCTTCCAAGTACGCAAACATCATTTCATGACAGAACACTGTTGAGGTTGATGAACGTGCTGACGTTACATTATCAAGAAGCGTTCACGCAACAGTAATTTGCCCTCTATTCTCAAACAAGTTTATCTAAAATGTCCAAGGCAGACATAACATTGCAATTCCTTTTATCCGTCTCGTGCATCTTATCTTACTGTCTTTGTGAACCCTGAATTGATCTTGTTGTCTTTAACTGGCGCCGAAAACAATACCTTACCAAATGGCCTGCTTGCCAAAGATTTCAATCAGGTCTGTCAACATTCAATGGCAAGGATTAACCAGTTATATTCCCTATTGACAACTTGCAGGCAACATATTTACCATGTACAGACTACCTTCGATGGAATTTGCAGAAAGGCGCACTCCAATGCTTGGGTGTTCATTAAATTGAATAGTGAGTACCTTATCCAGCTACCAGTCGCCTAGGAAGCCATCAACGTTGTTTTCTACAAACTACGAATCAACCAGCCCGAATTGGAAACTAAAGACTTTTTTGATTATGGTTAGCAAACAATTTTTTCAAGTGAGTCAATCAAGGGTCAGATTTCTTGTCCTTGTGTCCTGGTGTGCTTCGGCAGATACTCAAGTCCCAAAATTCTTCAATTTGTGTTCATCGACACAATTGTACCTTTTTAAAACATGGAGATAGTTGTTAGACAAAGAGTCATCCCCATTGCTAACATTAATTAGGGTCTCATGGCTTTTTTCTTGAGTCAAAACAGCCCCCATACATATTTCAGTGTACTACGGATAAGATTTTAGTGGGGTTGGATTATCTTTTTTATGCTGATAACAGTTTGATTGCCACTTATAGTCTAGAGGACCACCTGAATGGGTTGTCAGCGATTCTCGAAACAATTGTGAGCTGGTTGAGTAACACCTTGCCTTACAAATGTTGAAAGTTGAAACCTTCTCACTATGCCCTCAGACTATTGATTGTTGTCTGTTGCAATCACTGATTACCCTATGTCATCTGTTTGATTCAATTCCCTTGTCATCTGTCCAGTACTGTTTCAACTGTTTTGCATTCTAGGTATTTCTTTATGCAACATGGTGGTTTTTTTTGTTCCGGCCCAAATGTTTGCACATGATCAGTCTGTTGATTTGTGTTTGTGTTTCTACACTTCCTGTCTTGTGTCATCTACATCTTAGCTTTCTTCCTGTCAGTGGTATTGACACGCTATTGTTAGTGATGTGTAACCTATACAAACAGTATGATATTACTTGAGATTTTGATCAGTCACAATAGCTTTTAAAGTTGCAATTTAGGAAGAATGGAAGTCCTAGAAATTGACGTTTTAATTGTTTGATGTTCTGGCTTAATTACATTAGTAGGTGTTCCATTGCGATAGCAATAAGGGGGCATACATTGTAACAAGGATTAGAAATCCAAAGTGTTAACCACTGTGCAGGAAAACAGGATGGTGATTCTTACAAGGTTTAGGGATTGAGAATGTTGTGGAACAGGCTTGTTATCAAGCGTATTTTATAAATCGAATTTAGAGCATGTCTGATCAGATGCCAAGTTATGAAAGCAATAGCAAGCATTGTTAACATACTCTGATAGACTAATTGTTGCGCATAAAATAGATTTGTTGACACAGCTGGTAACAATTTGACTAAAAGAGGATCAGATCATTGATGAGTATTTTCATTAAATTACCAAGCTTGCCGATTTACATAATACTGTTGATGATCAGTTGCAGCTAATGTTATGTATGAATGGACTCCTACCATGCTACTCAACGATTGCACAAGTGGTTGGCGGGTGACTGTGTGGCATTCATTTTGACTTGTAATCATTCATCTTTCAATTTTCTGGTTCAGTTTGTTTCAAAGATCTTAATTTTATGGTATATAAAACATAAATAAAGATGCACCATGTGGTGATGTTAAAGATTTCTCATCTTTATATAGCAACGTTGAACAATCTGCCTGCTGTTAAAATCATTTTCAAATAAATTCCCAGTAATAAAGTTTGTTTATTGTAATTTAATTGAATAGTTATGGAAAATCTACATGAATCATTGAATTATTGATTTGCCAAGGAGAAAGAAATTTAAACCTGACCTCACATTTACAAAGTTTCCTTTGATTTAAAGTACACTTTTCAAACCATGAGTACCATTTCCCATTCACTAAGTTTTATTGTCTCTAAGCTGTTAGAAGATTTGGACAGCTCTGTATACAGACAGATTGTAGGAAATTCTCACATGTTTGCAGTCAGACCCTCTGTTTAGACTGGAAGGTAACTTTAAACTTTGACCAATCCCTAAACTTATAACCAGAGATAGGCAACTTGCGAGCTTTATGCAGACCTTCAGGGGGTACAGGGATGTGACTAAAACTTTTTGAGGGCAGGGGAGCATTATTATCAGAATTAGGGCAAGATTTCTCATTTATATATATTTATGAAGTAACGAAGCTGTAAGAGTTCGTTTTATTGAAAAACAACCTGTTTTCTGCCCTCTTAGTCTAATATTCCCCTTTCCCTACCCACAATTAACAGCCTAATTTCTAACAAAAAATACATTAGATTCATAGCATAAAGATTTAAGAATCAACTTGAGAATTATCTGAGGCTCAAAACTCTTAATTGTTAAGAATCACGTGGTTCATAAAAATGAAGACCAACAGTTAGCATCTTGCATTCAAGGGCAAGACCTACCTACTATTTGTGCTTAAGATGAGGGCACATTTTTGGTAGAAAAATTAGTGCAAAGGAGGCCTCTCCTCCCCCCCTTTAGTTGCACTCCTGGGGTATAAGAAAAAGTTTATGTAAAAATTTGAAGAAGAGACAAACTTTGTTCAAATCTCACAACTGATGATATGGTGGCAGAATACATCTCTTTTAATATCTTTCACATTACATAATGTAGTCCTATGGTCTACGTGGAGGTCTTAACTCGGTGTGTTTGATGTATGTAACTAGTTATCTGATAATGGTGAAAGAATACACCGAAAGCTCGTAAAACAGGTTTGTTTCATTATAAACCTTGGTTCCTTGACTTGATAGAGACATTTCGAGATCAGAAATGTCACAACCACTTCAGGGAAAAAAAGACTCACGAGTATCAATTTTTTGTAAAACTTACGTACGTTCTAGCATTAACACCCCTTCCTCCTGTGCGCTTTCGTACGCTTTTGGGATACCCTCTTTCCTCTCAGAGCTTACGTATTTTTTGAATGACCCCTAGGCCCCAAAGTTTTTAACTTGTGTCTTGTATTAGTATGACGACACGTAAAGTTGTGAACCTGGTTCTCAGTGGATAACTTCAAGATGATACATTTATGACATCGGCAAAATTTCCGTATCCCTGCTTCCGGTTAAGAGGAACAGTGGAATGTATTGTTCTTAAACGTTAGGATCTATTGTTCTAATAAAATAGAGCACGTACTGCCCCCTCTTCAAGTTATCAATGTTATAATTCTCAAGGTTTACACTGAGAGAGGAAATTTTTATAAACATAAGAATCACCACGTACAGTCTTTCTTTGAACAAATTATTGCCCCTGATAAACCTAGATTAACGAATTCCGTACGGAGGTTAAAGTAAACAGTGATTTCAAACCTGGCTCCAAGAAGATTTTCAAGTGTGAATGGACGATATCAAGAAGGGGTTCTGAATTTATGAATGATTAACAAATCATTCAACAATGATGGATGTTTTACAAACTAATTCTCATATTTTAGGGGGTGAATGAATGGTGGGCGATCGAAAGTGGGCAGATGGTGAAAGAGAGTGGGAACCTCTGTGGTAGAGTAATCTGATTTGTTGGCAGTAAATATGATACGATAGTCAGTTTGGTACATTAATGAAACCTTTATCAATCAAGGTCACTTGCACGTGCAGTTGACACTGGATACTTTAGTATCTCAAAGTGTCGAAAGCTGGACATCGTTCGTGGAGGTTGTTAAGCTACCTGCTCTGTTTTGTACTAAATCTCGGCATCGTGCATACGCTGCCTCTACACACTGATGGTTATTACAGAAAAGCACAATAAATGACCGATATATACCTAAATTTTAAACAGTTGATAACCTGGGGGAGGTCATTTTCTTCCCAAGTAAAAGTCATTATATGTTTTGTGAAGCCTGATTCGTGAAACAAATTTAATGCTTCTTACATAGATTGCCACCAATCTACTTTCCTTCATGTTAAAGATCGTTGAGATCAGTTTCATTTTAGTGAACTTTCATTAAGCACGTGAAAGGGCACGGTTCTGTTAGATATTATACTTGGAAATGAAAGCAATGTACCAGATTTTAGTAGCAGTAGTACTGGTAGTATCTTTACTGAAAATTTCAACGCTTTTCAAAGATTGAACGCTTTTAAACCCGTCGTTATGCTTGACTGTTTCGAACAGGCTATTAGAGTTTAAAAGGTCGTTTACTAAAACACTATTTACAATGTCTCACTAAAAGTTCTGGAGAATGCTTCGTTATGAGTCATACAAAAGTAGACGAAAAGATATTTTAGAAAATCAGGATTTCCCACAGATAAAGTTGTAGAAAACT
Source organism: Alatinidae sp. Z8VKAUB7J3 (assembly GCA_010016025.2). NCBI lineage: Eukaryota > Metazoa > Cnidaria > Cubozoa > Carybdeida > Alatinidae > Alatinidae sp. Z8VKAUB7J3. Next base: position 126,238,930 of record JAAAKM020073195.1, on the reverse strand, counting down.
AAGCTAATTAATATTTTTAAAAACTATAACATATTAGAGGGGAAGTCACCAAATTTGAGTAAAAAACGAAATTGTATAGCAGATGTTATGAGACTTTTGCAGCGAGCACAAACCCTCCAAACTCGTTACCAATAGGGGAAAGAAGTTATGTCTTTATAGCCTATCTTTCTATCCATCTGTTTATCTGGTATTATAACAGTTGACAAGTCCACCATAATTTTATATTTTCTGGAGCATTCTTATGTTTGTCATCTTCTTATCTTTTGAACGCGTGCACTTGTGACATTCCAATAAGTCACGACAGTTTGACCCTCATTCAATCTTTGGAAGCCTCTACCAAAAAAATTTGTTTCGTTCTAAAATGTGACCCGAACACCTCTTCTGTCCTCTCTCTATGTTAATCCTCGTAAAAATTACTTAATTTATCTGATTGGAGTGCTTCCTAAATATTTATTTAAATAACATATTGATTGATAGTCGGTTAGAACTTAAATGCATGTCGTATGCTTTGTGTAAATTAAAACATTTTTTAGTAAGAATAGAAATTCTCCAACACTACTTTTGTATGAAAAACAGGGGCTGGAATGGATTAGAAACTAACTTGAGTTGAATATTGTCTTTCTCGATGACAATATAATGGATTTTATAAAACAGATATGTATTTACCTGTTAGGAAGAAATTTATTACTATAACTAGTTGTCTCAAAATCAAAGACCCCTGATGAGCAGTGAGTCCGACATTAAAACTACTCTAAATGAAGAGAAAAAAACAGGCTAAGTAATAAATAAAGAGCAGCTGGGGCGTCCAAGGGCCTCAATTTACGTTACCGGGCAGTGAAGCAAGCCATGAGGCAGACTCAACCGACCAGTAGGGTCGCCTCAGCGGATTATGGAAAGCATCTGTCATCAATGAGAACAGATACTACATCCTCTCCTTGCCAAAAGGCCGAGAAGCGACCACTATAATTGGTGCAATATTGGTGACACGCCAGAGAAATTGCATGAAACCAGGTGTATCATATATCGAAACAATTATCTAAAAAATTGATAGAAATTTTAAAGTAAAGCAGCAGTCAATACATCCTACACAACATGTATATTAAGCTTGAAAATTAAGGTATTTAGATTGTCGTCGCATAATATTCATCCACAGTACCATGTTAGTCATATGTACGTTATAATAAGTGCTTTAGGATTTTGATGCCTAAACAGAACTCATATAATCTTTAGCTTATCGACTTCAGAGATTAAAAAGGTAGACTGCTAAGTTCTGTAGGTTTATTGTTTTTTCTTATACAACTTTAGAATGTTTCTTCCTTACACAGAATTTCAAGTTGTGATCATAGTGCGAGGAACTGCCATGCTAATTGATAACATAATAAACTATACTGCTTTAATGCTGAAGACGAAAATAAATCCCGCTTTTCCTTAGTGCCTCTGATGTGATACCTATTCTTCATGTTGCTGTGTGAGGAGCTTTAACAAAGAAAGAATATTTAAAGTTGGAGATGCCGTCTTGTTAGAATGTACAACAACTTGCTCTTATTCCAATAATCTCCTGACATTTTCATGTTTCGGATTTTACGGATCTATGCTTGAGATACATATCATGTTTACACATCTGGCATTTCCTCAATCACTGTGCTAGAGATGAAGACTTTCCCTGTATGATTTTAAGAGAACAGCAACCACGACTTTAGGAAGGAATTTTAAAAGTTTAAAGATTTAGTAACACCTTGTGCGGGAAGTGACCAAGTGTGCAAACCACATGTATAGGTACTTCGATGCTCTGAACCTTTCTTTAGCCAATTTAGCCCGTCTCCTTTCTGAAGGCACGGTCGTCCAGTGGTACTGGACTCGCATTACACATCGGGCGACTGGAGTTCGATTCGAGACAGTGGTGCCAAGGTTCACTGAGCCTTCCATCCTTACGGGATCGGAGAAATGAGTGCCAGCTATGCTGGGAGGAGTGGTCAAAAACTTGACTTGGCGTGGCGCCCACCCCTACCACTGTAGTGGTAGAGGCTAAGGAAAAAGGAGCATTCGTGTTGCCTCAGACTGCGGTCGACCATCTTATTATTGTCATTATTATTACTTCAATTTTGTTTTCTTGCATCAGCGAAAGTGAGGATAGCTGCTCCGTAGGTGACGAAGGGCACAGGTGAAATGAGACAGTATTGTCACTAAAAGTGAGTCATCTGTGGGGGGCGCAAAATATCATCAATAAAGTACATCAATTTTATTGTCAATGTTATTGAGCGTCTGTGTGTGAGCTATTATACAATTGACATTAACATACTCTCGGGTGCTAAATAATCGTACCCCCCAGCTTAATAATTTTTTAAAATTTATATCCCCCTGCTCCTTATTAAGACCCCCTGTTTATTAATTTCAAGGAATTTTCCCAGTACTCAAAGTGTGAATAATGTCTGAAAACAGTTGAATAACTTCCAATGCAACATTTGACCCTGAAACAGTTGCTAATTAGTCAATTAGTATGGTGTTTGTCCTCATGTCTGTCATCATTATTTAAAACTTTCACGAAATTGAGGCTGGAGTTCAGACCCCACGTTTATTAACTTTAGACCTTTATGACCCCCCGTTTATTCGGCACTCCAGAGTATTTCACATCTTTCGCTGGGCACCTTTGACGCTGTGTTAAAGGGATTTGTTGTCAGTAGAATTCAGAGTCTGTAACAAAGAACATTATTCTTGATGAGAGATGTTTGATTTTGGCTTTGGACAAACAATGAGGTCTTGACCTCGCTAACTCCAGTTTTAACTCAAGAAAGCATTAAGTAACCCCAAGTTTGTTTGAGAATCGAACTCAGGAAATCGAAATGGCAGTTGATTGTTTGGTCGTTTTGTTTGTGTTTTTTTGTAATTAGCAGCAACTCATTTTTGCACCTTTGTTTCCTTTTTGATACAATTACCGCCTCTTTAATTCGAACCTTTTTGATCGGTACATGAAATGACTTGGCATGGCGGTAATTGTACTTTCTCGCTGTTTGGGTTTATGTTAAGAAAGGAGTTTTATTCCATAAATACCGTTTTCCTAGGCTTGTTCCTAATAAAAATACAAACGAAAATTTCTGAACTGCTTCCTATCCTATATGATCAAAGTGTCCCCGCATTCGCTAGCGCTTGCTGCAGGGGCAATTAATACGCTTAGGTCTCGATTTATCAATCTCTTTCCATAGACGTTAAAAAAGTTGTCAGTACTTCCAAAACACAAGGCTAATAACGCTAAGAAAACTAAAGCCGCCTTTTGGTCCAAAATTGCAAAATTTTGGCCCTTTTAACACCGGCCCTTTTTTACGCCGCCCCTTTTAACGCCGCGTCACGAAAATTAACGCCATTAAGGGCCGGCGTAAAAAGGCCCGATAAGGTAGTCTCTTTTATATCTCTATCGCCATCCTTGCTATCATTATGCGTAAAACTATAATACTAAGCAAGCATTTTGCTTTCGCCAACAAAAATCTTGAATTTTGAAGTGCAATTCTTCACCATTCATCATTGCTGTACCCCAACGTTAAGATTTACCACGTAAATGCATAGACATCATTTCAAGTCAATGTCAACTAGATCTATTTGCATATGAATTTCACCGTGTCCGGAGAATTGCCCCCCGGAAAATTGCCCCCCGGTGAATTGCCCCCATCTAATTACCTCCAGGAAGATTGCGCCCCGGAGAATTGCCCCCCGGTATAATTGCCCCCCGGAAGATTGCCCCCGGTGAATTGCCCCTCGGAAAATTGCCCCCCGGTGAATTGCCTCCGGGAGAATTACCCCCTAAGAAAATTGCCCCCCGGAAAATTGCCCCCCGTAGTTTCCCTACATTTTGCTTGTTTCTTCAACCGCACATTTTTCTATTGAATCTTACACCAGCTATTTCTTAAAGCGTATTTCGGTCGCGGTATACTTACTCGACTAGGTCGATACATTCAGAATTTGTCCGCATAAATTCATCCATCCCCTGACGCGTTTTCTGTGATGGAAATCAGATTGGGTATTAAATTCACAATGTAGGCTAATGCCCGTTCACACCTAGAAATCACCAAAACCTTTTAGAATCTTGAAAGTCCTCTGTACCCCAACATCAGGCTTCAGTAAATGAGAATGACGTATGAGTGACTTTAAAATACTGTAAAATCCCGAATATAAGCCCTGGGCTTATACAGACGTTCGTAAGCACTTTTCGGTGGTCTTATATTCGGGGAGCTTATATACTGGGGCCATATATTCGCAGGGTCTTTTGCGTTAACAGATGACGTGTATTCCAAAAAATTCACTACTCGGTGTCCAATCACAGAGACTAAAAACAACAATTAGTGCGTAAAATCTAACAAAAGAACAAAAGTAAATACAGAGGCTCTATATATGCACTGTCCATGTTCATTCAGTATCAATGCCTTCTGCACTAACAATTTTGGATCCAACACAGTACCCCAAAGGTAGGCCCTGGGCTTACATTCGGGGGGCATATATTCAGAAGGATATTTTGGTTACTTTACAGGGGGGCTATATTGGGGGGCTTATATTCGGGATTTTACGGTATTGTTTAACAGTACCTAACATTGCTTGGCATCGTTGCAGCCCTAAAGATATCCCATCTTCGAGCCCCACCCCCTCGGCTGGTAGCGAAAACTAAACAACCTCAAGACCTACATCTAAGAATAACCCGGAGCTACTAGGCAACCTAAAAATCTTCCCTAGAACCCACAACCTGCTCCTTCATTTAAATAAGGTCCTCTTCTTCGCTTCTTGGCGGCGTGTGAAATACCGGGCGCTATTCGCTGACCGGGATCGTGAGCTCCTAGTACCTTGGTGCCTATATAGGTCTCGGATTAGAACGTTAGGTAAATCAAGCCAAGGAAGCGAAACGATCTACTAACAATGACGAGTTACAAACTGACTTATCTCAGTAAAGGTTCCGAAACGACCTACATTTATCATCGCTATCACTGTCATTATCATCGCTATCACTGTCATTATCATCGCTATCACTGTCATTATCATCGCTATCCAAAATTTGCTGTGCCACATAAAATTCTTTGCTGCATGTACTATTTATATGCTTTATACTCAGTCTATCTTGATCTCTGTGGCAAAATAAATAATAACAATTAGATGAATGTCATTTCATTTCGTTGGCTTCTTTGTTGCATTGCTTCCCTGTGATTTGAGGTGAACAGGCTGTATATATTTATACTATCTTGTTGGTTAACTGTCTAGTTGACAATTTCTGTACACTGCTGAAATTTTTGGTGCCCACATATCAGGCAAATTCACGGTTGTATGATAAACACTTTGTATTTAATTTGACGTATAAACAATGTATGTTCATCATTGTCACTTTATATCTAATTTGATGCTGATGGCTTGTGAAATTGGTAAAGTCTACCAAAAGGAAATAAGTTACGCACTCTGTGTTGATCTGGTTTAAGATGTGCCAGTGAAAGCCTAGGTCTACTTAATAATCTAATGCTGCACCCATTGCTCCTGAAGGTATTATATAATATAGTAGGCCTACCTCTTTCTATTTAATATTAAAATAAAGAGCTGTGTGAGCCTTGGCTAACCTACATTGTCAAACTTCAACCAAGCTTTTACCATAGGCCTAATAGTGTACAGAACATGCAATAATCCCATTGCCCGTTTAATAGGTATCGGATAATCCTACTTTAAGCTTAGCCTTTCTAGTTTAACAGGTCTATTCAATACTTGTACTGATTATGATATCTGGTCCGATAATATTGTGTTAAACGAGAGGGCATTGGATAAACTGGCCTATGGTAATGGGCCTATAGTACCGGTATAGTAGGCCTATACCTACAGTAGCTAGTGGGCTCTAAGAGATTAATTAGTTAGTGGTGGAAACAAATGCTAGTACTAAAATACCCTGAAATGCCTTGCTGCCGGTTGTTTCTGCATTCGTGACTACTTTATATTGCAGCTATTCGTCAGCTGATCTGCCAATAGTAGCAACATCCTAGCAGTAAGCATATCCTGGCTGTAGTGGGCTTTTGACCAAATAGCAGCTACACAAACATTGCAATTTAACACAATTTGGACAATGAAGGGTAGTTAGCAAGTAGAAGAGAGCTGCAGTCGTCCATATCTTTCTGATAGCTTAAACAACTTTTAATATGCTTTCGAACTCTTTTCAATTCTTCGTGCTGCTGCTCTGTTATCTACGATAGAGATATGGCAAAGGTATCACATACTACTTAATATCTCTGCCCACCATTCCTACAGTGTGCAATTAAGAAAATATCTATTGTCGGGCACAGTTAAATATCAGCAGTTTCTTCCAGCGCCCCTTTCAAATAATAAAGTAACAGCTGAAAGACTGGCTTATCATGGGAAGGCAGATCACTAGAAGTAATCAATAAATTAACGGCCGTAACTGACGATACAGCGTGTCCAATATGCCATTGAGTGCTTACGCCCTCCTGGGCATTGCCAAAGCAAATATTAGGGTGTGGTATTTGTTGGGACAGCAGGCTGATAGGTGAATCAACATCTTTGTAGTCGGGTTAGTAACCTTGTCGGGGGGCATAAAGCAGAGCGGCCAACATAAAGTAGTTTTGTACGTGCACATGTACATATATGAGAAGGGATTCTAAAAAGTGTGTTCAGTGGCTCTAATTACTGTAAGGTTTTCGATTTTAAAACATTACAGTCGCTAATGTGGTTGAACTATCTTCATTAAAGGCACCCGGCTCCTACTTTGTTCTATTGTATTTACATGAAAGGCTGCATCTTCACGTATCTGGTGCTTAAAGTGGAAGGCGCTCTATTGCACACATGCAAATGCCCCGCTCACTTAAATACTTTCAACAAGTATGCTAGCTACAAATATCAAAGTTACAGTATTATGGTCTGGCGAGATGCCTCAAATCTCCACTAACTGGACTAAAGCGCTGTCTTTCTTAGTTGGTGAATGTTGTTACATATTTTAGAAACGTTGAGCGTCAGAAACTGATCAAGATGTAGATATGACCACCTTTGTTACATCTTCATCATTTTAAGGAGTTTGAATATGTTTGTGAATATGTACATCATCTATATTTTGCACGGTATATTATCGGGTGATTTTAAGTTGAAGAAGGGATAGTTAAACCATTTTGCGTGTCGAAAGATTGCAGAATAAAACAAGAGGTCTCCACCCAATTTTCAATTTCAGCATAACATCTGCCAAAAGGTAATCGTCAATCCTTTCAATATAAAACAGCGTCGGGTAAACACTGTAACAGACATGCGTCAAACTGATATTCGAAATGCGATTAAAGATGATGTGGTGATGTCTAAGTTGGCTGAAACTATAACATTTGGTTGGCCAGATGAACGATCAAGTACATGCCGAGAATTGTTACCAAGTCTAAACAAGTCTTGTTATCAATTATTACAATAACCCCACATCATAATCTGATAGCAACACCTCCACCTTTCGCCCCCAAACCCCACATCAACTCAATTTTGGGAACTCTATGCAAATTACGGCACGCGTTGCACTCTGGGATGGGCTGGGGGATGATCGCTTTCAGTCTGACTTGAAAACAGTCATCGGCCTACCATTTGAAATTTCTTCAATTTACAACGTTAGCATTAGATTAGTAAAGGGAGACAAAGACTTCTGTACAGTTAATGGATGTAGTAATGACAGAAACAAACCAGAACATTAACAATTTAACTCATCAAGGACCATACACTACTTTTGAAGCTTGCTATGACAGTGCCTTGCAACAAATGAGCGGGTTCCACATTTTGTTTTCTGCCTTGCTTCATTTGTCACTTGACAAAAACACCATTCAATATTTTAACAATTCATATCATTGTCTTAAACAAAGAACAAGCTCACCATTCTTTACAAGTAACAATAGGGTTTCGCCTGGACCTTTGACCAAATTGCACATGAACTTCTGTGTTGTGGAAAATAGTGACACGATGGGAATACTTCCATGGACACCTTATTCTTTTTGCAGGATGGCTGACTACGAAATGCAGTATAAACCATTATATATATCTTTAGAATTAGTTTCACAAAAGCATTTCACGGTGATAAAATGCAACATTGATGGAGATTTGTAGAAAATGCTCTGACAATTTCAGTGTTTCAAGGTTGAGTTACAGCAGAGCTTCGAGTATGGCTTGACCAGAGAACTGTTACTGGGAAGTGTTGATTATCATCATTATCGATTAATTTAAGCCAGAAAAACAGTTGTTACATTTACAGTGCTGTTATGTCCGAGCGCACAGGGCTAGCCGCACTTGGTATCACGATAACAGAGAACAACTTGATCTTCACTACGTATCTGAATACGAGATACGTCTGTCTCTTTAGCTTGATGTGAAACGTCCGCAGTGTTCTCTTTCCGTAAAATTTATGTAATGCTTACCTAAAATTGGCTCTAAGGGTAGCATTACCAAACATTCGCTTGGAAAAGTTTAACAGGTAAACACAAAAAAATTAAACCATAAAGTGGGAGATGTTACGTTTTGTTCTAACGCACCGTAGTTTTGTCAGGTGCCTGTCGTCACTGTACTTTCTCCCTTTATAGTCGTCTTCAAATTTTTTAAAAAAAGTTTAAACTCGCAGAGTTCGAATTTTATCCCTAGCAGTCATTTCCCTCCAAATTTCATATACCTCCAATCCGGTCAATAGCGAGTCACACAATGCTATGGTATCGCGGTATACCTGTAAAACAAAGAAGCTCAAATTTATGAACAAAATCTATAGATGCTGCTAAAATTGCCGCCAAGGAAAATTTTACAGGGACACATATTTTTTTAAATTTTGGCACAAATCAACGTCTCAAAAATTAGCGCTACGCTGAAATTAACCTTTCAGAAATTAACGTCAGCATCTAATTAACGTGGATTTGATTAACGTTTTTTATTGCAGAAACCTTAATTCATGTTCAACGTTGACTTTGTGTTTTAAGGTAATGCATTGGTCATTGGATTAAATTTCTAAAATGTAACTGAAAACAGAGCCTGGTTCGTTTTAGATACATACTTTTACACGTTTTGGCTGTAAGATATCCGTCTCTCCTTGAAATAATTCGAAGTTTAAAGAGTTCGAAAATACTCTCTACACCAATAGGATTTAGAAGAGGGTTAAAATGGCAATTACTTTATTTACGATATATTGTTTTGTCGAGAAGAGAGGACTTGAAATGTTCAATTTGAAAAGAACCCTAGAGAAGTAGAAAATATGTCACCACCTGGGATCGAACCCACGCTTTCAAGGCGTGCGCTCTACCAACTGAGGTAGATGAACTCCGATGTTAATATCCTCTATTTCTCTAGTCGCCACATTAGCTCCCAATTGTCCAGCGGTAGACATCGACATCCAGCTCAACGCAATTGGAGACCAGAATCTCTGCGCCATGTGACTTGACCAAGGAAGAACTTCCCTTCGTCCTGTCATCAATCCAAAGCCCACTGAAGGTAGAAAGTATCATCGATATGTAATCAAGCCGCATTAAATTAAGCCGCGCTTAAATTAAGCCGCACTTGACAAAAATCAGCATTTTAGGGGTTTTTAATTAGGCCGCAAGAGTCAACGGACAGTTTAAAAATCTATGAAAATGGGTCCAATGGCAGTTCCTCTTCGCTCCTTGCTTTCGCTTTCAAAAATTAAGCCACGTTTTAATAAGCCGCGCCATTAATTAAGCTGCGTTTTTATTTGGCCGCATTTTTGAAGGTGCGGCCTATATAAGTACGCCGCTTAATTTGCTGTATGAAGGTAATGTAATAGCACATCGCGTGCTTTTCTGTCGTGTATACGGTAACATACTATCTACTAAGAAGGTAATATACTGAGATATGTTGAAAGATTTGAAAGCAAGCCATTAAACTGTCGATAAATATCGTTCAAAGTATATGGAACGCATTAAGATGGATGGACCACCAGGAGTCACAGGGGCTAAGACCCCTAAATTCACCGTTAGGCCCCTAAATTCTACTGTTAAGATTCAAACGCCTAGGGGCTTCTCTTACGCAGTTACAATGTCAGCCTTAAGCCTCAGGGATTTAGAATAGTCCCCTTAGACTTTAGAAAAGAGGAAAATAATGACGGCGATTGTACGACATTCACCCCCGGACATATACCCCCGGAAAATCACCCCCTGCGACATTAAAATTATGAACTGGGTTCATTTCACAAAGTTTTCATAGGCATGATTTTAAGTTTGGAAGGGCGTATCTGATCGATTGCTCAGGGTATGGTTCTCAAATTTGGACAGGTTATTTTTGTCAACAAGAAGAAAGCAATGGGTTCAAAAAATTATTAAATTTGTGATATTCATTAAATCGTGACGTCACAGTACTCTAGTACTCTATAGCCCCTTTAATTTCCTGACCGTATTTACGGGCCTGCAGTAAACAACGATGTACTAGCAACGGACGAACAAATACTTGAGAGCTAATTACAGTCTTGCCATAAAAAGTTTGGTCGAAAGAGTTTACTTTCCAAACATTTATTTTTAATAACATACAGACCGTCTGCGATGGACAAGCCAGGCGGAAAACGAATTCTTATTATAAAGATAAGTGCCCAGCATAAGGCGCGTAGGTGAACAGAAAACCAAGTTTCCCGAAAAATATGGAGCTGTTACTGAGAAAAAATATACACAATAATCTTTATTTAAACAGAGAGTACAATAATTATAATAATTAAAAAAATTATAAAACACATTAATTTGGTTAATAATAAACCATTTAAAACACCAAATTGAATATGCCGGAGTAGTCACTCGCTGAGTGAACTAAATCCTTTAGGTCCAAACCAAAAGTGCTAATCTCCGTTTCTTGGCCCTCAAGTCAGGAAGTGTGATCAAGAGTTGGGGCCAGTCATCCTATGTTTTTGCACACACGAAAACGCACACATATTTTATCTTGTTCTACAATTCTTTTAAAAAGTTAAAACAGTTGTAAATTTTACACAGTATTGCATAAACGTAATAAGTTTTGACGTCACTCATACGAATTTCTTTCCAAAATTAAAAATCTTGACGATTTTTTTTCAAATTTATCACTTATCTAGATATTTCTTTAGTTAGAAAATCACAGAAAACCAAGTTTCCCGAAAAATATGGAGCTGTTACTGAGAAAAAATATACACAATAATCTTTATTTAAACAGAAAGTATAATAATAATAATAATTAAAAAGACTTGTAAAACACATTAATTTGGTTAATAATATACCATTTAAAACATCAAATTGAATATGACGGAGTAGTCACTCGCTGAGAGAGGCTGGCAGACTGGAGAATGAAGGTCCCAGGTTCAAATCCTGGTTAGGCTTCGGCAACTTTTTGTTGGTATTTGTTTTAGTTTAATAAAAACCAGCGAAATGTTGCGCAAAGAGAAAAAAAACAGGTAATTACAAAAATATTTGTATATATTTTAACAAGGTATTGCAACAATTCTAAAACCTTAAAGAGAGAACCGAAATTTTGAATCTTAGTAAAAAATTGGAGTTATACATTAAATTTCTTCAATAGTCAATATCGTTGAAAAGACTGCAGATTTTTAGCAAGTAAAACTAACGAAACTAAATCTTTTAGGTCCAAACCAAAAGTGCTAGTCTCCGTTTCTTGGCCCTCCAGTCAGGAAGTGTGATCAAGAGTTGGGGCCCAGTCATCCTATGTTTTTGCACACACGAAAAGGCAAAAACATTTTATCTTGATTCAGTATTATTGTAAAAGTCCTAATTAGAGTTCTGCTGTTCCCATGATTAAATGGGTAAGCTTCGCTAGGTCACAATTGTGTAGCAGCTGAAATGCTCGGGCTGATAACCCACCAATCGTGAAACTTTACTGTGCGAGAATTTCCTGCCTAAAAAGGGCTTCAATTAAATTCGCATGCCCAGTGAGCACCAGAACTGATGCGCTGAAATTTAATGACCGTCTCTACCGAGCAGGTAAAATTTCATATGTAGCATTTTTGGACTAAACATTAATTCTTTCCCATACATTTGGATAAGTAGCAATAGGCTATGGACTGAAGGGTTCACCTGAGCGATTGTACTTTCCAAATCAAGTCACAAAACGCCCTTTTGCGAAACCACTTGGTATGCCAATTGATTAAATAGGCGGAAATGTTGTGGTGACGGTGATGCTATTATTATAGCTTAGTCGACAGAGCCGCGTTTGTGTGTGCCCCAAGCTCGAAAATATTATTGGTACCACTTCTTCATTAGACTAGTGACTTCCCGGAACATCTTATGGAGGAAAGAGGCGGTTTGTCTCTGATTTTTCCATATCAATGCTGATTCAGATTGCTGCGTTTCGGGTTGCACAATATTGGCCGATGTTCTCCATCTAACTAGTAACTTCGACAAAGTTCGATTACAATTTTCGCTAATACTTCCTTATAGTACTTTTCTTTAAACTTGTTCTAAAGCAACATTTGAAAGCTTGTAGAAACTGCACAGTACTCCGTGAACCACGTGATACCGATATGAGTCTTAAAACTCCACACACCCCACCCCCTGGCCGATTTAATGAAAGGGTTTCCTTCCTGGTGTTAACTGTCAAATAAGCGCGCTTAAATAACCAAAAATAACTTTTGGGAAAGAGGCAACACAGAGTTCCTATACTACTCAGTGTTTGCTGGCGTGCAGGTAAAGGCATAGTATACTTAGCGTTGAGCTGGATGTCGATGTCCACCGGTGGATGATTGGGAGCTAATGTGGCGGCCTAGAGAAATAGTTGCTAATAATAAATATTAACATCGGAGGTCACCTAGCTCAGTTGGTAGAGCACACACCGCGAAAGCGTGGTTCACGGGTTCGATCCGTTGGGAAAATCTGGACGTCACAAAAAATATATAAAATATTTAAGCAGTTTGGACAACATTAACGAAAAAATTAAGGCTAATCTAATTATGTGTTCTTTTTGTTTATATACAAAGAGAAGGTTTAAGTAAAGTTAGACCCAGTCAATTTCTGATCACACCTCCCATCTCCCCCTCCTGATTGAAAGACCTGAAGACCTCTGTCTTTTCCCACATCCCCAGGTCCACCCTGAGGGAGTAACGACCAGCCTTAAACCTGTATATGTGTTCCAACATTCAGTATGCAAGTCTGGCTTCATTTTCATTTATCATGAAAAAGGTTGCAAAGTTCGTAATGCCCCCTAGGTTTACTGCATGAGGGGTAATGCCTGGCTTAAAATCTCATAAACATGCCCAGCTATGTCAGGAATCTTCAAACCAAATTTGATGCCAATGTGTACAGCAGTTTTGGATTCTGTAGGGCACATACACCATACATACCTGTTTTATATTTATAGAATACTAGACCAGTCATCTACAAAGACTATGCTAAAAATTTGCCCTGAAAATGTGTCCTTTTAGGCATAATGTTCTCTTATCTGTTGCCCTTTTATCTGTGGTCCTCTGTATTAGTACATTGGCCATTTGGAGAAATGCCTAGGTTTAGACACCATTCCTCCCCAGATCTTAGATTTACTATAATAAGAGCTACTTCAACTTACAAACTGATTTATCATGGAAGACCTGGAGGCCCTGCATCCGGAATGTTGCCATTTTTAGGGGATGGCGTTGCCAACATCATTTCCTTCTCCCCAGCAAATTACGTGCCAGAATAAACCAATAATGATACAGCCCTACGTCCCCATGTCATGCTGTCTAGCAGGAGTGCTTGACGTTGCCTGGGTACTGATCTAGTAAGGAACACAAACTTTTGAAGAAGAGGGGGACCCACAGAAAACTTCTCACTAGTGCTGTCCATCTGCGATTAGTCTACTAGTGGGCTATTCCACGGTGAAGTGGACATTTTTGGGAGAAAATGAAAATTGTTCATTGCACATAATATAATTATAATGTTATTCAAAAGATAATGTACTATGTATTTTGAAACTTTTTGAAGTGATTAGGGGAAGCACTATTTTTAGTAAAATTTAGGAAAGACACAAAATTCCATGTCAATCCGGCCAGGCTTTCAAAAGTTATGATCTGTAATGTCTAGGCTCGGGCCTACTAGCCCCCCCCCCTGTAAGATAGGGTAAGCTGAGGGTCCTTAGCGTGACTACGAGAGAGACTTTCAAAAATATTTAAACAAACAAATTCTAGTAAATAGATATTACTTTCGCAAGTGTTTTGTCTTGCATACAGTTTTATTGTATATTGTATAAGTTTTATTTTTCTTTTGTATTTAACTTTTTTAATCTTACACAAATCATTATTAGTCTATCAATAAATGCATTAATACTTACCGTTGTAAATTTTCGAAGAGGGTGTGCTCCATGACTAACTACTTACCCCTTCCGTGTTTGAAATAGCTAGCCATACCCCTGCCCTTAGCATGTATAAACTTCGGGACTCTTTGCATACAAGTTAAATTATTTATATGTATATGTTGCTAATGCCCTGTGTTTATTGTTTTATTTACATTGTATGCTTCTGGGATTTAGCGTTAAAAAATTGCAGACATGTCATGTTCACGTAACAGTTTTTGCCAAATTTTAAGTAATGAGGAACGACTTATTCTCTCTTGTGCTTCAGTACTTTGGCGAAAAGCAATGCCGATAACTGGAATTTGTTTAATCAATTTTAATGCAGAATTATTTGCCTTTAAAGCAGACATTATTCCGTTGGTTAGCAATGGGTACCTCTAGGCGCGGACTACATTGTTACTAAGATAATTCGGTTTTGACTTATGACATATTGTCGAGAATTTGAGATCCATGGTCCCTTTTATTACTTCACGGTCCTTTCACGATGACTTTCACCCACTCCCATCCGAGTAACTTTGAACCTTAAAACATCTACCATGGGTGCAGCAGTTTTTGAGGTCATCCATTGTGGTACATCTTAAAGATATTCTTTGCTATACCTGAAAGTACAGTGGTTCTAAATATACATTCCTTTCAAAGTACAGTAACAACAATATTGATATATTTCTTTCGTTTGTTTTCTAGATGGATGCTATGTATACATCACGAATCAGGAGTAACTATAAAATGTTTGAAAACCCTACAAATGCGGATATATTAGTTTAGGAAGCGGGTGTGAAATGCATGATGATGGACGGCTGGCAGGAACTGTCCGGTGTCGTGTACTTACCGAAGACATGTAAAGATATGAAAATCCAAGGGGGGTGCAGATCTGTATTAGCGCCCAGCTATCCTACCCTAGATCCTTCTACTATAGGCTATACTAACCCTACTCAATAGCCTACATGTAGGAGTAGGGTGGTATAGTGTAAATAGCAGGTTTTTGTTCATTTTATGCCCCTAACTCGTATTTATAGAACTAAGAAAATCGATGTGATGAGACCTACTACCTTAAATTGATGTTCTCAGAAATTTGACCAAAATTGGAAGTGTTTGCTCAAATATATGTTTAGGCCCATAATCAGTGATAGACAAGGGACCTTTCACTGAATACATTATGTGCTGAAACATTGAAACGTTAATTGTTTATTAGAAAATGTATATATCTGGAAGCTGAACCCTAACACTAAGTGTATTTTACCTTGTTAGGTCTGATTCATTGATGTTCTGCTCAGCATTAAGTAAGGTCTTCTATAGACCATGCATCGTAAACTTCACTTCAGTCATAGAATCAGCAAAGTCCTTCTCCTCCCATGAGGTTAGCATCTTGTCTACATTCTCTTATTATGGATGTTTGAGATTGTTTTCATAAGTTATTATATGAATTAAATTGGAAACATTGTACAACATAGTATATGGATATTGGTGTACTTATTCAAGGCTGGTTGCAAAGATTGGTTCTATCTATGAATAACTGGAGCAGCAAGCAGGGGTGGGGGTGTGGAAGGGGAGGGGGTGATTTCCAGTTATCATTGCCACGTAAATGTGAAACTTTTCTGGCTTTTCTATATTGCAGATGATGAAATTTATTGATATTGAAATGTCCTTGGCATTTGCTAACAGCAATATGTTTTAACTGAAGACATTATTGTTGCAGTATTTGCACACACCTTATTTATTTACTGCTTGACATCTTTGCTGTTAAAGATTTGATCTGCTTGAACCAAATGATATGGTAGTGATACATACAGAATACAGATACTAATCAATGGCCTAAGAAGAACCTGGGTAGCACCCTCGTTGCCAGCCAATAACATAATATCTAATAGTTTGTTTACGTATAGCTCGAAGGCATGCCTTCAGCTGAAAAGAAAGATCCGATAGCTATAGCCAAGGCTTCAACCAATGTATAGAGGGGCACGCCCAGCAACTAGGGAATCCAGACAAACAGATATAGTGAGCGCGCTTTAAGGGGAAGGGGCACACTTATGCATTAAATGGGCATTGTGCGAGGGAAGGAAGCGAGAAAAGGCAGGAATACTCTGCCCCGAGGGAGAGGACTTAGCTTAGCTTAGCAGGCAGTGAGCAGCTTTAGCGAGTCTGAAGGAGTCAACGATCAGTAATAAATCAGAAATCCCTACCGCGAATTCAGCAGGAAAGTGGATACTTTGCATTAGCTGGAGAAGGATTAATAAGGGGAGGGATGAAACTGGGTACACTATCTCATAAAGCCGTGGTTCAGGACATGTGATTTGCTACCACATCACTGTTTAGTGAAAGCTACATCCAATTTATTAGGTTATGGGCCCAGGGATATTCGCAAGAGAGTTGCATCCATTATGAAGAGACGTTCTCGCCAGTGGCCAGGTATATATTCATCCGTACCTTATCGGCAATAGTAAATTATTATAATTTAGAACAGCAGATGTTAGAACACCACATGGATGTTTTAACTGCGTTTTTGAAGTTCATTAATCACATCTTCCAGTTGATTACTCACATCCCCTACGCCCTGTAATACGGGACTACCCTTTTCTTTAACTTAAGCTTTATCTGTAAGTGTCATCTATTGCCATGAAAAGGGTATCTGTATATAAGAGGGTAATATACACAATAAAAAGGCACTGCAGTCGGACAGCTGCTCATTACAGCTCTGATGCAGTACGAGTATTAAAGTAGTTGTGCTCTTTATCAAAAGGGCTCTACTTGCGTTTTCCACATTTTAAGTAGCCTTCGCGCAGACAGAAACTACTGACGTAGTAATACCAACTTCAGCTTGGATAGTCTGCACGCAGGCTACGTTTTAAGGTGGTAACTGCCTTTTTCAACTCCTCGCTATTTACGGTCACCAATCGTGGGCTTGAGAAAGTATGTTCCACTAATCGTTTGGAAGCTTAAGAGAAGAGATAGTGCACTCTTACGAACTTGCGTCATAGCCTAAAAAACTGATGTATGTATGTATGTATGTATGTATGTATGTACATATGTACATATGTATGTATGTATGTATGTATGTATGTATGTACGTATGTACGTGTGTGTGCGTGTGCGTACACGTGTGTGTGTGTGTGTGTGTGTGTGTGTGTGTGTGTGTGTGTCTGACTGACTGACAAAACTTGCAATACATACTTGTTGTATATGTGTGTTGAGGTGGAGTTTTCGGGATACTAATTTTATGTAGTTTGTGGGTGTGTTTAACATGGGTCTGTTCAAATTGTACCGTTTGATTAAAAGCGAGCTGAAATTCAGTAAAATGGACTTTAAGATCTACGGGTACAAACTAATTATAGAGTTCATAAACTAATGCATCCAGGCGGGTCAGTTGAACGAATATCATGCACTGTAATACATGACGGGGTTCGGTTTGCTAGCCATTGTTGGTGTTGGGAGTTCTTTGTATCCCTCCCACCAATAGCCACAAAGAAGATCCAGGCAAACCAATGTCATACTATGGAACATAAGAATATGCGCTTAGGATCGGTGTGAAAAGTGAAATGAACGATTTCCTCAGGCAACTTTTGCATCCGCCAAGGCTGCAAAAGGCTGCTGCTGGTGGTGGTGGTGGTGGTGGTGGTGGTGATGTTGATAACGATGATGATGATGATGATGATGACGATGATGATGATGATGATAATGATGATGATGGTGACGACGATGATATAATAATGATGACGATGGCGATATGATCGACGCTGAGCGACGTGCCCCAGAAAATATAATGAAAATGCCTGAGAAGATCAGAGTCACAGTCGCACTCTTTGCATATTTTCAGGTAAATTAAGAGCGCCTCCATGTGACTAGTCCGGCCTCCCAGAGCTACGGCAGACTTCTATAGTATTCATCTTTCCGATTTCCTTCTTTTTGAGTTGGTAGTACCCGTGAATGTAGCGAAGAGAAGACTCCAATATCAACTCTGTCTACATACAAACAAACGCACGTGCACACATATATACACACACATAGAAACGTAAACACACATATATAAACACATATACACACGCACATACACACAGTCATTCATATAAAGCAGGTATGTATTTACTAACTCGGGAAGTACCTTTTATTTTTACGTGTACTGTGAACGGTGAAATTGTTTTGTCACTGGACAATTGGTCCCTTGCAGTTGACGTCACGACCACGTGCTTTGCTTTCCTGGGGGACAAGCAGCGAGCTGCAGCATTGACACTTGTGTGTCAGAGTGGTAAACGTGGTGATTCTCTGTGCTGATTTTGTGTGCTCAAATCAATCAAATAGGGAGAACACTTAGAGATTGTTTAGAATTGCATTAATTCCTACTCTTGGTGACGAATTGGCGAGGAAATTAAGCACAAAGCGTAGACTTAAATGGTTTATCGCCATTAATGTAGAGGAGACTTGACAGAGAAGAAACTCACAAACGCTCGTGAGTGGTCCGGTTATTATGCATTTAGTAACTCACCCTACTTACTAATGTAGTTCACTGTAGTTCAATCGTATGATCTCCTTACAGCGTGAAGGAATTCCTCAAGATTGGTCGGCTTGTAATCCACTTCCAAATCCTTAGCTGAGACACATGGACATGCTTACCAATTATATATTTTTGTTCTACAAGTTCATTATTGCTAGAATATATTATCTTATGATTTCAGTGAATTCTATTTTTCTATCTTGTCTTTTTATGTCTTATGCGAGATTATTTTCTAACTTAAACTAAGCAAGTGAACCGTTTTACATAGTAGGGTAGCCAGGAAATTTGGATACTACTGACAAAACCGAATGGATTCCAGACATACTTTGAAATCGATACTTATGATGTGAAGTTAATAACAGATTTTAAAGTAAAGGGCAACGGAAACATACGAGAAGTGAAATAGATGCAGACAAGGCTCTTTGTTGCTTTTTCTTGTTCGACTGCTTGACAGCACGGTGGCACCACAATCTCATGCACCGCGGAAAGGATCATCGACTGAGCTCGCCGTTGGAACGTCGAGCGTCGCACAGAAAACAAGAAGATGTTGCGATTGAAAATCAACGAGTTTAGAAGCTATTAAAAAATCTTATCTGGCCAGAGAAGTCGCCGTAAAAGGATAATAAGGGTTACTTTTTTTACTAGCCAGATTAGTTGGAACGGTCTGGGGTGCCTTGTCCAGCATTTACGTAGGCTACGCCATTATCCTGCTCTTACTCCAAAGGTATCGAGTCGTACGCGGAGACATTACCTCTTTTCAAGTTTGTCGGACAAAGCATGACGTAACATTAGATGTTAAGAACAACATCTTGACGTGTTTCGAATGTATCTATAAAGGATTTTATTGCTTAAAAAGGCATTTTTCAATAACCATTTTTGGGGTCTTTCTTCAGAACAGGGTCTCCTTAATTTCAAAAAGCAAAAATGCTGCCTTCTTGAAAATTCTTGTACAATTTTGTCATCCAGGCTTGCAGACTATCTAATTGTGACCTTGCATGATCGCTTATTTCCCAATTGACATTGCTATGCTTTTGTATTTAGCTTCGGTCTTCTGTATGAAATTGGGTCAAATATTCCCATCTGGCTCCTTTCCTTCCTTGTAGAACGTAATGTGGGTGTGTGAACCACCATAGGATGTTTGGAGCATAAAGTTAAATGTTTCTTTCTTTCTTTTGAATGAATTGTTGTCTTTCTCTTCAATTGTTCATGAAAAATGCATTTTGTGCAAACATTGCCTGTTCTTTTCTTAGTCCCTTACTCTCTTTCTTTAGCAATTCATAGTATACATTAAAGTAATACAGTGCTAATGATTGCCATTCAGGGAAAACAAGTTTAAATGTAATAGGACCCGGAGGAGGGTTTTCCCAGACGTTTAATCGTCTCTATACTAGGCACCATCCAGTCTTTTCTGATGTTAAATTAGTAGTTTTGAAGTGCAATGACACGCACATTTTAAAAACTTTTTCGCCGAAGCCTCCCCAGTGGCTGACTGTGTTCCATTCTGAAAGTTCAATCACTTTTCTGGAACTGTGCTCCAAAATCATTTTTGTTAAGCCCCTAAGCTGTTGTAGAACGTATTTTATGCTATTGTAATATGTGTCAACGGGCCTCTAGTACAAGTTTGAGGCTCCAAAGTAAGCCACTGTTCAAACAAGACTAACTTCTTATCAGCTTGGTGCAGCTTCACTACATATTGTAAAAATCTAAATTTACATTTGAATCCAGATTACAGCATCTGGTTTTTAAAAGCTTGTACAAAATAATGTGAACTACTATTAAATTCTTGGAAGAGCATGCTGATGGGTTGCTAGTTTTAGTTAGGAATTGCATAATATAGTTGGTAGAGCGCACGACGCGAAAGCGTGGGTCACGGGTTCGATCCCCGGTGGTGACATACTTTTCTATTTCTCTAGTATTCTATTCAAAACTAACATTTCAAATCCTCTCTTCTCGATGATACTTTCTATGCTCTTTGTAATCTTGGAGTGTTGATGGGGTGATACATCATGACTAACGTATGAAAAGATGTAAAATAGATATGCTTTCAATATACTTAATTGTGTATTCCTCCTTCATGCTTAAAAGTATTGTTAAGAGTATAAATGATATCCCCTGCGCATCTCTGCATTTATCAATTTCTTTGAGAGGCTTCGCATTGCAACCAAATTGCTTCATACAAGTATTCCTATTGAATAACTTTTCTTTCTTTCTAGGGATACACCACTTGACTCCAACGGCATAGAACTGAAAGAAAGCAATGGTGTAGTAAATAAAGGCTTTGATGGAGACGACGACCCCTACTTGAGGCCATCACTAAAAATATCAGGTGACAAGTAAGACGGGGATTGGAGTAACTAATAGACACTACTAACGCTTTAGCAAGTCGGAGAACACAGCAGTTGGACAGTATTGGCCCTTTAGGAAAACATCGAAACCAAGATTAAGATCCATTGAAAGTAACTGGCTTATGCGACTCCTTTACTTTACCGTCCCTCGCACTCAGAATTTAGCCTTGGCATCTGCAACAGATTTCAAAAGGAAAATGGCTTTCTTAGCCTAAGACCATCCTTTTGTTTACGTCTCGTAGTGAAGCAGAGGCTACAGATCGACGCTATTGTCCAAAGAGACTGTACACATAAGAATTTTCACTTTCAGGGAAAGTAGAATAATTTGGTTTTTATATCAATATAAGTGTTCATCATATTTCAATATAAGGCCTAGTTTTTTCAAGGTCATCAGGTCATTTCTACTTGTGTATTTGTAAATTATATTTATACGGATCGAATTTTGTAGTAGCGTTTGAGCGACTTCCTAGAAACGTCCTGTGATTTCGCTTCACATGTTAATAAATTCTACAGTTTAGTCTATCCCTCTGCCTCATGTTTTTATGTTATGTACACTTCAGCCTAAACAGAGTTGTAACCAAAAGAATCGAAATCCATCTATAACGGGCCTAAAATTATCGTCCCCGGGGCCCAGTTGGCCCCCGGGCCGCGAGTTTGTGTCCCCTGTCTTATAGGAAACAACATCAAGATTAAAGGATCCCAGTTCAATAAACGAATTCACGATTTCTGCCAAATACATCAATTGTACAATATCATAATAGTGTTAGTTAACTCACACATCCATCCTTTAACAGCTAAGAACAGACATGATCTGTTAGAAGAAACGTTGTCTGCTTAAGCTTGTGAGATATTCAGCCCTTATCAAAAAAACTCAACAAGCACAAAAGCAGCATTGAGCCACAGTTGATCAACTATTTTGAAACCACCTCACAACTTTAAAGTGCCTATGATATTTAAGCACCAAGTGACCTAACTAAACTTATTAACCCCCAGAAAAATCAAAGAACCTATCCACTCCTTACATCACCACAACTACAGCAACAGCATTTCCCTCCGGCTTCAACAGATAACGTATCCAGCCCTTAGCAAGAAAACATAGCAAGCACAAGATCAGCATTGAGCCACCTCACAACTTGGTTCGATTACAGATTCATCCCAGGTCCGCCATTCAACCTCATTAAAAAAGCTACACAATCCAATTCTAGTAGCCCAAAAGCCTTAAAGACCCTTTGGAAACCGCTGTTTATAAATCAGCGTTAAGAATTAGGCTAAATAGAAAAAGATGGAACCAAGAGTTTAAACTAGCCTCCATTCTCAAACAGTAAGTTAACTTGGTTACATTTAAATCCTTTAACCCTTTAATGTCGTGGGCAGTGATATGAATATGGTTGATCAAAGAGCTTTTCGCAGAAGAAATTTGATCTATGTATTTTATTTTTACCCTTCTAACTCCGCTATTACCTTAGGAATCTTTCGGTGTCGCAGCAATAAAAGTAATAAAAAGGCATGAAGATGGGGTCGGGCATACACGAGACAATACGTTACATGGCCAGATGATTCACACCAGAGAAGGCTGTGAAATAATTCAAAGTCGTATCAATAGAGTCTGAATTTCATGATGATTTAAAATCTTACTAAGAGAAGTACTAGTTACAACTGCGAAGCAGCATGATCCTCCTGCAATGATGTTGCTCTCATTTAGAAGACAAATGATGCAACTAGAGGCAATTTACCCATGACAATGAAGTGTGGGTGCAGAATAACGAATTTACAGCACAGAACATTACCATAAAGAAAAATATATCAAATAAAAATACGGTGAACTGCGCTGCTTAATTGATAGAATAATATCAACTTACTTTGACATAACATAGTACATTGTCTTTCTAAAATTTGAAAGACAGCAAGACGACAGCTACTAGTAATGACAACCAGTCAAGCAGACAAGTGAGGTTGAAACTGAAACTTCGCTTCTAATGAAAACATAATTGGCAGATTATAATACAAGTGTCCATTAAACTTTGTTCAACAGAGTTAAAAGACTTGAAGAATGAAAAAAAAGATCGTTTAAAAATTTCATCATAAACTATACTTGTTTGTTTGTTTTTCTATAAGAAACGAGTTAAGAAACATTCGTGACACGTACGGGTGAAAATAATAGTTTCCTGCAACAGTCAATATGTATTAGCAAATGTTACTTATTATAAGTTACAAGGGTATTTTGCGAGTGCACATAACAGTCTTACATGATTTTTAAAGAAGTACGTCTTAAGAAACTTTGAAGGCTGAAACTGGATGAATTAAAAAACATTTGAGGTTGAAATTTGAACATTTTTAAGAAATTCGAGAGTCAAGCCGTTGCTTATGTTTCTTATAAAAAACAACGTGTATGCTAAAATACCACTGTGACAAGTTTCGTACTTCAGGTATTGACAGTGGTGAAAAACTTCATCTTTTCCTTGCTTAAGAACATCCAGCAGTTTCACCGGGCTTCTCTCCCCGCCCCAAATTAAATGCCAACCCTAGGAAATCAGTAACAGAATGTTTAAGGTACAGCGTAACTCTAAAGCGTGACTGGAAAAGGCTCTACTCGCGAAACCATTGGCCAAAAACATGACATTTCCATTTCATGACTAAGGAGTAAATTTCAAGCTTTTCTATTTCTTCAGTCGGAGAGTTTTGTCATTGAAGTGGAAAACGAAAGCAGTGTAAAGTCTGTTGAAGATATAAACCAGTGATGTAGATAGAAAGTACAGGCCTCAACATTTGTGTCAAAAGTTATCCTTGAAAATACACACTTTCGTACTAGATTGAATTTCTCATGATTCGAAAGGTAGCAGAGGTGTCCCCAGTACCATCAAATGGCGAAGGGAAAAAGACATATTCCAGAATTTTGTCCAATTACAAGAAAGAATGCAAGCGTTCAGGAACATGTTTTTGTTTAAATGTATTCTTGTAAGTATCAATGTCTCAAATACTTATGTCCTAAATTAATTACATCTTGTATTGTTAACATCAGATAAAACATCACATTGCTTAACATCACATAGCAATGCTCCTTCCGTATTACTTTAAATTTGTTACGTAACCCTGCCACGTAAGAAGAGGTGATAATTTTGAAATGTGTCATAATAGTACATGACACATTATATCACACAACATCAGGCCATGTTTTACAACATCACATCACATCATACGACATTGCATCACATCACACCACAACACACTGCACCATACTATATCACACCCTATCACACCATATCGTACCACATCATACAACATCACACAACATCATGCCATACCAAACCACATCGCATCATATCGCACCACATTATGCCAACTCGCACCACATAACACCCCTTCACAATGCATCATTTCAAATAACATACAAGAGCCCTTTCTTTATAACATTTTATAGAGACAAAATACCTGGTTTATTCTGAATTCGAAGTTAAGATAAGACCCCCTCTAAAAGCCTTAACGATAGTTTTCCATTCCTTCTTCGTTTTGGCCCTTTGCTTTAACTTAAACGTCTTTGAGACTAGAACCGTCATGCAACGTTTCTGCTGTTTTAAATTCTGTTTAGGTTTGAAGTAGGTATGAAGATAAGATGCAGAGTTGAGTGACACCTTCTCAGATTCCTATGTAATAACTTTAAAAACCTAGTCATGGCACATTGTTTATATGCAATTTAGACTACAATAATGTAATGAATAGCCGATATGAATCATGATTTTCTAAAGTGTACTGTGTATCGCAATTCCTGAATAGCTTTTTTTGCTAGTCTGCTTTTATTTTATCTGTCCCATCTTTCATTATTCCAATTAGATCACATTTGGTACCGTTCTATAACTTACGTCACTGTTGCTGCTGCTTTGTTATTTTATTATTTCCTCGTGTCCATCTGATTTGTCCTCGTGAAAAAGATATGTGGACTGTTGGTCATTCTGACGTTAGTACTCCGAGGAGTGTCAGACGAAAAAAGCTTTTAAGTACACAATGTTTTCGCTATTTCGTCCAATATTCTTGTTTTGTACCACTAACAACCTATTTGATATTACCAAAATGTAGATCATGGTCAATAATAGACTACATCCTTAGTCAATTTCATTCTTTACGTTCTATTGTAACTGCCTAACTTACGGCCCTTGTTTTGAATAGATATCATTTTCTAGAAAAGCGTCTTGTAGTAAAGCTGGTTAACATCCAACCAGTAGGCGCTTGGTAGACACAGGTTAAGTAAGTATTACCTTTATGTTATATTCCCCTGCTCAATTCAAACGTGCCTGTGCAAGGTTCATAATTTTGACATCATATTTTGATATTATTGTAATGGAAACGATGCTATGCTTTTCCTTCATCTAACACTCCCTAAAATCTATAACTAGCCAATGAAATTCTAACATGGCCTAACTCTTGCAACTTCTCCTCTTTACTAACCAATCGCTCTTCACTTCCTCCCTTTATTTGTATTCCTATTAGTTATGAGAAACGGTACAAGTAGTATTGTGATATGTTACGAAATGGGAATTGTGTGACAGCTGACTGAGATCTATGATCGCTGTCATAGATCTCAGAAATAGATTTATGTAAAAGTTAATGAAAGAATTGTTGTTCTGTGGAAATACTTGAAGCGCTGCCTGCGAGTCCCCCCAGCGTTGCCGTGCTTGAGAAAGGCGCTTGTTACAATATTACTACTACTGCTTGCAGTATCGGTCTGGTATACGAGTCAAAAAAAAGAACAATTAAACATGAATCCATCCTTTTTACAAAGGTGCTGAACATTGAATCAAGTCATGCTTATTAAAATTTGTCGAGTAGCAAAACAAAAATTAGCCCACCTTATAAAGACATCTACCGATAGCTAGAACTAACACAATTCGTTAGCTGCAGAGATAATACCAGGTGTGAGTGTGGTAGGTAGGCCTTCAACCGAGTGTGGTAGGTAGGTTTACAAGTGCAATTCTTTACTCAGTTGCATTGACACATTTCTTGAGCTTACACACTAAATTACCTCGGCAAAGATTGCAATTTAACTCTTGTTTCGGTTTGCAGTATCTTTAATTTTAATCTGACATATCGAAAATTATAAGGCGCCTTCATGGCGAAATCACAGCGGCAGAAGATGAGAAAGAAGAATGGCAAAAAACGATACACAGGGTTGCAATGCTTGTCAAATTAGTTGAACTACAAAAAGGCCTAATATAGAAAATAAGCCAGTCGATCACCATATGTGGTAATGTCTTAACAAAATATACGCATTATCACAGCAAAGGCCAAATCATCGATAACTGCAACGTGTAAGTGCGTTTGTTTTGTTTTGGTAATCTGTCTGGTATAAAGGAAAATCTGTACATTCTCTGATTCTCCTTGGCAAAAATGCCTATGATAGAGAGACATTAGATAGAGTTTACAGAGAACATATCATATCAAGCAAAGCTATTTTTCGAACCAGCCAAGACTTGAAGAAAATACTTCATTGTTGATTAAAAATGAAAAACTTACTTGATATAAATTATCTGCCACAAACTGAATATAAACACAGCAAAATCCCAACTGCAAGATGCACAAAACAATGTTGACAAACAAGCTAGAATGAAAAGATACAAATATATTATATGGTTAAAACTGAAGCAACAATATTAGAGTGTATGTGCTTACTATATCAGCAGGCAAGACAAATCAGCCACACTAAGTAAGAGTAAATGTGCATGTCGGGAGTAGACCTAAGTGACCGTGCGTGTGTGCGTGTGTGCGTGTGTGCGTGTGTGCGTGTGTTGTTACTGTGTGCGATTGCGTTTGTGCGTGTGCGTGTGTATGTCAGTTAATTATGCGCGAAGCTATGAGTGAGAGAATATGTGTGACTCAAAATTTGTTACCAACTAAATTGTTCTGTATATGAGTGGGTGGGTCTGTGAACAAGCACGAGTCTATCATTTAGTCAATCAATCAGTCATTTAGTCAGTCTGTCAGTCATTAACATATCTGAGAGATAACATTTTTTAACATTAATGACAACAAAGAAACAACAAACACGCACATCTACTGCACCAAGTTAAACTTCAAGAAGTAAATACGCGAATGTGCTGTTGGGGTTTTCCTACGTATTTGTCATGGTAACGTTTATTCATATATTTAGAAAGTTGTTTAGTTTCGTGTACGTGACTTCCCCTGAACTATTACTTTTCATGTAATTAACTTTTTTTCTCTCTTTCCCTTTTTTCCTTTGGTTTTAATTGCTGCTTTTGTATTCGTAATTAAACACTCCTGTATATCAATCCTGCTATCCCATGTACCATGCCAGGAGAAAACAGCGGGAAATGTTATCGTATAATGAAGATGAGCAATAAAGGCATTATTGTTATTAAACAATTCTTACTTGACGAAAACAGGATCTTACAAAAAATGAGTGAAGTAGCCTTAAGATCAAAATACTATCTGTTTTGTCGAAGAAACAAGGACTGGATCAATTCATCATGCTTGAACTACCACTAAATTTACAACGTGTCTTTGTGTTTGCATTTACTCTACTAGTTCTTCTTTTGTTGTTGTTGTTGTTGTTGTTGTTGTTGTTGTTGTTGATGTTGTTATCATTTTGGGGGTTTCTTCGCTCCCTTTTTCTTTTATTTATATTTATTTCATCTATTTACTTACCTACTTATATATTTTATTGTTCATTTATCTTCTTCTTTCAGTTATTGCTATTTTACTGTTTGTTGCTATGGTTATTTGTTACTCTGTTGCTCTACTTAATATATCATATTTTATTGTATATTAGTTAACGTGTATGTATCCACACAAAGAATCTCATTGTCCCAATTAAATACGCCAGCAGAAAACAATGAGAATGTTATTAGTTTAGAAATTGTAACGTTGAGTCGTACAATTTCAGTATAAAAAATAAATGGCATTGAAGGTTTAAAAATTATTATTATTATTATTATTATTAAATGTTTTTTGTAAAGAAATCACCAATAAAGGCATCGAGTTTAAAAAAAATAAATTATTATTATTATTTTTCTGCAGCTCCATTAAAATCAGCAAATATTTATTGTTAGCAGCCTTCTTTCAAGTAAGGACCACAACAACAATATGCTTGTACAGCTCTTGTAACTTGCAAGCAAAGTATTCGCTTTGAGCAACTCTCGTATACCTCCCTCTCTATTTCTAATTAAGATCTTTGCTACGATCGCACCCATTGTCGTGAATTCCGAAATAAGAGGTTATCGCCGCAATAAGGAAGATTAAGAAATGACCAACATTCCGTTTCGACTCAAAAAAACAAGACAAAAAACATAACAACATAAATAACATAGCAGCATAACAACATACAACATAAATAAATTACCTCCATTCAAAAAATGGCCAAAGAGGGTCAAAAACACCGATCATTTGCCGAGTTTTAAGACATAGAAGAATACTCGTTCTACAGAGAAGAAGGGTGAGTCTTATGGAAGGCAACTGGGCAGACAGGATAAAAATAGCAAATTCTGGGCGGAATTCTATATTTATCAAATTCTTTCCAGGGAGGGGAGAAAGAATAAACCTGCCAATCGTTGCAAGACATGATCTTGATACTTTTTTTGGGGCTAATAAGTCGACCCTCCAACTGACAAAAAAAAGTGATAACCATGAGCATTTTATTTAATATTAAAAATAATAATAATAAAAAAAAAACAGAGAGAGAGGGGGAGAGCAAGGAAAAAGAGTATAACTTACATCTTCTTCTTCTGGTGGTATAATTCTATGTCCTCCGTCAACGGTGACAAGAACTGCGGCATGTCGCATCGGACAAACTAAAAATTGGCCGTCATCCCTTGGATGAAACTGTACTTTCAAGATTGGAGACGGGAACCGGTACTTCTGATCACATTCTCCAGTAAGTATATCCCAAATTGCAACAGTATTGTCAATAGAGGCACTCACAAGCTTATAGCCACGACGATTAAAACTGCAATTTGAATTTATCAGAACTAGGAAATAGATTTTAAAAACTTTTCATTTCGGCGTAGTATTAATTATGTTTCTACTGGAATGGCTAACTGACAGTACAGACAAATTGCAAGCAGCATACAACAAGCGGGCGAAGGTTAATTTTTGCTTTTGTTCACTTGAAATATTAGTGCTGTCCTTTTTTTATATATTCGGTTCTAATTAAACCGTAGCTTTACAATCCCTTACTGAAATGACTAATCAAAAGCGTAAAGCTGCAATAAAGATTCTCAAGAAGATTAACGCTTACATTCTGACTCCTAAGAGGGTTCCACCTACACTGTTCAGTATTTGAGAACAAATGGAGAACAACCACATTATCAATCTTTCTTGTGAGCGAAAATACACTCCAGTTTCAATATAATATATACATAACAGAAGCCGAGCTAAGCCATAGATTTTGATCATTTTCATAGCGTTGAAGTACGTGTTTACATTACCTTTGTCCACGATTGTGTGTCACATGCTTAGCAAACCTTATCCGATGGGGACGGATTCCGCCCCCTATTAGTTTTTTGGTAACTCTTGTTCTACTGAGTCAAATTTTTTGAACTTTTTGGAAAGGTAGCCAAATTTCATGTTTCAGATGTTCTGAAAGTTTGAACGACCAGGATTTTGAACTTTTTAATGTATGAGCAGATTGTCGCATACAATCGGAGGACACTTTTGTCTGAGTTGAACACTCATTGAACATTTGCCAAATTTATGGAGCCATATTTGCAGTTTGCTTGAACACAGAAAATTGTAACTCGATGAGCAGATCAGTATATACCTAGAGTGTATCTGTGCCAAATATGAAGTAATTCTGTCGGAGATAAAATAGGGGGCGGATTCTGCTCCCCTCGTGTATACAGTTTCTCAAATACGTCGGGTAAGGTAATGTTAAAGGAGACAACGATAGACTCTGTTGCATCAGAGAACCATTTTTGTGCCTAGTGACTATTCATGAATGCCACCCGCGCAAGCAGTTTAAAAGAATCTTGTATTGCCTGGACTACTTTTGCCTACGTGAGTCGCCGACCTCAACAAGAAAGTTTGTAATTATATACTGCTTTTCGGCTATCAGCCTTTATCAGTGCCAGACGGTTATACGTACATCGGTATCTAATATTAGTAATAGCAATAATAATTCTTTCAAACGTCATGCATTTATTTCAGTCCATGTAGTACAACTGTTACTCGCTTGAAAGGCATAATGGCTACATAGTACGACTTTCCTTTGAAACTACTAAAGAGGAAGCTCGGAATGAGTTCAGTCATCATTTCTTTTATGATAAGAGTGATGATAATAATTTCAAAGAGAATGAGATGCATTTTAAGCCATAGAATAACTTAAGTCAAAGTTTGTATATGTCGGGGAGTAATAGTAGTAGTTGCAGTAGTAGTAATATTAAGAGTAGTAGTAATAATAGTAGCAGTGTTTGTTGTCGTAGTAGAAGTAGTAGTAGCAGTAGTAGTAGTAGTTGTAGCAGTAGTACTGGTAGGAGTAGTAAAAGTACTAGAAGAAGCTTCCTTGGTCAAGTCACATGGCGCAGAGAGGCTGGTCTCCAATTGCGTAGAGCTGGATGTCGATGTCCACCGGTGCTTATCAGGGGGACTGGTATGAAACACCGGTGGATGATTGGGAGCTAATGTGGCGACTAGAGAAATAAAAATATGTTAACATGGGAGGTCACCTAGCTCAGTTGGTAGAGCGCACGCCGCGAAAGCGTGGGTCACGGGTGCGATCCCCGGTGGCGACATACTTTTCTATTTCTCTAGTGTTCTATTCAAAACGAACAAAGTTTAAGGAATATCGCACTCAAGACTGTTTAGTTTGAAGAATACTATTGCTAGTAGATGTAGTTTAATCTTCTTTAATATTCGAGAGCCGTTAACACATCAGGCTTTAGCTTGCGGGCAGTCTATCCCTGGCTATTAAGGCTTCAATTCTATACTCAATCAGAACTGAGGCACCGAGCCGAGAATATAAGAATATGTTAACAATAGAATCCAAAGGGAATGGTGTTGCTATCAGGCCTAAATTATTCAAATTTGGTCAAGTGGCATAGATTAACGAATTCTGGGAAAATTTATATTCTCAAAACACTGTCAAGGTCGGGCTACTCGCAGATGTAGCATATACACGAGTCTTGTCAAGCTTTCCCGCAGTGTTTCAATAGCGAGAGCCTTTCCATGATCCTTCGTAATAGTGAACAGTAACGTGTTCACTAGAGTGGAAATATACCTTACGCTTGTACACATTGACAGCTATTAGCAACTTCTTTCGTTTGGCAGACCATGTAGCACGTATGCAAGACCAAAGATTTCTCAAGAAACTGCTGTGAAACGCTCACGCAGGAACACAGTCTCAAACCAAATCTAGCGACATTTACCGTCAATTATTTAACTTGGGAACTCACTGCGATTAGTTATTTGCAAACGTACCAAAAAGTATGAAGGAAGTAGAATAGTTGTTGCTAAAGAATGTCAAACGGCACGGAAAGACATTGTCAAGAGATCCCTTACAGATACAATCTACTTTTTTCGTTGCTTGAGAACTCTTCCGGTGCAAGTTGAGATGATATGCTTATCTTCCAGTCACGAAGGTGAGGGGGGCAAGCGCAGGCGCCGCCCCCCTGGATCCACCAGGTCCCGTGTAAACGCGAGGCCGATCCGTACCAGTTTGGATCCGTACCCGTGTAAACAGGGTCTTAGAGTAGTTTCAAAATCGGGCGCACTGCTCATTCAGGGATCTTTGAGTGAGAGATTGCCATGTGTCAACGCCTCTGTCTTCTGAATGCAGATCATGCATGGCTTATCAATTTCTGTTATTGAATCTACTTAGTTGTACTTCTAACAGTGGCGGTTTTTCTAAGTCCGCTTCGTTGAAATGTTAAATCCGGTTGACAATAGACGTTAATCCTAGATTTTCTCGCCTTGACCACAGCATGTATACTATACCCTGAACGCAATGTCGCTGACGATTTTGTGGGAAATTCATGCTCTCAAATAACTCAACAAAATGTGATCATTACAGCAGAGGTTATTTATAAGGAAGGTTGCTGATCGTCTAGAACAAGCGCAAATCTGTTTTAGAGATTACGGGCAGAAGTAAGGAAGGTTCCATCGACTTGTGTTTGAAGGTAGAACTTGGTGATTTTTACAAATCCGAAAAGAGTAAAGTGAAACAATTATTACTATGAACATCTAATGTTCATTGTATACCTTTTGAGATCAAAGCAGGTCTGTAATTAACCGCATTATATTTAGGAGGACAAATTTGGGAAAGGATGAAACCCGTTTCACATTTTTCTCAAACGTAACTCTGTAAACCCTCTCTTTCCATCTCTGAAGAAGGTTCCACAAAGGAAGCAGATATCAAGGCAAGTTCTAACACCGTGGGGTATCAACAGTGTTTGATGTTTTAATCCAAGTTAAAGTTGGCCTTCGTGAACACGTAATTAAAATGCAAGATCCTAGACGGTCCAAAGGAGTAATGAAATGCATACCCGGGAGGGGATCGGGAGGAAAGGAAGGCCAAATAAAACGTTTGAACGAGAACTTGATTTCAGCGGCCGGGTAGACTTAGATTAGGAGAGCAGAAAACAGATCATCGTGGGAAGAGATAGTTAAGCAACTGGCCTACAGATGCATATGTAGCTGAAAGAAGAAGAAGAAGAAGAGCAAGAAGAAGGATATAGACTGTGTTACATCATTACCGATCTCCTCCATTTTCTAGGAAAAAGGTCTAGGCGATTTCTCGAGGCTTCGATCCGTGCCGTAATAAAATGAAAACACTAGAAAGCAATAGAAACGGACGGTAACGAAAGAAAAGCTCACTTTTTGAAAGCAAAAAACGCAACTAGTTTGTTTTAAGTATGACAAGAAGCAGTAACTTTCAGCTCATCTAGAGGTCAAATAGTTTGTTAGTGGTACAATCAAGAATATTGCACGAAATAGCGCAAAGTCTAATTTTTGATTGGCTCCTTCAAAATACAGTTGGCTATACTCTTTCACACATTCCATTTTGGTCATTCTGACGTTAGCACTCTGAGGAGTGTCAGACGAAAAAAGCTTTTCAGTACAATATGCTTACGTTATCTAGAGATCAATGAAAGTATTGCACAAAATAGATGTATCAACTACTCCTTAGTTTAGCTAAGAACAGAAACGCCCAGCAAAGAATGACCGCTGAGAGGATGGAAATTGAGTTTCCATCCTTTAGGGTCTTTATGGCATTCCTTTCGTCTTTAGTGAGGTTGTCGGGAGGGACTTTGGATGCTTGGAGGGCGAGGCTTGTTTTCACTCGTATTGTATCTGCTTCACTCTTTGGGAGATCTTTTACTGCTCCTTCTACTGCGGATACAATGACCTTGGAATGAATATTTTTGGGCGTTGCAGAAAAGTTAAGACCTTTTTTAGTAGGGATTCCTCTGTTAGGGAATTGTGCGGCTGGAGAGGTTGATAATCCAATTTGATCTGCTGTTGGATTCTTCTCTTGAAGATGACCTTTCCTTGAGATTCTCAACCTTCTTCTGGTGTCATTCTCAGAAAAAATAGCAATCACAAAAAGCGTTCTTTAGATCAGAGAGAGAAAGAACACAAGAAAGCTGTTGCAAAGGGAGATATCAGGAATCACAAGATAGCGTAACATTGGTGGAAGGAAGGACACACTTTTGATTGGAAAAAAGAACCAAAATTATAGGCAAAAAAGCCCACACAACCACCAGAAAGATCAAAGAAACCATCCACACTTTACACAATCACAACCACATCAACGACGGATCCTACCAACTTCCACACATATGGCAAGAGGTCAGCAACTCAACTTGATAAAGACAGCAACACGATGCAAATCCTGCAAAGTTCAGCACAGTACCTTGAAAGGATAGGCGGACTATAAAGTGCTGGCGTAGGATAGGAGGAGGGAGGGCATTGGATAATCAGTCTTGATAGTGCGTCCGCACTTTATGGATGACCTCTTATGAAAAAGTACGTTCCCTTCTCCTCAAAGATGAGTGGTCTCAAGATACGATTATCAAAGGAAAGATAGGAATTTTTAATGCTTCGTTGTTTTTACCAGATTCAGCAAGACATTTTGTAAAAAAAAGGGAGTTTAGTCGAAAGCCCGATGATGAAAGCAAAGACTTCAACCTTGTATTTCAGGATTAGGTCATGAAACTTCATAGTCTAAGAAGAAAAACACTTTGCAAGAGCACTACAATCTTGGTTGTTCCAAGAACGTTATGGAACAAAACAACACTTACCTTTTAGCAGATTAAGGTTTAAGATAACGACTCTTGTTGCTGTAGACATGAAGTATTATATTTAGCAATCAGGAAATCGCAAGAAAGAGGTGCAGTCAAAGATCTGAGAATAACTCAGCGGCTATACAAGCATCAAAACATTTTGGTTCCCTTTTAATTACTCCGAAGATATCATCTGAGACTCAACTGTATTCTCTAAAAGCATGTGCAAGAATTATCAGCTTATTCTTAATATAAGATCTTAATTGTAAGCCTGCAAGCCTCTGTCGCGACTGAACGATGCGGAAGCATATTAACTCAGTAAAGAAACTGATTTATCATTTATCAACAACTCATCTTAACACCAAGAACATTTTACAAGAAATGAAAAAGTAACACGGTAAATGTAAAAGTAAACAATTAATGTAACTATGGTGATACCAAAATGGTATTGTTCAAGATGGCAGATAAACATAATGCCTGCCAGTCTTTGAGTCCTTTAAACAGTTAACCGTAAAAGTCTAATTTCAGCAGCCTCCTCAAATTTTTACAATGGAAGAGAGTATACCTTTAACTCTTTAATTTATCTTCATCTTTTCGTCGCCCTTTTTGAAAAGAGATCGAGCCTGAGTTGTCTCACTGCAAAAACTTACTTGATGCATGATCACCACGGCCTTTTTGATCAGTGGCAAAAGATACGTTGTTGTTTCAAGTGATTTTGATACTACTAAGCAAAATTCCACTGCAAAAAACTACGGGAGTTCAGTCTACGATAATATAAAACAGGGGTAGCCAAATTGATCCCATCGATGACTAAACATAAAATACAGTGTGCTGCGGCCAAAACAAAGAGCAGGAATACTTTAATTTTGTATATTAAGGGGAATTTAAAATGAGTATTTGACGTTTATTTAAGAGCAGCATCTTAGAATTTATTTTGAAAAGAACACTAGAGAAACAGAAAATATGTCAACACCGGGGATCAAACCCGTGACCCACGCTTTCGCGGCGTACGCTCTACCAACTGAGCTAGGTGACCTCCGATGTTAACATATCATTTATTTCTCTAGTCGCAGCATTAGCTCCAAACCTTCCCACGGTGGACATCGACATCAAGCTCAACGCAATTGGAGACCAGCCTCTCCACGCCATGTGACTTGACCTAGGAAGGACTGCCATCCTGCCCGTCATCAATCCAAAGCCCATTAAAGTTAGAAAGTATCATCGAGAAGACATTTTCTATTTTTTTGTGTGTTCTTTTCAAAACTGGGATTTCAAATCCCCTCTTCTCGATGATTTTAATTTTAGTAGTTCATTTAAAGTTGGATGGGACTCATTTCAACTTTAGAAATTAAAATCTGACACGTGAATTTACAAAGGTTGGTCACACATGTTGTATTAAACTTTGCGTGTTAGACAGTTCATCCAAACATTAAAAAACTCTTAAAACAGTTCTGTAGAAAACACTACGCAACATCTGTAACTGCCTGCTAGCTTCTCTTGCTACACAAGACGTACATATCCCTGTAAAGAATTTAATGTTTCCGAACATACTATCTTACTATTTTACTCACTGAAAACAGGGCCATGAAAAATGCAACCCTGTTGTAGTTACTACTTCGGTTCGGTTCTTTTTCTGTTCTTGTAATTGTAGTTATATATGTGTGTGTGCACAGCTGTAACAGCTAGTGACAATACCCTCTTGAAGTTTTACAGCAAAGATAAAATTAAATCCGTGATTCTTGTTGCGGATAGAGGGAAAGGCAACATGGTGAAGTGGTAAATCACTTTGTTACTTTACTTCTTATAATTAAAGACTTAAAGTAACAGAGTTTATCATTTACATCTTTTCTCCTATTCAGTATTTGTATGAAGACAGAATCTCAACACTATGAGTTTCTGGAAGAGCTGCATTCCGCTTGATTTTTAGGAGATCATAATTTTTAACAAGTAGCCACTTAGCTGAAATTAATTTCACAATTTTTCGGTTTCATTTGGGCCGGA
Organism: Alatinidae sp. Z8VKAUB7J3; assembly: GCA_010016025.2. Lineage (NCBI taxonomy): Eukaryota > Metazoa > Cnidaria > Cubozoa > Carybdeida > Alatinidae > Alatinidae sp. Z8VKAUB7J3. The sequence continues at coordinate 126,202,604 of JAAAKM020073195.1, read as the reverse complement.
AGCCATGGCTTCGCCATCAGTCAACGACTTGGGAGAAGTAGTCAGCGCAGGAAATTTTAGTCGCCATCTTAAACTTCTCAGCATTCTTTCTAATCTCTCGTTCAGCTGTCCATCCTACATTGTTTCTAAATGTTAAGTGGACTACCTATCTTGAAAACAACATGATACATTACATCATCTACGTTAACTAAATGGAAACGAAGTTAAGGAACGCGAGCAAAACATTTGGGCCTGCACGAAATACAATCTACACATTGTCATTGTACACATATTACTTTTTCTCAGCCCGGGAATCGTTAATCTAGCTAAGGCAGTATTCTGAGTAGAGGTTCCTGTACAATTTTTAAAGCAGCTATATGCAACGTAGACGATGCTCGGTGCATGTACATACCTTGATTAAATGACAAGGGGCATTGCAAACAGCCCAGACATTAAAACAACCCAGACATTGTAAACAGCCCAGACATTAACAACAAATTTCGTATCTGATAAATGTGAAGTTAGAGACTTACCTTCTGCACTTCGCATTCAAAAATTGAAAGTTTAGACTGCTTGCTAAAGTGCTTGCTATGGGAAATCTGAAATTTGTCCAGGCTTTCCCGGGGCTGTCCCTACGAACTTCAATTATTATTGGTTATTATCCAGAAGTTATTGACAGGTTTCGAAACTTGGGAATCCCCTTAAGCTCAGTTTCTTAGAATTGATGCAACATTGGTGCAACATTGGGTGCAACCAGATACTTGGCTTTGGAACGACAAAGAGGGGTGTGGTGGAATCAATCGCAGTGATACAGGACATCAATATCAAGTTTCGTCTTTATTTTGGTCAAAATATGTTGCGGTAGAGGTATCTATAGAATTCAAATATCCTCGAATAATAATACAATCATATTTTCCCGACGTTTCGGTGTCATCTTGACGCCATTCTCAAGGTGAATAATGAATCGCAAAGCTGAATAGATAAGTCCTGCTACTTTCGTGTCCTCGCCTCGCCATCCTCGCGAGAGTGAATCTCACCACGTCATACTCCCGCCGATTTTACAAGCGGCCTTCTTTTGGATAACTCAGAGAGAGGCTAAACTCTGGCTATATTTATTTAAGACACTGTAACAATAAGCATTGCGCATTACCAAAGTTCAAGGTGCTACTATATTATTTCGCATATCCTACAAAATAAAGTCACATTTTGTTTAGTGGGGAAATTATCTTTAGTAGAATTCGAATCCCTTGGTGTGAAGTTAAAGACATTTTTTTAAACTTAGCTTTGACCGTGTTTACTTTATTTAGGTGTTGGCTTACCGTTGATGGCTTTCAATTTCCCTTGTGTAGTTAGTATAACTAAACTATGTTATCATCGATAACATGGTAGAGTGCACACCGCGAAAGCGTGGGTCACGGGTTCGATCCCCGGTGGTGACATATTTTCTGTTTCTCTAGTGTTCTTTTCAAAACACTAAATTATGTTAATTAAATAGGATTTTGCAACGTCTTTGGTAGTAAAGAGAACCACCTATGTACGTTTTGTGACCATTAAGTCCTCTTAATACTTCGTACCTTTGCTAACATAAATCTTAGTGGAGGCATAAAATATTGAGATGGCAAAATGAATACAAAACGTCTTTTTATTCTGTGTCGTATCAATATGAAGGGCTTTTTGCTGTGCAGTAATAAGTGAAAAAAAGATTAGAAAAAACTGTAGATAAATTAGCATACGAAGTCAGCAATAATAAGCCTAAACAAAGGGTTTGATGATATATTCCTTGACATTTGTTGTATTTTTTGACACTATTAAATACAGTATCAATATCAATACCAATAGTGTGAAAAGATGGACTGGCACTACGATGGAAAATCTATTTGAAGTAATGGTTGATCGTTCGAGATAGGGGGTCATGATCGCTAACGCTGCTCGACAGTATGGCACTGGATGATGATGATGATCAACGTTTCGCCATTTAGATACAAATGTCTTACGTTTTTTAAATCTCTATTATCAAGGTATTGCCAAATGCCTCTGTCCCGACCAATCAGAGCATTTTAAAGATTGGAAGATCGGAGCAAGTTATGTACCTGCCAACAGCAGGAAGAACTCCGTGTGAATGGCAGATTTCCGAAGGGATAATTCAGGGTGGGAAATTTCCTAAGTAGAAGTTCTTCAGGATGGAGTCATCCGGTGGGAGTTTTCCGGGTGGGAATCATCAGGGAGGGAATTTTTGGGAGGGAGTTTTCCGGGTGAGAGATTTCCAATGTGGGAATTATCCGAGAGAGAATAATCCGGTGGGAGTTTTCCGTGTAGGAAATTTCCTAGATGGGAATTATCCGAGAGGAAATATTTCTGTGGGAATTTTCTTGAAGGGCATTTTCCGGAACCCGTCATTAATGATCGATTAATTTAGCCGTGCAATGACTTAGTTGTTTTTATATCTTTCTATAGCTACATGCTACACTCAAGTTAGTTTTCTTAGTTATCGAAAAAAAATCATTGAGTCTTTTATTAAAGAGAAAATTAATGAGTACTGAACTGGGCGATCTAAATAACAGGCCTGGACAACATGCAACCGGAGGCCAGAAATAGAGGCTATTGACTACATATACATTGTGTATCAACAATGACTATAATTCCAGTAACCCTGCATCGTAGCACATCTTGAAAGTACATATCTATTTGTGTTCATTACAGTTCATTTCACAACATTTCGGAGGCATGTTTGTGTCACAAATAACAATAACTTTATATCAGATTATCTTCCTGAATAATATAAATGTTTATCTTCTAGACAAATATCAACTTTTGTTATGCATTTAGGCGCCATTTTATGAAAAAACCAAAGTAGAAGTATGCGATTTACGCTTTGGGTTTATTGTTAACGATTGCATTTCCAATACTTAAATAATGTTTTGTACAATTATTATTTTAACACAAAAAAACAAAGTGCTGACCGATAAACCCAATGGCCTCCAGTTCTGGCCTCCGGTTCCATGTTGTTCACGCCTGCTATTTAGATCGCCCTGGTACTGAAGTAACCTTAACTAAAACTGTACTTTAATACTTTTTATAGGATTGGTAATGTCAGCATTTCGTCCGTTCGCCAAGAAGGGAGACGTAAACTCAACGTGGAAACATGTGAATGTGGAAGAGGCTATGAAGGACTGTCCTGTGAGGTAAGTCAGTATTGTGGATAGTTTTATTCGAGTTATATTTCTATTTGTGAACTCGACTCCAGATATATTCTCAGGACATTTGCTCTTATATGTATCTCGAAAGAAATATTTTCAACGAGAGTTTCAAAATATCCTACCTTATTAACAGATATTATACTCCCTCATTTTTCAATGCCCCGTCAAACTTTCAAAACCATTTTCTTATACCTAAATTTAAGGAATGTTTGAAAGAACTCACTAACCGAAAGAAGATTTTGAGAATAGTCACAGATGTGTTTTTCGACACTCGGTAGCTCCAACTTTCGATATCTTTTTACAAACACCTCAGAACTGGAACCAGAGCTTCAACAAAGTGAGAAACTACTGCCAACGGTAAAAATTTAAAGGAAATCTGAGCTCCCCTCAGGATGGACCCATGGTGATGTTGGCTTAATAATTCTAGTGCAAAAAATTTGCTGCGTCCCCACTTGACTCCACCGATCATAATTTGGCCCACAGGGCAAAAGGTTTGAACACCCCTGAACTACAGTGCATTATATCTCCCTTGTTGCAACCTACGATCCAAACACGAGAGGGAGAGTTGTCATGTTTGTGTGATAATTCCGTTCTATCTGACAGGGGATAATGGAATATAAATGGACGGGGAATCGACAGTTTTAAACATCCGAGTTACTTGAGGAATATGCTTAGTTAAAGACCAACACTGAGAATCGACCGAATGAATCTGTTGCTCCCCCGTCCATGAACTGATTGGATGGCCGAAACTATCACATTTTGGCAGCTAAACATAAAAACATCTATTCTTCAGGCCTCGGCAAAGGGTTTTGTGCTCGTGTTTGAATCATAAGTTGCAACAGGCGTCATCGTGAGGCAGTGTATTTGGTATTTAAAGGTAAGAAACACATGCTAATAAGCTATCATTGAGCTCTCGATTGAATATATTACTTTATTTATTGCTTAAATTTCAAAATTGGTTCATTAGTGCTTGTGTTTGCATCATAAGTTACAACAAGCGTACTGATGAGGCAGTGTATTCGGTATCAAAAGTAGGAAACACATGCTCATTACTTTTCATTGTGCTCTCGATTGAATATATTACTTCATTTATTGTTTTAATTTCAATAAGAAGAAGAAGAAGAAGAAGAAGAAGAAGAAGAAGAAGAAGAAGAAGAAGAAGAAGAAAAAGAAGAAGAAGAAAAGAAGAAGAAGAAGAAAAAGAAGAAGAAGAAGAAAAAGAAGAAGAAAAGAAGAAGAGGACGACAAAGAAGAAGAAAAACAAAAAGAAGAGGAAGAAAAAGAAGAAGAAGAAGAGAAAGAAGAAGAGGAAGAGGAAGAGGAAGAGGAAAAAGGAGGAGAATATCCGTGCATTTTTACAGAAGACACTTTAATTCCTCCTCTTTGATGCAGACTCTTAATAATACCTACATACCAGAAATGTTACGTACTGTTTTACATTGATTCTATACTCTGTAGCATACTCTAGCATGCCTATTAAGTCATTTGTGGCAGTGGCAAAAGGCAATTTGTTTTACTTTAATTTAGCTTACCATCGTTGGATCTTTGATTCAAACTTTGAGCCCTAAACGCCTAGTAAACAATTTTGAGTACATTAACAAACTTTGTTTATTTCAACCTGTGTTCTATATATTAATGGAGTTTTCTTTCGGCATTTTTCTGTCCTTAACAAATGTGCGAAGCCACGCCATATCACTTATCCCGATATTGTGATTCTGATTTCCTTAAACATTGATAAATGTTGTACTTATAAAGTGCTCGCAGTTTCATAGTCCTATAGACTAAAAGGTTAAAATAGAAACTTTTTATCCTGATATGTTTCCGTAAATTACCGTGTAACAATGCCAAATCCCAGCCTTTTCTTTATAAGTTGTATTTACGAGGGACAACCATTAGTATTCGTCAATGTCAAAGGACAACTTTACATTCATAGTGTAGGTAACAATGTCTGAAGTTAACAGTCTTATGGCGCCTTCTTGTCACACACCTGTTTGTTTATAAAGTGTGACCGAACCGCATTTAAGAAATGTATGCTTCTGCCATTAAAGTTAACGGTAAGCATTAATTTAAAGGAAACATACCTTATTACGTCATATTAAGGCGCGTATGTAATTAAGCCGCATTAAATTAAGCCGCGCTTTACTTGAGCCGCACTTGACAAAAATTAGCATTTTAGGGGTTTTTAATTAGGCCGCAGGAGTCAACGGACAGTTTGAGATAGTTAACGATTCATGTGTGTGAATGTATACAATGCTGGCAAATGGAGAGGCAGACCTCAGATAATTGACCGTTCCCAGTGCTCCACCTCCATTGGAAAACAATAGCCAATTCAAAAAGCCAGACAAACATTGGCAAATCTGCTTGTCAGAAAGGCTTCAGTACGGAAAACATGGGTCACTATAAATTGCTATATATGTCCTTTTTCCAAATAAAAACCGTATGTGATTTCAAGGAAGACCTACTCTTCACCTCTTCTTGAAAGTTTAGTAACCATAAGATTGGAGAAGCATGTGGCAACCTCTTGTTTATGACATGTACTTTCCGACCCGCATATCATAGGGCGTTTGTCAGCCTACAGGCGCACTGTGCTTGGCATTAGAAGACAAATGGTCTGAATTAAACCTAGATAGCTTACAGAAACTAAACTAAATCACACAAGTACTGTTGAACAAATGTGAGTGTGGCTAACAAGATCAAATTACAGGCTAATACCACCGTACCCTATCGCTTTGTAGTAAACAAATCACGATGTAGCGTTCAACACATTTTAACGGGCATCCAAGCTAGTAAATCGTGCTCCAAATGGCTTCTCAGGAACTGTTTGACAAAGATAAGTGCCCAAACTGGATTTTAGCTACACTTAATCGTAATTCCAGGATCACAACAAACCCTAATTCCTGCATTTGAAGTTGTGCCTCATGCACCACAAGCTAGCTGGGAACGGTAAATGACATTAACACGTGTTGGGTTTTTTTCAAATGTTTCAAATTTTACATGCAATAAGTATATATCGTTATGCAATTTTAATATTATTTACAAACTAGACCACTCATGAAGGTATACATGTGTACTTTATATAGTTGCCGCAAATGCTGCAAGTACCCTCTTGAAGAAGCTGCTAATTAGCGATTGCCACTTCTTGTCTGAAGCCTTTGAGTTTCTGTCTCTACATTGGAGTGGTCTTCAAGGCGTCGAAACGGACTTAAACAAATCTTTGCTCCCATTTCAGCAAATGCTTGCAATAGTCATTTCGTAGGATGTAATACCAGCTACAATTTTATCGAAGTATATAGTTTCAAAAGGCTGTTACAAACAAATGAAAATGTATGTAAACCGAGTCCACCACCTTCGCCGTCTGCCACCACATTACCGAGGTCCCGGAGGACGCCGTCAGCGTGCCGATCGGCAGGCCGATTGCCAACACGACAGCGCATATTCTCGACGAAGACGGCCAGACGGTTCCCATCGGTGTCCCCGGCGAGCTCCACCTCGGCGGCGACGGCCTCGCGCGCGGCTATCTGAACCGTCCGGAACTGACCGCGGAACGCTTCGTCACCCATCCGATCCTGGGCCGGCTCTATAGAACCGGTGACCTCTGCCGCTGGAGTGAGGACGGCGCAATCGTCTACCTCGGACGGCGGGATCATCAGATCAAGCTGCGCGGTTTCCGCATCGAGCTCGGCGAGATCGAGACCGCCCTGCGCCGGCAAGACGGTGTCGAGGAGGCGGTCCTGATCCTCCATGGCGAAGCCGAGCAAAAGCGCCTGATCGCCTACGTCAAGACCGGCGAGCCGGTGGAGGGGGAGAGCCTACGTAGGGCCCTGCACGACGAGCTGCCCGACTACATGGTTCCGGCCCGGATCCTGGTGCTCGACGACCTGCCGCTCAACGCCAACGGCAAGATCGACCGCGCCGCCCTGCCCGATCCCGATAGCAAAGGCGAGGGGCCAAATGTCACCCGCCCGCAAACGCCGACCGAGGAGCTGCTGGCGGGCCTCTGGGCCGAGGTGCTCGGCAGGGACAGCGTCGGCCGTGACGACAGCTTCTTTGCCTGCGGCGGCCATTCCCTGCTGGCAACCCAGCTCGTCGCCCGGATCCGCGAGACCTTCGATAGCGACATCGGCCTGCGCCTGGTTTTCGAGCAGCCGGTCCTCGCTGACCAAGCCGCCGAAATCGAGCAGGCCCGCAAGGCCGAGCCCCTGCCGCCCCTCCTGCCGCGCCAGGATCCCGATCAGCGGCCTCTCTCCTTCGCTCAGCAGCGCATGTGGTTCCTCAGCCAGCTCGGATCCGAGGACGGAACCGGCGAGGCTGCCGCGGCCAGCTACAACGTCAGCGCCGCGCTCGAGGTCGCCGGGCAGCTCGACGAAGCCGCCCTGCGCCGCGCCCTGACCGCCCTCACCGCCCGCCACGAGAGCCTGCGCATGAATGTCGCAGCCCAGGAGGAGCGAGGGTTTGACAAAAGAAAAGGCGTGCAATTCACCTGTCGAGTCTTCAATTTAGCTACTTTGAAAATACCCTCCGTCTCCCTCCCTCGTCTGTACCTGTACGTAAAAATGTGTCCATTTGGGTTCTTAAAAGCGACGGATGTAAGTTTGATTGTTGTGAGACAGACTTCGCAAACTCATATTTCCATTTCAACTTCTTTGCTTCATGCATAGTTACTCCAAGAATTTCCTAGATTTGGATCCAAAGGTCCCTGTAACATCTTTGGTCAGTTATACCGGCAGCTTTTTGTTTAAGTGTAGTGTTTTCGACGTGGTATACGCGGTTTATGTAACTTGTGTAACTGTAGACCGAGCAAACTTTAGTGCATTAAGATATTGCTTTTGATATTTGCTGTTCTTTTGTAACTCCTGTATTGTAGTTTGGTATCAGTTTACATAGCTAAGCAGATCTTGTGCACTTTTAATGAAGCTACCACCTTGGCTAAACAGGGCTTTTTTCTTTCCATTGTTAGATTGTTAAACAGTTATATTTTTCATATTGTTATAGAAAATTGTGATACCAAATCCCTCGCAGACGTTGTTGACGATGTTCAGTAATTTTTAGGCTTCAGCCGTCGACTTGCAGAAAATTAAAACTCCGTCACCATACAATATCCAACGGATAAAATGGACATCACGTAATTTACGGCGCCTTTATTGCTCTCTGTTTGAACATAGGTGTGGCTTGTTGTATTAAAACCCAATCCTCAAGCCATCATAAAATTCTTTGTCAAGTTTTTTTGAAACTACTTTCAGGACATATAAAGAATAATGACTGGAGATATATAGGGATTCCTTTCCACCTTGTTTCTTTCAGATACAGACATTAAACTATGTATATAAAATGTTGCCTTCATTCACACTATTGATGCCGTAGTGTATTAAGATATCTATGTCAATATTACTGTTAGATGTTTTGCCCATTTTTTGGTTCCAGTTCCCTAAACATGAGATCGCTGGGGACATAATAAAATGCTGTAGTGCGGTCTATATATACTGCAATTAATGGGTCTCCGTATTGTTTCATGATAGTATTAACTACAAGAAATGGCATCATCTGCTAAACAGTTCTGATGATGAAGTGCTCGGAAGTAGCCATAAGAACGTCATATTACATTTTTAATAGGCGCAACAAAGACTGGACCGCTCCGGAGCTATTAGTCTTCATGTAAAATTTTTTTTCTCTCCCTTAGCAATTTTTTCTGTATGCGTGTGTTTATCTTTTATCATCGTTTTCATTATTTTTAAATTTCTCCAGACTAGACACTCTCGTATATCAATCCTGCTGTCCCATGTACTACGCCAGGTGACAACAGCGGGAAATGTTTTTGTAATGAGATCACCAATAAAGGCATTGAGTTTTATTTAACAGAGAAATGATAAATATATGGCAGAGGTTACATGACTGAATCTAAGCAACATTTTCCAACCTTCATTTGTAGACGCAATAAAGTTTCGAAATTTTTGCCTAATCGTGTAAGCAAAGCAAAGTCAACGGATTCCGAAACAGATTTGGAAGCAGGGCTGCATTTGCTTGAAAATCCAACATGTACTTTCAACTATCAACTGAATTTATCATACGGCAATTGATTTGACTCTCGATTTCCTATGATCGATAGCCAAAATTAATAATCAGGGGGAAGCTTTATTAAGCTGGGGTGGTGGTGGTGGAACAATTCCCAAAACTGCTAAAAGCCCCCCCACACACACACACATTTATTAGAGACAAAAGAGTATTTGAGCACCAAAATCTCAGTTGCTGTTACTCACTGTGTGTTGCTCGATTTGAATCTGAATACACCGGAAGTGTAATTACTACTATTAAAACTTGGCACTAATGAAGCTATGATGCAATGCCTGATAAAAGATGATAGTGCCTACATAATAAGATAAAATATAACCAAGATACAAATACGAAGTACCATATCACCCCTCTTACAAATGCATGCAATAATAAGCGGATCTCTCGCTTTTCAGGAATTAAAAAAAAAATTTTTGCCCCGGTTATAATTGCATGCAACTATAAAATTTTCATAAGAGTTTGAAATGAATGCTCCCAGGTTTCTATGCTTTCATATCTTCTTATAACATATAAGGGGCCGCAAACATATCAGCAAAATTTGTGCATGTTATAGGCCGGAATAAGATAAAAAACAGAGGTTGAATGGAGGTTGCCGAGATAGAAGCTTCTACTACCATCATTTACAACTTTAACGACACCACCACCACCACCACCACTATTACTAGCAGTAGTAGTAGTATTGGTAGTAGTAATAGTAGTAGCAGTAGTAGTAGTAGTAGTGGTTGTAGTAGTAGCAGCAGTAGTAGTAGTAGTAGTAGTATTAGTAGCAGTAGCAGTGGTAGTAGTTGTAGTAGTAGTAGTAGTAGTAGTAGTAGTAGTTCTACTGCTACTACTACTACTACCGCTGCTACTACTACTACTACCGCTACTACTACTACTACTACTACTACTACTACTACTACCACTACTACTGCTACTAATACTACTACTACTGCTACTACTATTACTAGTACTACTACTACTACTACTACCACTACTTCTACTACTACTTCTACTACTACCACTACTACTTCTACTACTACTACTACTACTACTACTACTACTACCACTACTACTACTACTACAACCACTACTACTACTGCTGCTACTTCTACTACTTCATCTACCACTTCTCCTATCATAATTGATAAACTGATAAACTATGTACAAAAACATTAAAATATTTATAGTACGTACCGGTAATGGCTTTGTGGTTGCAGCGACGTACAACCCCACTACGATAAGAAATGCCACGGCGAGAATTCCCATGACTATCATCAGGCGAAAAGCCATTGAGCAGGACAAACTCTTCTGGATTTTAACCACCAGACTACGAGGTTCTGGCTCATCGATGAGATTGATTCTACTAATCTGCTTGCGATATTCTGGGTTACATGAAATGCTGTTCATCGACATCGACGTACGTACTCCACTTGGTACGCCAATGCCATTGCCATTTGAATGCCGCTTGCCTTGCTCAACGTCATGCGGGGCTACTTCGGGTGTTCCATTAAAGATCTTTGCTTGAGCCATTTTGCCTAAAGGAACAAGAATTAATTTGACGCTCTACGTATCATGAACAGTGTGATAATGCTTGGTACATTTATACTACGGACATGAGATTTATCTGCATAAACAGAGTCGTCATTTCCATGCCCCAACAAACTCACCGAATACAACGCCTTCACCATCGGGTTCGATATGGTGTTCTCTGAAAGCGGTGAAGATGTTTACATGTCAAGCAAAGAGATCAAAGATCCAACCATCATTTGGTATTTCATCATTTACAACACAACGAAATTCGACGATAACATGTAGTGATACCAAAGCAACTACTTAAGCAACTCCAGGCTTGATTTTGGAAAATTGCTAAGCAACTCGAGGGCTGACCCCGAAAATGAAGTTGCTTATAAAAACCTCGTGTAGTCTTTGTAGCTGAGGGATTGGTGAGGATTGTATTGCATGCGAAAATAAGGAGAAAGCAAGGATCAAGTCAACGACGAAGACCACGACGACGATGAAAAGTCTAATGAGGACTAAATGCAGCGGAGAAGACGGCAATGACAGTGAAGGCTTAAATGAGGAGGACGGGCTTGCTCACGGAAACAACGGACAGAGGTGTACAATAAGACAAGGATACAAAGCAAAGCGAAACAGCACAATGAAGGCAACGAGTCAGATGAGTATAAAGACTTAACAGAGTACTAAAGGCGAACGTTTTCATCAATACTTAATCAAATCGTTTCAGATCTAAATTCTATTGAAGACACATTGTGCTCTGTTCTTTTAAGATAAATTCTGATGAAATAATGTATATTTAAGAATGTAAAAATTCCAGGTTCAGTATAGTTTCAACATTTTTTAAAACTCATATAAGGATATACTCGAAAATATTCTAATACCCTTTCTCTTGGTCTCTCTCCATATGGTCAAATGCGGTTCATATATATTCTAACGTAGGCGTGTCTTTTAATACGTCACTAATGCCCATACTACTTCCAGAACAAACACGGTGGGACAGGTACAAGAAAAAGGACGAAGTATAAGATAAGTGTTAAGACCAGTGATTCAACAGCTTTTTAAAAGTTATTTTAAATAAGAGCAGACAATATCAAAATCTTCATACCGAGATGAAAAGCTTGTTTACGAGTTTAACTAAAAGCAATTATTACTTTCCACAAAACGGAGCTTTCAACAGTTGTCTTTGGCCACCTACAAGATAGAGCACAAGCATGAATTAGAAAATGTTTATTTGCCTCTAAAAATATACAGGGGAGAGTTGACACTGCAACTACTTACGTAAAGTTCATAGGTACTTAAATATTGGCATGAAAGTTTTGAGGGTGTGTTATACTTGCCTGACTTTTTTTAAATAACCAATTCGCGTGTGCAAAGACAAAGAAGCAGTTAAGTAACTTTAGTAATGTTTCAAACATCAGAATTAAAAAGCTCAAGATCTGATCCATAACGTAATTTGGTTATAAAAAATACTGTATTTTCACGTTATTGCTACTGTTTGGTACGTAACCTCCCACCCATGACAATTTTCTGAGGAGGTACTTTGGCGGGCAAATAGAAAATGTCTTTATCAAATATTAAAATCACACATTGAAAAGAAGAAGGTTGGATATACGAGGCTCGAAGAACTGTGAAGACACACATTACAGATGTTAGCAATAATACTATCATTGAGCAGGAGGATGAGGGGAACATTCTAAAAATCTTGGAAGGCATATGGGAGACTGCCAAGACTTCAAATAACTCATAGTTGTTTGTGTAGTATTACCTTATGTTTAGGAAGTTGCCATTGATTCTAACGATTGATTCTTGACTTCATTTTCCAACCCCCTGTCTATTCCAACCCCCCGTTTATAAAGTTCTTGGGATTTTTCTAACCCCCCGTTTATTCCAACCCCCCTTCTATTAGGCACCCAAGAGTATTCAAGAGTCACATTATGAAATCTTCTTGAGCAGAAAAGACAATTCAGGAATGCTCTTGATTAAACCGCTACCTAGCTGTTGGACTACTAGAAAGGACTAAACAGTCTATTACTGCGATGAGATCCTTCATGCTGCATTTTATTAAAATTTTCATCATATACAATCATGGAGAGTCAATATAGTAAGTAACTACCGCACCAAAAATTCAATAGTAATGAAACAACATTTCCAGTTCCCTTGGAAAGTATGAGTGAAATTTCTAACCAAAGATTATAATTATAGAGCCAACGTGTTGCAGTGGGTAGTTCATTAGCTTTACCCTTATTAATACCAAATACGATTCCTAGAGGGACAATTGTCGACGTCAGGGAGAGCATGTGGTGAAGTGCTCCATGCTTCAATAAATGTCCCATGCATATGGATACTGTCCTAGCTACTGCCAAATGGGAGTGCACAGGATCAATCCAAATCTGTGCCCTTTCAATTTCATAAGTGGACATTAGCTTTATTCAAATAGAGGCAATGGAATTTTAATCAACATCTAAGAACGATCAAAAGCAGGTTCCCTCATATTTGTTACAAAGTAAGTTTAAATCGGAATTATTATCTTTTGTTTTGATCTCAAAAACACTATGGTGATCAGACTGACAGTTGCCTATACTTGTCAGCAAAGAGCTTTCAATGTGTAATTTTGTGATTGCTTCCAATTTACGACGGAAAGGTCAGAGAGGGAAAGATAGCTAGTAGACACTCGGTTTACTTTATTTGATGTACTGGACAAACATGAGAGTCCGCTTACGAAAGACACGAGAAAGTTCGGTGCACTGGAAGCATGAGGAGGCAATATAATCTGTAACGAAACATGAAAATTCAGTACAATATAAATAGCCTACATATAACCATTTGCATTTACTTTAAAATTTCAAAGAGTAAAATCCGTAACGACGTAAAAAAGTTAGATAATTTATTTCCAGCGCGAGAGAAAAGTCATTGATTCACATTGAAAGAGTGTGCTAGATTCACTTGCAAATGCTTTTGATACTTGAGCTTAGAATCAGGAGCACTCAGCTTCCGTGTTTCGTCTCTATTTGCACAAAAATTAAATCGTAATGGAAAACGAATAGGTTACCGCGATGCAAAGTTAACACACATATTATAATCAAATATTAATATTAAATATTATCAAATCGTCAAATATTGATTTATCATTTGAATATGCTACTATATACGTAGGCCGAATCGATGGGATGTAATAACGTAGGTATTTAGAAGAATTTAACTTTGTTAATGATTTATTAAATTGTTGTGAGGGATGTAGGTTGGAGGTTGTTGTTTATATGTGTGGAAAGGTAATGAAAAATAAGTTTATTAACTGAAGTACAAATGGCTGAGGTAAATAGTTTTTCCTTATTAGTACTTACATGAATAAATTCTGCAAAAGTTTACGCTATTACAGAGACTCTGATTTTACGATGTTATGCTTCCTTATTCAGCTTGTTTTAGTTTATTACTAAATAACAACCTATAAAGACATGAAGTCTCTTACATGACGAAAATATTTACATGAATAAGGAAATGACTTCTTTGTTGGCAACTAATTCACAAGTAAAGATTTATCTCATTAATCTCTTGATTAAACATTACGGTTGTGTAACTGTGTTTGTTTACTACGTATTGTCACAGAAAAGGATAACGGCGAACACATAACGTACGTGATGGTGGAATCAGATGATAGACGAGGCCAGCCCCTTAATTAAATGATTGAAAGGGTTACAAAGGCCTTCGACCGTAATTATTAATATTGACATATCTGTGAGAAAGTGCATGTGTTTCAAAATCTCCAGCTATGGGCATATTTGTCAGTGTTAGTTCAGGAGGTTGTCCGCACGTATAAACACTCTGCAGCGTAGAAGTTCTTGTTCTTGTTTGCTTTGCAATACCCAAGAGTGACAAGAAAAGGAGATCATCTACGTTTAGTTTCTTGAAAAAGATTTCTTTCCGAAAAGACTCGCCGCAGCTTTTTTCTGATTGTTAAATTTCTCAAATAGTGTCTATTTTGTAGCTTGCTTGAAAGTTATAACCCAGCAGGTGCTAATTGAAGTGGTGCCGTTTGACCGAGTGTACAAACCACTTGACATTGCTCACAGTTCGTCCGCTCAGTATGTGAGAGGCGGTCCTACTAGGTGGTTCAGCGTTGTTGTTGTTCGTCCATCGCATGCGTTGATGACCACCAACTCATCCTCATGGTGGCCGCGTGGCATTATTTTATGTGGGTCTTTCAATGACTAATGAGGCCAGCTTGCCCCTGAAGAGTCTGCTGCAGATGGGGCACTCTTGTGGCGCACCCACTGTATTGTCTGCTTCTTTTCCTTTGCGGAGGAAGTGTTTACTTTTAGCGGACCTCCTCGCAGCTAAAGCACCTCTTGCAATAGTGGGGCGCCACAGTTTTCTGTCGCAGGCCTGTTTCTACTGTTCGTCAAGGTTCAGGCCGAAGGATTTCAGGGAGGTCTTCAGAGTGTCTTTGAAGCATTTGCGCTGGCCGCTGTAAGGGCGTTTACCCATAGTAAGTTGTCAGAGGTTTGTGGCGAGACCGCTTTTTGAGAACATGTCATACGCTCGTCAATTTTGAGATCGGACTTTTGATACCGATAATAATTCATATCGTGCAGTTATTATTGCATTATTTTATTGAGAGTTTTATCTTTTCTCTCTAAGGGCGACGTAGTGCGTAAAGCCAAAGGACTTGAATGCGCTGGCTTGAATGCGCTGGCTTGAATGCGCTGGCTTGAATGCGCTGGCTTGAATGCGCTGGCTTGAATGCGCTGGCTTGAATGCGCTGGCTTGAATGCGCTGGCTTGAATACGCTGGCTCGAATGCGCTGGCTTAAATACGCTGGCTCGAATGCGCTAGCTTGAATGCGATGGCTTGAATGCGATGGCTTGAATGCGCTGGCTTAAATACGCTGGCTCGAATGCGCTAACTTGAAGGCACTGGTTTGAAGGCGCTAGCTTAAATGCGATGGCTTGAGTGCTCTGGATTCAATATCTTGAGTGCGTTATCTTCAACGTGCTGCCTTCAATGCGTTGCCTTTAGTACCACGTCTTCAAGATATCGTTTTCAATGCATTGCCGATAATTTTTCAGATTAAATTTATGTTAATAGAAATCTCCGAGTGCGTTTCTTCGTATACACGTGTTGAAGGCTTGTTTTCGAATGTGTTTCCGCAAACTTTGTTCCTTTGCATTAGCTTTGTACCTGTCTTTAGTCTGCAGGTACTGCCTTAATGTTAAGCCACTACTGTTATGTTTGTGTTGAATTTTGAGATTTCGATTATTTCGCTGTAAATTTTCAAATATTAATCTTTAATTAAGTGACCCTATCTCACAGTTCTTTTTAATATTAATTGCAACCGGAATTTGACGAAAAAGAGACATACAATACTGACTGAACCTCACTCGGCAGTGCTTTATCCATACGTATCAGAATGGGCATGAAGAAAGGTCATGTATGAAGAATATGTTTATTAAAGTATTCGATTTCCATTGAGTCACTTGCCTGGATTTTGTTTATTTATAGTAGGACTTAACTCAACACGTCATATTACGTAATTGTTGATAAAATTTCCCTATCTGTTTTTCAGGTTGTAAGATCTGAAGACGAAAATACTACCTTGCGCGGTATTTTGATAAACCATCTACTGACTCCTTGGGGTACCAATTATCATCCATTGGAATATCAATCCTTACTTTCATCGATGTTTTTTTTTTACTCGTAGCAACCGTATTTGAGAAGCACTTTTCTGCAACAGTGGACTCCTTTCAAGATGCTGTGAAATGCCTTTCTGAATTCGCTTGGTTCCTCTGACCCTGAGAGCTATGTTACAGGGAGCGTATACTCTTGGCAGGTTTAACCAAGGTGGAAAAGTCGAGGGGTAGAAATCAGACCAAAACTTGATCACACTTGAGGGGTGAACCTCAATGACAAAGAAAACAAACCTCCAATTTTGTATCGCAGGGCATTTGATGGTGCAAATTGCTGTTTACAACAGACCGTGATTCAGGATTCTGGCCACTCTGCATAAGTTACCATGGGGAAAAGAAGCAGTCGACGGTCTGCTACTGCGCACGGTCATAGAAGTAGCGATCATGGGTACTTATTAGCCACAGACACATCCAAATGATTCCCATAACTACCAGACACTCATGCCGCATCGCTGGTCGAGCTGATAAACAAGGGGCGCGTCATGTGCAAACAGCACGGGGCACAGTAAAAAATCGGCTACCGTGCTCGCAAAAAATAGTAAAGGATACCAAATTAATTTTTCTACGATGCAAAAAAATGTATTTATTTCGACATCTAATGTACGTACAATCAGCTCACCAGCACAACTTGGCAAACTAGTTGCCTATAAAGAACTTACAGAGACATTATCTGTTACAAGAACATCGAATTTACCATGAAGAACCCCAATTGAAATATTACAAAGCAGGCAAGAACTGGACCCTCGTTTCCACCTTAGCCTGGAAAAACTCCATAAATACAGCTATTGGAGGTATGGGTATACTACTAAGCCCCACTGCCCAATGACCTCTTTGCACTATCGAAACGATTTCACCACTAATCCTGTCTGCAACTTTTAACGGGAACTCAAAATGCATTCTTATTTGCTGCTACAGTCCCACAAATGTAATTGATAAAAATGATATTATCCAGTTTACGCAGAATTGAGCTTGGTTACAAGAAAGATACCAAAGCATAACGTCCTCCTGTTGGTAGGAGATTTCAGCTCAAAATAGGGAAATACTGAAGGCTAGTTTCACTCTATCCATGATAAGACAGAAATGGACAGCATTTTTTAGTTTTAAGGAAAATAAACTTTCATGTCTAACACCAAATTTCAAAAGAAGTACAACAAGCTGTGGACACACATATAGGCCACAGGGATAAAAGAACAACTAGATTATTATGGTTGCCGCCTTTACAATCTTTTGATCGTGATGGCCTCGTTTGCAAGGCTTGGATCCAGTTTCCCAAATTTCAAGTGATATAGTGTGGATGCATTATTTACAAGCTTTAGATCGTGACGTTTTCATTGGTTAATTATGACTACCTCGTTTACTACAATCGACAAATCTGAAAACATCCTCAAGAAAACTTAATCGTCTTCTTACGTATGCCCTCCTTAGACAGGCCCCCTTTCGTGCTACCACAAACATCCCTTTAAGAATAAGCACCCCCAATATAAGGCTAGGGTCGGTGATATCGCTGGCTCTTAAATATTGAGGGATGGGACAATTTCTGTCTTGCTAACAATCCTAATCCAGTGACGTCACTATCTTATCACAAGAGTGAATACAACCTGGGTCTCTGCAAAGTACTCCATCGACGGACTTTGTTACAACGAATGGGTGAAAATAGATGAGTAGGCAAGAAGATTCAAAACACTTCCACCGCTACCCAATCCTCTAGTTTTCATCAGATCTGAAAGGATTAAAAATGGGATCTCTCAGCCAAATTGGCAGTCTCACAATCAAAGACCCCTAATGAGCAGTGGGCCCGACATTGAAACTACCCCAAATACACAGAAAAACCACCAAACAGACTAACTATAAAATAAAGGGCAGCTGGGGCGTCCAAGGGCGACACCCTTCATATTAGGGTACCGGACAGAGAAGCAAGCCATGGAGCAGGCTCAAGCGCCCAGTAGGACCGCCTCTCACGGACCATGGAAAGAACCTGCCACCAATATGTCATCAATGAGAACAGATACAACTCATGATCCTAGCCAAATTATCAAAAAGCTCAGAAAAGTTAGCGCTCCCCTGTCCCCTACCCATGGCCCTGCTATTGGACAGGGCTCATTCTTGAAAGGTCGGTATGCAACTCAGAAAATTATGCGCGAAGATCAATAATAATGATGACTTGTTCAATCTTGACAGCGTCGATGAATATGAAAATGGCCTCGGTTACGATTTTCCGAAAAGAAACCGGATTACGAGAGACGAATGCACTCGCAAGGAGTGACTCTGGAAAAGTAGATACGGATTATTACATGGGTACATGATCAGTAGTTATTGTGACCGACACATGATCAGGCGGCGGGTACAATCACCAACAGTTGACAATTCTTATGTCGGCCATGTAACAAGCTACTGGTTCGTTCATTTCACAATTTATTCTAGCCATTAGCGAATTTTTTCTCTACTTATAACCTACCTGCACATATAAAGCCGCAGCTCATGTATCTCTTATATTTCTATCCTGGCAATGCAATAGCAACATTCGAATCGACGGTTTAAAAGATGAAAAATACGTACCTTGGTCGGGAAGGTCAACTTCTCCATCATATGTAGTCCAGCTCTATAAGGAAACAATTCGTATAAGTAAAGTCATGCAGGTCCACAGGCAATAATTTTGCCATTATACTGGAGGGCATGCACGCACAAAGCACTAATGTCTACAATGCGTGAATATGGATCGAATAGCAATCTCACAGTTTGCAATTGCAGAGTTGTCTCTTCGACGCAACAAATAAAATGACGTCCAGTACGAAACAAACCTGACAGTAGATCCTTTAAGTATCAGTGCAAACATTAGTTAACAACGGAGGGCACCTGGCTAAGTTGGTAGAGCACACGCCGCGATAGCGTGGTGACGGGTTCGACCCCCGGTGGTGACATATCTTCTATTTCTATAGTATATATTCTTTTCAAAACTGTAAATATCATGTCAAATCACGACAGATTTTTCAGCCATATCTTGTATACTTTTAATAATAGGCATCACTAACCAGCCAGTATATCGAACAATGATGCAAGAAGAAAACTAATAAAAAGTCTCTCCATACAGTGGAGTTTGACTGCTACTATGTCATGGGCTAGAACTCATTGACCTTAATCTTAGAAATCAGTGACAGAATGCCTGAAATCATCAGGTGCGAAATTATTAGCACACAGTATTTCCCCTTAAGGGACGCAAAACGTGATGAAAGGCAGTTTTGACTAAAGTGAATTTCATTGGATTCACTCCATAAATGGTAGATACTTCAGCCTCTAGGTGTCACTTGTATACTTGCATCTTGTATTGTGAGGTAATGGCGCAAATAATACAAACCGACTTCCCAACTTGGCATAAGATGACAAATGACTTACATCTAAGGTTATGTACCAAGTCCTTGATCCAGCTTTAGATTAGCAGTCTTAATACAATTTATGTCCACCCTGCATCAATTAAAAGTCTAGGTGAGGTCCACTTTGCCACTTGAGGGAATTGGCTTGAAATCTGAAGGATAATGGTAGAAAAAGAGAAACA
The DNA here is from genome assembly GCA_010016025.2 of Alatinidae sp. Z8VKAUB7J3. Classification (NCBI taxonomy): domain Eukaryota; kingdom Metazoa; phylum Cnidaria; class Cubozoa; order Carybdeida; family Alatinidae; species Alatinidae sp. Z8VKAUB7J3. The sequence goes on along the minus strand of JAAAKM020073195.1, from coordinate 126,182,631 downwards.
TGAGAGCAGAGATGAGAGCAGCAAAAAAGCAGTCATTGATAAGATATCAACAAACCAGGTACAGATGCCACATTGCATGAAATTGTTTAATTTTCACGCTTCGCTTTTTTATCATCTTATAAACAGCCGGAGAAATATTATGTAATTCTGCAGCAAATACAACCAAGTTCTTATCAAATAGACGGCCATTTGGTGTGCATAATAACAATTTTAGGTGGGATATCAGAAGCTGAAAATGTGGGGAGTCATGAAAGTCTACCATTTGATACAAGATATCCACTGATCTACAAAGCTAATCCGAACTGGTTGGGTCATAAGCAGGGACTCTTGTACCTGTGTCCATTTGCTGAGCAAGCCATTTTTTGTAATGAAAATTTGTTTTTGTTATCTCCATACCATTTTTTTCTGCTATCACTAAGAAAATAATGTCTGAAGTGTAGGAATTCAATCACCTGGCGACCAACAACATTAGTTTTTGAGACATAAAAAGTTGATGCCATCCACAGCAGCGCACAAGAATTTCTTTTTCTGGCCAGAAGAGAACAACGTTCATTGGGTATTGCATCAATCCAGCGATCCCTTTCCTCTGAGTCCGACGGGATTGACCGTCTTGACGTAAGGTTCACCTTTATTATTGCCCTTGCAGCAATTGACTGCACAACGTCGAGGCATCATAGCTATATCTTTGAATCAAACATAACCATTTAAAACTTAAAACTTATCAAAATGGGTTTTAAATGAAACCAATTTCATTTTTGGTCACCAATTGAAGAAAAAAGATTGCCTTTTGTTTCAAAACGCCCACAGGATGTTGCAACATAAATATTTCAACTGTGATTGATGCCCCATTCATATGACATTGACATTGAAGGACTCAACTTCTAATTCCCGAGATTTGAGTTTGCAATCCTTTTACTTAAGATGTCTATGAGTTGAGGTCATTGATTTGTTGACGTCATCGACTAGTCGAGGTCATGGCTACTCAAGATCATAAAGTTTTGCTGTTTATCTTTATCTTGTGGAGCGTGATATGCGTCAACTTTCTGAACTGCCAGGATCAGCGATCCCTCAGTCTTAATTTACTAAGGATGTCTATACACTTCTTGAAATGCTCTCTTCAACCAGGTAACTAAACCAAATTGCAAATTCCATTGCAGTCGTCAAAAGATTGAGTAAACCTACTCTACACTCACCACATTTATATTCTTTTGTCTACCTTATTATGTCATATTAAGCCGTGTCTGTCAGCAAGCCGCATTGAATTAAGCTTTGCTTTAACTGAGCCGCGCTTGACAAGAATAAGCATTTTGGTTTTTTTTTTTAATAGGCCAGAGTAGTCAACGGACAGTTTGAGAAATAATGCTTTTTAAAAATACTCCTATTTCCTCCTCAACGCCACTTTTAAAATCTGTGCAAATGGGTCCAATTAAAGTTCCTCTTCGCTCGTTGCTTTCCTTACAACTTCTTTAATACCTGCAGCCCGGAAGCCGGCCACGATGACATTCTTTCCTGCGTCCGACCTTAGATACTACATGACCTTCTTTAAGGTCTGATGGTGAACTGGCTTTAATACCGACAATGTCAAATACACGTTGACTGATGCCACATCCTTTGTTGGATCTTTCAGCATTTCTTTCATGATTTCAGTTGTGAAATACGAACTGAACTCATTTCGTTCTACTGATTTGGTGGACCCGTTGGTTTTCAAATCTAGGGGCTGTAATAAATGTGTCAAGTTCTTCGAAATGGGTACGGTGACAAGGTTCAATACCTCTAGCTTTGCTTTCACAGCGGCAGTGATCTGTCCAGTAAATGTATCGGAGGTAAGTAAGGATTTCTGGGAGTCAGGTCGTTCTAAATCTTTCCTGAGTTTCTCGATTTTAGGCCCAAAAATGCAGTCCATCGATCGCAAAGTCTCCTCCTCGTTACCCCAGTGGGTTTTTTGTAAGAATATACAAAGTCAGAATCGTTAAGCGCGGCAGCTGGTGCACTTCAATCATTTATACCGGTATAATCAATTGAAACCGCAAAGTGTCACCACTTAAAGTTTCAATGACTGTTATCATCTGCTGTCATCTCCCGCAACAGCAACGTGTTTGAAATTCGGCACCTTATTTTTGTACTTTGTAACAATTATGCAGCTCGTTTACTTGTTTTTAAAGATTTAGTTGCCGATAAAAACGGGCATAATCCTATAAGTAATTTTTTTTTAAAAATTCATAGTGTAGGAACAATGGTTAGGGAAATATGAAATTCTGTCTTTCTTTCAAATTGAAATAATTACTATGAAATCCATTATGGAATGTATTGCCATCTTATCAGTGTTGACCCTTTGCTCCAGAATAGGGCCAAGTAATATAAAATATAGTTACAACATCCTGATTATATTAAATAGTCTTCAGTTTATTATTTTCCAAAACTAGCAAAGTTTGCAATTTAGAGCACAAAAAGGAAAGATTTCAAAGGCAACATGTTAACGGGCTTGGCTTGCATGAGCCCTGTGTACTTGTCATACATTTTCCAATTTTAGCCCTCGGCTGGCTACTTGTAGAAGTCAGAATTTGTTTTGCTGTGATAAATAGGAAGGGTGGCCTTTGTGGCCTAAATCTCCATAAAAAAATTGCAAGGACAGAGAAGAGGAAGCAGTTTCAGATTTACAAACACGTTAATTCATCTGTCATATGGACATCAGAATTTTTTTCAATTATAAGTAATATACTTAATTTTCCCAGCAAGTTTCCTAATTGTGAGCGCGGACACATTTCAGGTCTTTCATTTGGATGTTTTTTAACCCACCAATGCCCAATTTATTTTGGGGGGGACGGAAGGGGGGTATTAATACTTAAGAAAAATAGATTATGTATTGGACTGACACTTAAAGTGCACTTAAAGTTTCAAAATATGATGATGTCTATATTTTATCGACAAAAAATGACAATGTCCCGATAAATTTGAGATCTTCTAGTTGGATGCTTATAGAGTGGGAGTCTACAATAAATCAGCCATAGGAAACTGAAGTCTTAATACGAAGACAGGGCCTAGCACATGGAGCGTAGACGAGACACAGCAATGAAACATTATATGATGAGCTTTCAGTGCATTCTACTACCACCCTCGGATCATTGAATTGCATTTCATAAAAAACTCTAGGGTACTACTGCAACATAAACAATAGGATACATTTATAACTAACAATAGTACTTTTAATTGCAAAAGGGAGGACCCGTCCAACCCCTACACCAAGGGAAACACGGACGTAAAACCGAAGATGATGATGATGATGATGATGATGCTTGTAAACACTACAGAATACTTGTGTAGTAATTCATGTTACAAAACTGAATTCACTATATACTTACTTGGAAGATTTGTCTCACAGTTGATCAGTTCTCATACCACATTTACCAAGTCTCTGCTTCCATACTCCACACTAACTGTGCATTGTCATGAAATCATATCTTCTGGACTGCACAGATAAGCATTTCCCCATCCATATTCTATATGTATGGAGTATAAGTAATACATGTTCTTCATGCCTCTTTCCCTCCCTTGCAATTTTGAAACTAAATTTGGTGATCTTGGAAATTCAGGCATGCATAATAAAACAACAGACTTAAAATGGTCAAGAAACAATTAACAATTTGAAACAGCATGGTAAAGGAGGAGACAAAATTTATCCATCCTCTTGATTAATCTAGTGCTTTACCTGCTACCTCATATTGAAATCATTAATTAGCTTGTTAGGAAAGTAATGAACAGATATAGAAAATTACTAAACAATCTCACTTTGATACATTCTTAAAACTCCTAAGTAGTAACCCTCATCTACATTTTATGACTATTTATAACATGGCAACTTAAAACGAACGCAAGAGCAAAGTTTTCACAAATTACCAAGCCTGATACTGGTTTGCACACATCTTGATAAGTACAGGAGTGGTACAAAAGAGCATACTCCATTCCATTCCATTATATTAAAGTTAATTGCAATGTGTCTACTGAGATTGGGTATACCTCTGGCACTTACAAAGACTCAAATCTGAAACAAAATAAATTTTAATGGATCAATTTCCCTTTCCACACTTGTCATATCTTTTTTTCTGTGCCTGCTTTGTTTCATATATATATATGCTTCTCAGCAAACACATTGAATTTATATTTAAACTCAATGCCTTTATTGCTGATCTTCATTATACAATAACATTTCCCACTGTTTTCTCCTGGCATGGTACATGGGACAGCAGGATTGATATGATGATGATGATATACTGTGTTCTGCTGCTGTAGTAGTAAAAACATCCTACAGCTGCAATCAGTCTTTCTTCATTCCCCAAGAATCCCAATCTAGGAAGAGGTACTGTAGATGCGATATACGTAGTGCGGCAGATAATGCAAAAAGCAATGTAGAGAAATGTCAGTCTACACTTCCGCTATATTGAATTCAAGGCAGCTTTTGACACGTTCTGGTGCAATGCTGTATGGAAAATGATGCGTGAAATAAACATCGATCAAAAGATAGTGAACGTGACACAAAATCTGTATGCATTAACTGAATGAGCCGTTGTTATCAATGGTCACCTCACTGAATGGTTTAAAGTCAAAGTAGGTGTGCGTCAGGGGTGCATTGTGTCTGTAACACTACTTAACATATTCCTTGAATTTGTAATGTCAGCAACAATTACTTTCTTTAACTCAAGAATTTTCGATCGATATCAGATATGCTGACGCAACAGTGATTTGATCTGATTCTGCAGAGTTAGAAAATGTCTGCAACAAACGGGGCATGAAATTGAACCATGACAAATGTAAAATAATCTCTGATTCTGCATGAGATATTAAAATCGATGATAAAGCAGTGAAGAAGTGGAATCGTCTGTATTTCTTGGATCGGTGGTACCTGGGTCTACAGAAGATATCAGGAGAACGATTGGACTAGCTGCGATTGCTTTTGGTCGCCTCAAACAGAATATTTGGTGTAGGAGAGATCCTAAGATCCCAATCAAACCCAAAATTCAATTGTACTACTATCTTATTGCCCCTATTGCTATCTATACGATTGAAATATGGAAAATTCTGTAGGAAGACGAACGCAAGCTTCATGTTTTTGAAATGCAATGTCTGCGTATGATACTGGGTGTCACTCTCTGTGATACACTACGTAAAATTGATATCAGAAGGAGACTAGGTGTGGACAACAGAATGATAGACGGCATCCAACAACGTAGGCTTTGGACACCTACACAGAATTTTCTGAAACTAGTTTTTAAAAAATCTACAAAGAAGATTTCACCTAACGAGACCTCGAGGACGATGCCCGAAACGCTGGTCTGAACACATAAGGAGCGACACCAATCTGCCCCTGTTAACCCTATCTTACATGGGGGGCCTAGTAGGCCCGCGGCTACACATTTCAGCTCATAACTTTTTAAAGCCTGGCCCTGTCAAAGCCGATCCTACTAACGAACACTAGAACAAGACAAGCTACAAAAGGAATGCCCCAGCTCAAACTCAAAGCTGTAAGAGTAAAACTCTTTCCCACTACTTGATGGTAACGGAACGGATAAACGATAGCAACGAAACGATCCAGTGTTACTGTGCACAAATTGAGAGTTGTTGCCCCAATTGCAATTGTGAAAGAACAATAAAATACCATAGTACCAACGTATCCTGTACTGAAAACATTTCCAGATAAAAAGGAACTAACTGAGGTTATCCAATCTGCAGCAAGAAAGCTTAGAATAAATTTGTTCGTATTTCTACTCCTCAGTCTTTGACTTTTCTTGTATGCATAAACCATCGCGCAATAAAAAACCAAGAGAAGGATACTGCTAAATCCAAAGAAAACGCTCCACCAGAAAAAGATCGTCATAGCTAATAGTTAGTATTTAAAACAGATGTGTTTCTTATAAAAGTATTTACATTCTAGTTTATGATCTGCCCTCTATTACTAGATAGCGTATTCAAGTACGACATGACTGCCAATCATTACGAAGACAAAGCTTGATCTTTGATGATACAACAACCACTTTTTGCAATCTCATAGGACTTGGTAAGGGTGTCGTTTGTGCTCCCAAATGATCAGCTCATTTACTTCTTCCAAGCTACTTCAAATTTTCACCTCTTTATAGCAACAAACTATCGCAGTATCAAAATCTTTATGTGAAGTGAGGCTTAGAACTTGCAAAGCCACAGCACTCTTCCCCATCTGCAGCTGTTGATTGTGGTACAATTCAAAATTGCAAGTCCCTTTGTGATGATTTTATCAAAACTCCTGTCCTTTACATTTGCAGGTATTTGTTCGCGTTGTCCCAAATCAGACAATAGCTTCCTAAAAAGCCTATCTCTAAAACTTTGTTCCGTTTTAATCCAATAACTTTTACAAAACTCGTCAAATGCAAATCTCTTTACGTACCATGCATTTTTTCAAACAGGGTGTTCTCTTCCTATCGTTCCATCCAAATTTCAACAGAAGCTCTTCTCAATAAAGATTTACGGATACATACTTAAGTATGCCTGCATTACCTAGGAAAAGAGCAAACTCACGCCTGTATGTCCGCTGAATCTGCCAACATTGCTTGGTCATCTGCAAAACGTATTAACTGAAAAAGATGCCCTCAACTCCCCCCACTCCCCCTCTTGTAAATACTCTGCCATTTCCCTGGTTATCGCTCATCATCCAGCGTAAATGTTGAAACCGAGTATTCAGCATGCAAAATCTGTTTCTCCAGCAGAAATCGGCTGACATGTCATCCTTTTATTTCTTACACCTAACCCGAAGGAACCAACATCTTTTCCATCGCTACTCTCACCGATAACTGCATTTCAATCTCGCATTACTATAGTGTAATTATAAGGCATCCCATTCCCTATACAACTTTTAATAGGATCAAAAGATTCTTCTATTTCTTCAACTGTTTGGTCAGATATCGGCATGTATACCACAACTATCAGTACATCCTTTGGCCATACATTTGAACGCACTCTCAATAGTCTATCCTTAATGTGGTCTATTTATTTGAAACATATTTCCATTTCTCTGTCTACTAAAAATGCAACACCTCTATAGGCCTCATCCCCACCAGAACATATCATTTGTATATCATCACTCATTATGTCACCATTATATTTCCATCTCCCTTCCGTCAAGCCTAGAATATTGACTTTACATCACTTCATTTCTCTTTTTTCATTTTCGAGTTTTGCTGCTCTGTACAATGTTCTCATGTTCCATACTGCTGCTCTGACATGATTTTGGTGAAGATTTGACGTGAAGAAGACTAAGTTGCCTCTCTTCCTCCTCTGCAGGCCGCAGTGCTGACAATAGTGTCGGTCCTGTTTGCGTCGTTCTATTCCATTTAACATAATTGAAACTTGACTGGGGAAATATAATTTTTTTACCCGATGCTTTCTCCTCGGTGTTTTTATTAAGACAATGTCCTTATCTAGCTTGCCATTGGCTCACAAAGGAGCTCGTCCACCCTTTGACAGGTCTTGATTTTCTTCCCGCAGGGTTTCTAGCCACACTTCCTTGCCAGAAGAAACTGGTTGGGGAACAAGTTTAGTCGTCGGTCGCCTGACCCGCACCAGGTAGTACCGGAACTCTGGGTATATTTGCCAAACGTTGCTTGGATATTTGCTCAGAGGTATTAGCATTGACCTAAAGAAAAAATCAGGAACTCCAAGATTCACAAACGCCTCAAAGTTGGAAAAAAACGTTGTTGATGCTATTCAAGAACTGCGCATACAGTACGTTGGGCATGTTAATTGAAGCCCTGCTGAAAATACTTTTTGTAACGCACATTGGGTTCACTGTATAGGTCCCGCTGGGAGGAAACCAGAGATGGCCTGGTCAAATTAAGGTTGATACGGGTTTACCTCTAAAGACAGCAGAACGTAGCACCATTGAGAAAGAGGAAGGGAGTGTGGAAGTCGAGGAGAAACAAGGGACACACTTGGATGAGCTTTTAATATGCGTAAGAGTATGTCTCAGTAGAATGGAGAAGAGCGGGCAACTTACAAAACCCCGTATTTTCTTTGAATTTGACAAACTTTACTAAAACTACCCATACTAGAAAAAACCTAGCTCATTTTAACAATAATGTTTACACTTTCAAACATAAAGCACTTAAAGACAAATGATGAAATCGTAAATAAAAACACCACTGGTTTCAATAGGAATGGTGTAAAAGCACGGTAACAGGTATTGCCTTCCCATCTTGTAGTTCATCCCTTTTTTAAGGGTAGCACGTTCAAGAAAAGAGGTTACTACCGGCGTTGCAATTACGGAAATTACGTTTTTCAAGACCTACGAACGAGATTTTACGTCAAACAAGATAAAGTATACAGGAGGCCAGCTGACATCTTGCAGATTATATCAAAATCAATATATATTATGCTTTTTGTCGTAAAAAGTTTAAAATAACTTTACGATAACTCAAAAAAGGACTGCCAGTGCACTCTTCACTATAATGTACTAATACGACGCATGTGACAAGTGTCATTTACATAATCAGTACGATAATGGAGGCGACGTTCGTGATACGTAATTTGTAGTGCTGCACTTGACGATTACGACAGGCAACTTATATTTCATTATAACAAATATATTTTCAAGTTGGTTTTTCTGTGTTTGCAGTGAGTAGCGCGACTGAAAGGACAGAGATTAAAAATGAGCAATGAAACAAAATATGAAGTTACCTCTCTCAACTTCAAATCAACTTTCTCAAATTCTGCAAAGGCTTTCTTTTTCTCTTCTGCTTCCTTTGTTAATTTTTCACCATGGTGAGATGGAGCAAGATGACCATGATAAGATGGAGCAACATAACCATGGTGAGATGGAGCAACATAACCATGGTGAGATGGAGCAACATAACTATGGTGAGATAGAGCAACATAACTATCGTGAGATTAAGCAACATAGCCATGGTGAGATGGAGCAAGATGACTATGATGAGATGGAGCAACATAACTATGGTGAGTTAGAGCAACATAACTATGGTGAGTTAGAGCAACATAGCCATGGTGAGATTAAGCAACATAACCATGGTGAAATCGAGCAACATAACCATGGTGAGATTAAGCAACATAACCATGGTGAAATCGAGCAACATAACCATGGTGAGATTAAGCAACATAACCATGGTGAGATGGAGCAAGATGACCATGATAAGATGGAGCAACATAACCATGGTGAGATCGAGCAAGATGACAATGATGAGATGGAGCAACATAACCATGGTGAGATGGAGCAACATAACTATGGTGAAATGGAGCAACACAAGCATGGTGAGACTAAGCAACATTATCATGGTGAAATCGAGCAACATAACCATGGTGAGATTAAGCAACATTACCATGGTGAAATCGAGCAACATAACCATGGTGAGATTAAGCAACATAACCATGGTGAGCTGGAGCAAGATGACCATGATGAGATGGAGCAACATAACCATGATGAGATGTGTTATGTTCCTGTGTGTGTTCAGCGCCGAGATGAAAAAGCATATCAAACAAGAGGTTAACTTTTTATGTCTTATCTCTTGGCTCATATCGCTAGGCTCATATCATTTGATTCTTGCGTAGGCATAGTTGTTGGATTTTGGATTAACATTCTGTTACTTGTGGCTGATTCTGGCAAGAGGAGTTGCTTAGTGTGCTGTTCATGTGTGGTGCGGATATCTCTTCTGTTGCGACGCACTTGTCCTCTTGAGGTTTGCACAATGTAGGATCGTGGCTGAGGTCTAGTTGATATGACTTTAGAGGGTTCCCAAACATGTGCTGTAGGGTGACGTGTGCGAACATATTGGCCTGAAGTCAAGGGTGATAAAGTTCTGGTATGCTGGTTGTAATGATGAGAAGATGTCTCTTTTAGTGCAATGAGTTGTTCTTATAATCTCTGTGCAGTTTTTTCAATTATCATACTAGACAGAAATTGTTCGAAGGCAGGCGCGTAACAACGGTAGTTCGGCCCCCTAGGAAACTTTCAACCTGGGACCCCCCGGAAAAATTAGTTCAAAGCGAGGAGCCTGACTCGCATAATGAGTGGTTTTACAGATGGGGTGTCTGGGGGCGTTTTAAGGCCTTCCATGGTGGGCCGTAAAGGTTCGCAATTTTCGCTATTTCATAGCCCTGAAACGCCTATTTATAGTCCTTTTAGGACAGTTTTACTCTTTTAGAACATACAGCTTTTAAGAGAAAGTATCTATTTTAAGACTTTAGATTCTTCTTGCTCTCCCTGAAGATTTTTGATAAATATGAAAAATCGCACTTATGCCTTCAGGATTCTAGTTCGCTATCTCTTTGTCAATATTTTTTCTCAAATTTCGCATAAAATAAAAAGTTATATAGACGACTGTTATGCTAAATCAAGACGACCTTGTTTGTTCACAAAGTAGGCTATACGAATGCTTAATCAATGTTGTGTACACAACAACCCAGACGATAGCAGAAATTTCACTAGTTGCTACACCACTAAGGAGATCTAAATACAGTTAATCAAATATCTTGAGACCTTAATGGAGTATGCCTTCCATAGTGGCATGGTCCTTCATTGCCATTTTCCTATGTAAATATGCACCGCTTCATATTTACCTCTGAAACTGCATCTTTGTCTGGCTTAAACTTCAAGGAGTAGAGCTGATTATAGAGTCAATCTATGCTACACCCCGACTATGACTAAAGTTCTACAAGTTGGTATACCACTTCGAAGATCCGGCTGCAGTTTATATTTATCAAATACCTACAGAAGTTAACAGAAAATATCTTTCTTGGTGGTATGGTCCTTCATTGTCAGCAAGGACAGTTCTCTGGTGATATTACAATTCTCTTATCTAATTCTGAACAAAACGCCTCCCAGTTGAGCAATATAACTGCTTTAGTTATCTTTTCAAACGCTAGCATTAAGCGACGAAAGTTCTTGTCATTCCTTTTTAGCTGTTAATGTCGCATTTCTGTCGCCTTAATGCTTGGCTAAAAAGACTGAGCACTCTGAATCTATATCAGCAGCGTCTTGAGCAGCAATGTCTTGAGCAGCAGTGTCTTGAGCAGCAGCGTCTCGCGCAGCGTCTTGAGCAGCAGTGTCTTGAGCAGCAGTGTCTTGAGCAGCAGTGTCTTGAGCAGCAGCGTCTCGCGAAGCGTCTCGCGCAGCGTCTTGGGCATTTCCATACTGTGTACCGTTAGTTCCAACTCTAGCCCTGGCATTCATACTCCTCCCACATTCGTGTTCTCCTTCACCACCTTGATTAAGAAAATCACGCATCGTTACAATGTTCGTTAAGTGTGACGTTACAATTTAATGAATTTTAGACACTTGATATTTTGCACTTGTTGCATTTGTAATGTTAACACAAATAACTTATTCAATTTGACAATGATATATTGAGCAATTGGAAAGATAAACTCTTTAAAAGTTTGAATCATTATTATCAAACCTTTTGAAAAGAACACTAGAGAACTACAAAATATGTCACCTCCGGGGATCGAACCCGTGACCCACGTTTTCGCAGCGTGCGCTCTACCAATTGAGCTAGGTAACCTCCGATGTTAACATACTCTATTTCTCTAGTCGCCACATTAGCTCCCGATCATCCACCGGTGGACATCGGCATCCAGATCAACGCAATTGGAGACCAGCCTCTCTGCGCCATGTGACTCGACCAAGGAAGAACTGCCCTCCGGCCCTCTTGCTGTCCAAAGCCTATTGAAAGTAGAAAGTATCATCGAAATAACGGGTTCGATCGCCGGTTGTGACATATTTTCTATTTCTCTAGTGTTCATTTCAATCCTCTCTTCTCAATGATAGTGTAAACCATTCCTCGCATTTCCTCAGCAATTCCATCTAAAAGGAATGAAACCATAGTAGTTAATGAAATTTGACCGCAAGGAAGATCTAAAACTTTTAAGTGCGGAGTAAGGGCACTGCCCTTGACTGGTGCCTGGAGGCCAGTCTCCATCAGACGACGCAAACCACATGCATAAGATTTGCCTAGCTGGTAGTCCGAACTGCGCATGCGGCGACGTGCAAACCCCTCAACATGTTCTGAATTGCCGCACGATAGGCATCAGAGGTGATATCAGAACAGTTGATGACGAATTTAGAACTTGACTGAATCATATTTTCTGTTTAGTGTCCTTTTTAAAACAAACATTTCAAATCCTCTCTTCCCGATGATACTTTCTAGCTTCAATGGGCTTTGGACAGCATTGCGGGAAGGATGGAAGTCATTCGTACGTCCAGTCACATGGCTCAAAGAGTCTGGTCTCCTATTGCGTTGAGCTGGAGGTCGATGTGCACCTGTGGATGATGGGGAGCTAATGTGGAGACTAGAAAAATAGAGCATGTTAACACTGGAGGTCACCTATTTCAGTTGGTAGGGCGAACGCCGCGAAAGAGTGTGTCACGGGCTCGATCGCCGGTGGTGACATATTTTCTATTTCTCTAGTATTCTTTTCAAAACTAAAAGATCTACGTTCTTCAATTATGAAAAATGTTCAAGGTTGATCAACTTGTCAAATACTTTAGTAATTATTGTCAGAGCCAGTGTGGCCACTGATCTTATGTAAAAGCTTTTCTCCAGAGGCTTTTTTGTAAAAGTATCACCTGTACACTCTGACATGATTCTATAAGACGGAAAATGGAAAGTCTATTTAAGTTAGATGAGACTTTAGGGTCGACCTAGTCAAGACCACCACTGGTCTCATCTTCAACAATACCCTTTGAGAGGAGCCAGAATGTCACACATATTATAACATAGTAGTGAATATTACAGTGTACAACGTTAAGGCATTCACACTGTAGCAATGGGTGATTTTGCTCAGACAATTCGTAGGGTAAATTTGCTACTGGCCTCTAAGGAAATATCTGGAGAGGTTGATAAATGAAATCTTTAAGAAAGATGGGTTACATGGCTAAAGTTTTGGGGTGCCTCAAAAGCAAATCCTTTTTTCCTGTCTTTATCTATCTATATTAAAAGGTCACTCATTTTTCGCAGTTTTAATAAATTCACAAAACATTATAATACATTTTGTCACTGTGAATCGGTCACTGTACACATCATACGATACCCACGTTACCCTCGTTACCCCGACTGACCTAGATTAACTTAGTCTGTAATTTCGCGTATCGCTTATCTTCCTTATTCACGTCACACAACCGTTTGTGATTGCCGTCCAGTTTGTTTGGTATATCAAGTTTAGCATCATTCTGCGTCTACACATTCACTGCACCTATGCCAGAGAAATCAGAGCTCGGTTTGGTATTGCAAAGTTAGTTTGGAAGAACTTGACATCATTCTGGAGGGACTTCTCGCTGAGGAAAAGCTCCTAGATCGGATGGCTGAGGGCCGCCGTGGGGCCGGCAGCCATAAATGGTAGCGAAGGCTGGACACCAAGGAAGAGGACATGGAACGTCGACACTTTACTTTTGACATTTACCCTCAGTCAACTAGCTGGAGCACTGCACAAACCAGACAACACTACAGGATGTTGACGGATGCAGGGTGCTTGTGGATGAGAGTGCAAAATGGAGCACCTTTTTGGGACACATCATTAGATCTTTCGTCCTTGCTCGTGTAGCGCAAGGTGAAAGGGAAGACAAATATAGGACAAAACTGGAGACGCTGGGCAGATGACATGAAGGACTGGATAGGCCTTCCAATGGTAAATTGTACCAGAGTGACAAACTATGAGAGAGACTGTGGGAGCACTATTGTCTCCGCCTGTTGATCGCAAACCTCAAACTCGAAGAAGGCACAGGAAAGGAATATGACATTGTGTACTTTTAAGTAGCACTCACAGATTATGACTATGTATTTGAATTCCTTGTAAATATCACATTAGTACAATCACTGAAGGTACTAGAACCCTTAAGACTCCCATTATCTCCATCAACTCATTAAGATCTGACGACCTGACATTTTTTGAATACAATGTATCGTTTTGGAGGAACTCGAGTGATTTAGGTTCCGTAATTACTACTACAATCAACGCACAAATCAAATGTTGTTGCCGGAGCCATCAGCCCTCTTAAATTCTTGTTGTGATTGCTGTTGTCCGAAAATGTGAATTATCAATCCAGAGGCACAAAACTGGTCCAATCATTTCTCTAGAGAGACTTGGCAAAACATGCTACAGCACACCGGTTTAGATAAATTTAAGGCCTTCATGATGTTGCAACAACACACCACTGTGAAATAAGATTTTACAGCCTGGTTGTAATGACGTAGAAACAAAGATTTGTATATAAATGTACATTGGTGTTCATTAAGCGAAGCGTAGGAAGAACATATAAAACAAAGGTCCTATTAGCCGTCACAGTGTACTCTTACTGTACGATTTCTGTTGTTCACAAAGAGGTCTTTTTTTATCCTTCTTCCATTCCCACTCAGTGGAATTAAAAATGTCAAGTTATTTGAGAAGAGCGTGTCCCAAACTTATGCAGCAATTCTGCCCTCAGGATGTGCTGGCAGAGAGCATCCAAATTTGGGTGGAAGGTACGTATGGAATCCGTGGTTCTGGATGAGCAGTTCTCTTGTAGGGCCATCTTAGTACACATAATCAGAAGTCCAATGTCACTTCAAACAACAAACTGCACAACAATCTGTTTGTGCTCCTTGATCTTGGCAAATGGCGGCGGAGTCCCAGAGATTTTTGCAAACACAGAAACGACTTTTGTAGAGTTTTTGAAGGTGTGTCAGGCTAAACGTCCAAATCACGGTACGAACCATATAGCCATACAAGGCAACTTTAGACGATTGGGAGATCGTTTGAGAGTCAAATTTTTGTTGTATGGTTGTTTCATTTGATTATATAAAAGGCTTATTATCTTTGAAACAATACTTGGCGAATGGATTTGATTATATCATACAATATAAGAAGGCTTGTGTACTAGTAGTGACAGAAGTTCAATTTTATTGGCACCGATTTTAAGAAAGTCTAGAAAGTTTGACAGAGTCTTTGTATGTTTCTTTGGTTCTCTTCCCTCGATCACAGTGGTTAAATTGGAAAATTTATGTAGGGAAAGGTATTTAGTTATAGTATTTAGTAGACCTCTATTCTATTATTTTGAAACGGTACTACGAAAGTAGTAAGGGGATTTTGTTCGCCGCTGTCCCCTTTCCATATTTAATTACCACTTGAGTAAAAACTTTATACCTGCCAGGTTTACCGCAAGGACTTCAATTCTAGAGGAATTTATGTAACTGTTATGTAACTTATGAGATAACATAGATATGAGATATTCTGGTAAAGTCACTGCACCAAAAGGTCGACATAGCAGTTTCATAGCAGTTTCATAGCAGTTTCATTGCAGTTTCATTGCAGTTTCATTGCAGTTCCATTGCAGTTCCATTGCAGTTCCATTGCAGCTTTATTGCAGTTTCATTGAGTACTATGTTGGCGTGTCCGCTTTTCAAAGACGTACTCTTTTCCATAGACATGGAGGTGTATCGGTGATTTCTTCCGTTGATTGACGACGTCCAGAATGTAAAGAAAGCAGCTAATTGCTGGTTACGCTTATGGCTTAACAAGATATGATGATGACAATAAAGTTCTAGTGCTAATAGTTAAATCAGATAGTTTAAAAACCTCTTCTCTTGAAATATTTCGAAGTAGTATGCCAGCTCTGTAAACATTTCTTACCCTCAAACATAATAATAAAGGGCGCTCTTTTTGTATTTAAAACATCTTAATTCATCTGTCCTCAGCTAAAAGTTTGTACAATTTGGCCCCAAGGTTTGTTAAGTGAATTATCCTTCAAGCCTCAAAGTTTCTTTTACAAATAACAAGTTTCTATTTTCTAACAACTTTTCTAAACTTTAACCTTTTCTGTTTATTTGTAGAACCATGCCGAGACAATCTTCGTGAAAGTGAATGTTTGAAATTGAAACACGAAGGGGAGTGCAAGCGAAATCAAGTTCAGATGAGAATAAAATGCAAAAAGACCTGTGGATATTGTAGTAAGTATCAAAAAGCAAGTTGCTTTCTCTAACATTTAAACAATTCAGGAAAGGAGAGAAGGAATAAGCCTGGCTGCAGATACTATTTCACATTCCATTCAATAATCTACTTGCTACAATGTGTTTACTCTTTTGCTAAACGCGACTGAACCCTAAGAGAGAACGGATTTGGTTACGCGATGGCAACGGCATGCTCCACACAGTCTTTTCTACGAGATCCTGATAATGCTTCTTAAGGTTTATTGTTATCACCTATGTAAAGATTCCCTTAATCAATCAGAAATATTTAACACACCTTCTGTGATACCTTAAATAGAATAGATCTTTTGCAGCTGCTTTTAGAAAACAGTCTTAAGCATGTTGTTTCGACCAAGTAACTATGATCGTTATGGCCTAACGAGCGTTTCCGGTTTACTCGCGTATATGTTTTCCTCTGGTAGCCCATTACGTATGGAAGACGCTGTTAGTGATTAATAATCTCACATTTTGATATAATTTGCTCCTGATTGCAGTGCAAGAGAGGAAAAAAACTCGACTATAGGTCAACAAAACGCCAATATCGCAACATTTCAAGAAAATTTTGAAGAAATTTAGTAATCATAAGACACGAAACCTCAGACTTCAGGTGTAAAAGAAATTAAGGCCAGGGAAACTTACATGTCATAGCAAATTTTGTCCACATGCGCCCGCCGGCTTAGAAAGACGAGGCACAAGTAAACGTTGAACTTTTCAGATTGCTTTTTTGGAACCTTAAATAATTTGAAGTGCCTCGGACCCTCAGTTGAGCCGGTCTCAGGCCGAACTCTTCCTAAATGAGGTTCCATGATTTTAAAGCGTATCATAATTTTGAAACTGAGTTTTAGGTAAAGACATTTACTTTTACGCACCACGCAATAAATATCTGTACCTTAATATACACAATTAACGATGAACATTAATTAACGTTTTTGGAATTAAAAAACCTTCATTAAATCCACGTTGATTAGATGCTGACGTTAATTTTTGAAACGTTAATTTCAACTTAGCGCTTATTTTTGAAACGTTGATTTGTACCAAAATTTTAGACAAATTTGGGCCCCTATAAAAAATTTCCTTGGCGGCAATATGTTGAAATCTCAAAAAGGAAACATATGAGAGAAGAAATTACAGTGAAGACGGGCACCTAATAAAACTGTTGTGCTTTACCTAAGATCTCCAACACGATGGTTTTATTTTTGGGGCTTACTTTTAAAACTTTTCTAACTGAATGTTTGGTAATGTTACCCTTTAAGCTACTTTTATGCAAGCATCGCGTAAATTTTAGGGAAAGAGAAAACAGCGAAAAATAATTTTTTATGGTACTTGATTTTTGTTATTTATTAATACATTTAACGATGGCACTAAATAACGTTTGATCGTTTGAAAACGTTAATTAATGTAGTTCCAACATTAAGTTGCCGATAAAACGTTAATTAATGTCGATCAAAATGCATTTTTAGTCTGAAAAAACGTTAATTAGATCAACGTTAATAAAAACCGCGTTAATTCGTATACACGTTAATTTTGTGTATCAAGGTAAACTAAATGTATTTATTCAGCATCCTCGAAGCATGGCAATAATGAGTTTAACATAGATGGCATTCTATAAACATTGTGACCTAAAAATGCAACATTTCTTGGAACCTTCTGATAATATATAGGGCATTCAGAGAAGGAAATCCGACGTAAAATGACTTAACGGTGCCATTTTCGTCCCCATAGCTGTGCCCTGTAGTTGCTTATAAATCTGCCCATCATGTTCAAAGACATTGTTGTTTAGAACGATTTTGCTAAGCAAATTCTTAATGTTTCTAACCTTCCTCGGGAAATCGTTGGTGTCCTGTACATAAGATTTCACTTCGCGAGCGAGGGGTTGCAAATGAAAGTCTATAAAAGATGATATGTTTTTGTTAATGAACGAAGAATTCGAAATAACAGGTCGTCCTGGGACATTATGGAGTAGCTTATGAATCTTAGGGAGAAAATAGAATCTACCTAATCGGGGGTTTTCAACGATAAAATATGCTAAAGTTTCAGTGGAGATGTCTCCTCTAGATTCAATCTCCCAAACAACATTTCTAATTGTTAATTGTATCTCTGAGGTAGGATCGCGATCTACTTTTTTATAGACTGATTCATTGCCTAAGTGATTGTGTGCCTCCTCTAAATAATCTTCCTTATCCCATAATACAACTGCCGAACCCTTATCTGCTTCTTTTATGATAAGGTTAGGGTTGTCGCGTAGTTGCCTTAGTGCTTTGATTTCCGGCCTGGATAAATTACTAAAGTTATGGGAATCTGGAGAAATGGAAAAAAAATATCTTGTTCTAATTGGATAAGTAGAGTTCCAATGCTACGTCCTTGTGTTTTGGATTAAAGTTTTATTTTGTTTTGAACTTATTTGTTTCCTGTACCAAATCACTGTCTTGACGAAAATACCACTCAAGCCTTAACCTACGTCCAAATTATTCTAAATCATATTTAATCGCAGCCTGATCAATTTCCTTGGGGGTGACGACGAATTTCATGCTTCTCGACAAAAGACTTGTTTGTGCTTCTTTCAGCACTAACTTACTTAAGTTGAAAACATTTTTAGTTACAAAATGACCACTCAGCCTGGCATTCAAGGCCGCGTTACTACTAATCCAAACATTACTACTACCAATGGCGTCCAGTGGTTCAGTATTAATAAAAGAGTTTGTCTCCAATATTTGAGATACGTCACCTTCGTTGTTCTTATCTTTAACGCGCTCTGAAATGGATACCTCTGTGGTAGGCTGCACTGTTTTTCTACATGTTCTCTATATTTATACTACCTATCTACTCTACCTACGCTATCTAAACTACCTGCCTGCTGTAACTACCTACACTAGCTACCTAATCTACCTATCTACCTGCCTACACTACCTATACTACCTGCCCTACCTACCTACCTACTGTAACTACCTACACTAGCTACCTAATCTACCTAACTACCTGCCTACACTACCTACCCTACCTACCTATCTTAGCTACCTACATTACCTAGGCTACCTATCTACACTACCTGCCTACTCTAACTACCTATCTACACTACCTAAACTACCTGCCTACCCTAACTAACTATTACCTATCTACACTACTCTACCTTCACTACCTACTCTACCCTCAATACCTACTCTACCTACGCTATATAAACTATCTGCCTGCTGTAACTACCTACACTAGCTACCTAATCTACCTAACTACCTGCCTACACTACCTACCCTACCTACCTATCTTAGCTACCTACATTACCTAGGCTACCTATCTACACTACCTGCCTACTCTAACTACCTATCTACACTACCTAAACTACCTGCCTACCCTAACTAACTATTACCTATCTACACTACTCTACCTTCACTACCTACTCTACCCTCAATACCTACTCTACCTACGCTATATAAACTATCTGCCTGCTGTAACTACCTACACTAGCTACCTAATCTACCTAACTACCTGCCTACACTACCTACCCTACCTACCTATCTAAGCTACCTACATTACCTAGGCTACCTATCTACACTACCTGCCTACTCTAACTACCTATCTACGCTACCTAAACTACCTGCCTACTCTAACTACCTATGCTACCTATCTACGCTACTTACTCTACGCTACCTAGGCTACCTATTACCTATCTACACTACTCTACCTTCACTACCTACTCTACCCTCACTACCTACTCTACCTACGCTACCTAAACTACCTGCCTGCTGTAACTACCTACACTAGCTACCTAATCTACCTAACTATTTGCCTACACTACCTGCCCTATCTACCTACCTACCTATTGTAACTACCTACACTAGCTACCTAATCTACCTAACTACCTGCCTACACTACCTACCCTACCTACCTATCTAAGCTACCTACATTACCTAGGCTACCTATCTACACTACACATCGAAAGCTTAGGATCGAATTACTTTTTGTATTTTATTGCGTTAACATAATGATTCTTTTGCGGCCTATATGCTTGGTACTAATTTTCATATTAAGATTAATAGATTCTATTTCTACCAAAATTGTTTGCAGAGTTTCTTCCTTAAAGACTCTTCGTTGAACAACTGCACGAATAGCTCTTTTGGTCAATTTTACCATGGCTTGGAAGATGCCTCCAAACTGAGGAGCAGAAGGTGGATTAAAATGCCATTCAACATTGAGATCTGCCAATCTGTTGGTGATGGTGCTTTGGTCTAATTGCTTTATAGAATTCTTTAATTCTCTTTGTGCTCCTACGAAGTTGGTTCCATTGTCGCTCCAAATGAGCATTGGATGTCCCCGACGTGAGCAAAATCGACGTAAAGCTAGCAAGAAAGCATTTGTTTTTAGATCACTGGCAAGGTCAAGGTGTACTGCTCTTGTTGTAAGGCAAGTAAATAAAACTCCCCGTAGTCGATTCCTGTATTTGTGAATGGTGGCTTCTGCATTGCCAAACGATCCTGAGTTAATTCAGCCATCATTGGTACCTTTGGTTTACAGTGCTGACGTTTGCAAAATAGATAGCTATGAATAACTTGTCGCACCAATGATCGACAGCGTGGAACCCTGAATTCCTGTCTCAAGGTTGAAAGTTCCTGTTCACGATCTATATGCGCATGACATTCATGGATATGCCTTATGATCAATCTGGCTATAGGATGTTGATGTGACAGACAGTATTATCGGGTGGCGAGATTCAAAGGTTACAGGTGCCCTGTCAATTCTTCCACCAATTCGAAGCATTCCTTGATGGAGAAATGGTTGAAGAGGTAGTAAATGACTCTCTTTGCTGATCTCTTCTTGTTTTTGTAATGTTTGTAGCTCGACTGAATAAGATTCTTCCTGGGCAACTTTGCAAAGAGTTATCTTGGCTTCTTTCAGTTCCCTTAAAGACATTGCTGTTCACTTAGATATGATGGTACATCTGACATGTCGTACTTTCAGTTGCAGCTAATGAATAAAACGAAGAATGAATCCATAAACACGTATGTACTTAGTCCAAGAAGAAAATTGTTTCCAGTTGATTCTTGACTCTATAATAGCTGTGATGTATACAATGTAAAGAAACAGTTACCTACTAATAAGAACAAACTAAAATCACAAGTTACCAAAATACTTGATATGATGGCAGAAAGAAAGCTTAGCTTACGGTCTCATGAATCACACAAGGCCGTATGTGAGCCACTTTCCACAGGAGAGGTTAAATCATAATGGTAGCTCTACATAACGATAGCGGTTGTTTCATTGGATAAAGGGTTTCCACGATGATTCTCGTTGAAAAGGGAAGGTATTTATTTAACAAAACCTTCGTTAGTGTGTTGGTGATACGGTAGGAAATAAACTTTCATTTAACAAAAAATTAAAAATGAAATATAAGAATAAACAAAGAGTTTGGTAGCATGGAAGTGGATTGATGTTCGTTATTCATCTTCGACCGTTTCCACAGTCGAAATTAGGAGTAAAAACACGTGCTTCTTGGGTAGAGAAAAAGTATCGCTGAGGCTTATTATCATTACAATATGTGAAAACAGCGTGCTAACTCGTACCAGAGGCTTACGAAGTGGAGAGCTTAAATTTCTGAACTTTTAAAAATAAATGTCAGGTTTTGTGTTTGAGACTGAATTGATATTTATGTCGAGTTATACAACTAAAACTGATAACGTTTTGTATGATGTCTCTCGTTAGCCCTGAATCTTGTTTTTGTTTGCTGGTGTGGAGCAAAATAGCGGGCCTAAGTATTACGTAATCAAGATGAAGGAGCAAACGATTGTAGTAACTTAAGAAACTTAGTCATAAGAAGGTAGATCTTGTTATCATTTCCCTTCTAATATTTATTTGACATATTCATATTTTGAAAAAAAACACTAAAGAAATAGAAAATATGTTACCACCGGGGATCAAACCCGTGACCCACGTTTTAGCGGCGTGCACTCTACAAACTAAGCTAGTGTTCTTTTCAGAACTAACAAATCCTCTCCTCTCGTTGATATTCAGTTTCGGTAATAGAGGAATAGAAAAATGTGACAACCAGAACATGAATCCATGATACTTTCTTGGGTACATACTTTCAAGTACAATAACAATATCATGTATTTGTAGATTGGATAACCAGAATTACGGTTGTTGTGAAATGTCAACAAAGTATTTCACGTCACAATTGGGATCGGGGCAAATTAGTTTATTCAATATTTTGAAAGCTTATTCTCTGCTGGACAAAGAAGTGGGTTATTGTCAAGGGCTAAGTTTTGTAGCTGGACTCCTGCTAATGCACGTAAGTCAAGTTTGTGTTAAAGTAACTCTCTTTGGAATGAAACGTACCGCAATGTAAGCCGTTTACATACAGCCGTATTGCTGTCAATCGAAATGCGCGGATATTCACCGTTACGTTTTCTTTCCTAATTTACGGTTTAACTTTGTGTCTTTACTTGGCTTGATGACATGCTTGACGACATTACTTGTTTGAAAACTTGCTTGACGGCATCACTTGGCTTGAAGACTTGCCTGATGACATTACTTGGCTTGAAGACTTGCTTGACGACATTACGTGGCTGGAAGACTTGCTTGACGACGTTACTTGGCTTGACAAGTCGTCTTGACAACCAAGTTTGATGACGCGGTTTGACGATACAGTACAAGATGTTTTGATGAATTGCCGTTATGGGATTGATTGACGATATCGCATTATTGCATTCGTGGTAAATTCGTTACAATATATTGCTTGATGTCGTAGTATCCTTGTTGAACTATTTGCCTGGATGTGGTTTTTGGTTCTCATTTTGTAGCCGCGAATGTTCAAAGTTTGTAATAATATTTCTAGATAGTAATAATATTTCTTGTTATTGTATTAACCCAGTTGTCCTCTTACCGTTTGTCTGACAGATGAGCGAGGAAGAGTCCTTCGAGTGCTTCAGACATATCATGTTCAAATTGGGTATTCGAAACCAGTACAAACCGGATATGAACGCAGTGCAGGTGAGAAATTGTTCTAGAATATTGAGTTTGTAGGGA
The DNA here is from genome assembly GCA_010016025.2 of Alatinidae sp. Z8VKAUB7J3. Taxonomy (NCBI): domain Eukaryota; kingdom Metazoa; phylum Cnidaria; class Cubozoa; order Carybdeida; family Alatinidae; species Alatinidae sp. Z8VKAUB7J3. The sequence goes on along the minus strand of JAAAKM020073195.1, from coordinate 126,159,646 downwards.
AGGTATAAGGTATTCAGTCGTAACAATTTCCGAACTGCGGCAAAAACGAATAGCACATCATATAAAGGATTCGTGCGTCGAAGAACACAAAAGTTTGACCTTGTTAGTAATGCTGCCCAATCCACAATCAGAAGCGGATGAAAGGTAAATCCCTGGTCGGATTTTTCAGAAGGAACATTTTGCGCAATCCAGATGGGGAGTAGATTCGCAAAAATGTTGTCCTTAACCCAGGTGAGAGGCAAATCCATATGGCTTATTAACCGTGTGTTTATTAACCGATATGGCTTATTAACCGTGTGTTTATTAACCAATATGGCTTATTAGCCGTAGGTTTATTAAGCGATATGGCTTGTCAATCGTGGGCTTACTAAGCGATATGGCTTGTCAATCGTGGACTTGTTAAGCGGTGTCTACAGTTTTTTAAGCGCCGCTAAAAACATTCAATTCAATACTAGCTTCGATGGCATTGCTGAGTCAATTCATGTTTCAAGTTGTAGTAATGTATATCTAGGCTTGACAAAACAATAATGTTTAAAGTTCTTCAGTGACCACTTGAAAATTTTAGACGTGACAGGAAAGAAATTAACAACTTTTGTCTAACAATATTTCTGAAGTCAGTCAATTGACAGGGGTAACTCATTTTGCAAAGACGAGCTTCGAGTTCTCTGCATTGGCTTTCTCATCCTTTTATCTTGTGCTCAAAGAAAGTATGCTCATTTTTAAACTGAAACCTAGTTCAAATTCCTGCGTGCTACCTCCCATCTTGCTTTAACAAATCATTAACGGCCCCTCAAAAAACTCCAGCAATAGAATAAAAACTTACCGGTCGTGATGGCATTCGTAGGGACTTTCAGCCACGACGGTAATACCATTCCAAAGAACAGAGAAATCCCCAGAACAAATAAATTACGAACAGAGTTCAGGTTTACAAATTGTAAGGACGATAATCCAACCGCTGTGATCATTCCAAACATAATAATGAAAATACCACCAATGACTGGGTCCGGTATAGTAGTAAACAAGGCACCAAACTTTCCCAGGACCGACAGCAGCATCATGATCAATGCACCAGCTTGTATGACTCTGAGACTACCAACCTAGAAAAATGGAAAACAAAATACAAAAATGTCAACATATACGCATTCAGCAAGGACGGGAATAAAATATGAATTAAAAAAGGCCAGCATGGTGGCACTCTGATAGGAGAAAGAAATGGCAGGGCCCGCAATTTCATCACTTATTTCAGACAGTAGTGCCATTCTAGTGCAAATGATCAAGGTTTGGGTTTCGGTTGTAGGTAACACGGCTGTCCCTGGGCTTAACAAGTGCGTTTACGGGCCTACGATTGTACAGATGAATGAATCTGCCTATAATGCACTCCTTCAAGACTTTCCGTCAATTACACGACCTTCATATCAACAATCAGCTATTAAGCACAGTATTTCTCACCGTATTGCTACGAGTGTATCAGCTGTTTATGCTCGACCTCGACGCCTTGCTCCTGACCGCATGAAAGCAGCGCAAGCTGAGTTTGATCCCATGCTTCAGCTAGGCATCATTCGCACTTTAAACAGTCCTTGGTCATCTCCTTTGCATATGGTCCCGAAGAAAGAGCCGGGTGACTGGCACCCATGCGGTGATTATCGCGCTCTCGACCAAGCAACTATCCCAAACCGCTATCCAATTCCTCATATTCAAGATCTCACTTTAAACCTTCACGGAAAGTGCATTTTCTGCAAAATCGATCTTGTCCGTGCCTATCACCAAATTCCTCTCGCTCCTGAAGATGTCCCTAAAACAGCGATTACCACTCCTTTTGGTCTATTTGAATTTCTCCGCATGCCCTTTGGCCTACGCAAGGCCGCGCAGTCATTTCAACGTTTCATCGATCAAGTCTTGCGTGGATTGGACTTTGTGTATGCATGCATTAACGACTTACTTATTGCAAGCTCTTCTAGATCAGAACATCTTTCGCACCTCAAACTTCTTTTTCAACGTCTCAGTAATTATGGCCTCATTATCAATCCGAGTAAATGTGAATTTGGTTCTTCCTCTTTGGATTTTCTTGAGCATTACATTTCCTCTTCTGGTATTAAACCTCTTCCGCAGAAAGTAAAGGCTATTTTCCACCTCCAATTTCTATTCGCAAATTGAGAGAGTTCCTTGGCCTCGTCAATTTTTACCGAAGATTCATTCCCAACTGCGCCATTATCCTTCAACCTCTAACAGATCTTCTTTCTACCAAGACTTCACCTAAGGATTTTCAACTTACTCCAGCTGCTCTAGATGCCTTCACATTAATCAAAACCAAACTTGCCGAAGCTACTCCCCTTATTCGTCCTTTGCCTGAAGCTGCCTATTCTTTAATGGTCGACGCATCAAGTGTTGCAGTCGGCGCTTGCTTACAGCAAAATTGTCATGGATCCTTGCAACCGATCGCATTCTTCTCCCGCCGTCTCCAGCCTCGCGAGTAATCATAACTGAAACCTAATTTTGGCGGTAACAGCATGGTCTTTCTATTCAACCTGTTGAATGGAAAGACCATGGTAACAGTAACTACTTCAAAAAGTATTCTTTTAACAACTAACAACAGTTTATTGTGTTGCCAGAATCACAGCATAAAAATACGACAAATATTCCCGAAGAACATATGATTTCGCAAACATTGCAAAGCGATCTTGTTTTTGTGCCAGAGAAAGTTGTGAATAGCGAAGGATAAACAACTCCAGAAATTTTTTTCCACCTTCGTTGGTTATTCTATTGTTTTGAAAGTAATTCATAAAAAGTCCTACAGTTATAAATGAAATTTCTCATGCCTTTGGTAGTGCGTGGTTTACCCTTCGCTGAACAAAATGAATGTTCATAGAGTTGGGAGAGCATTAAACCATAAATCACTCCAGCACGATAAGCTGTGTTTACTGGCTTATTTTCTAATAGATAGCCAGACTTTGAATGAATCCTGAAAATATTATTTAGGGATAAGCAAGGTACCAGACAAATACTACAATAATAAATTCGCTTAGTGGTCCTTCAACAGTGAGACATTGTACATATATTTTATAAGGGTTTACAGGATTCCCTTAAACGTAGCCCCCCCCCATAACCAATATATGCTCCACGCCCACACACCCCAAATTTTCACACGGACCGTTCTTTACGATAAAACAATTTATCTAATACCATACTATTCTGAGAATACTAGTGAGTGATTCCCCTGTCCAAGGACTTACGATTCTTTCATGAGACATGTGTTACATCCACAACCCCTGTTAAAATCTTTATCCTTCTTACCTTAGGCCCTACAATAGCTTTGAAATTTAACATGTTCCATGACAAGACAGGAATTTTCTTAGGTAATCTCATAAAATTTGAGGGTACACTCTTTTGCCGTGTTCACACCAAAGCTTAAACGGTTTCGACAACCATTGTAAACTTTATAACGGTTCACACCGGCAAGAACCGTATCGAAAACGGTGGTCTTGAAACCGTATTAAGGAAAGCCAAGGTGTGGAATTGGCAAAATGTGTTTAATCTGGGGGCGGGTCAGAGCACAAGAGGATTTTCGTACCAAAATCATACTGGGTGACACCATAGCTGAAATGGCGATTGCCTTATGTCAGCAATGTTATGAAAACTAAGCTATTTTGTTAATAATAATAGTGACCATGTCACATATACCCCTACTTATTTGTTTGCCTCGTCCTCGAGCTATAACTATCAAGATAACTATATATGTATATATACAACAGTTCATTTATTTTAAACAATCCATGATTGTTGAACAGTCCATGAATAAATATTTGCAAAGTGACAGTCCATAATATATCGAATGTTCATTGTGACACTTGAGATTTGATCAGTTCATAATACAAAGGCTACGTTTCACTTCCTCTAACACAAGATCTTGGTTCTCTAAATCTGTTGCTGTGTTGGCCAGCAGTTGTTCTTGTAGAACGTCGAAGGGGAATAATACACTGTTCGCCTGCTGCTGGTAGGTAGGCTGTTCCATTGCCATTGTTCTGTTGCTGCAACTTGATGATCATTCCATTGTTGTTGTTATCACTATCTGAGTCAGAGCTGCTGGGAGGTGGTTGCCATCGCTGTTCCAAGTGCAATTTGCGTTTTGAAGATTCTGCCTTGGGAACTGGTGGAGGAAATGGGCAGACTTGCATCTCTCCTCTGTTGACAATTCTTTGTCTCCCCTCACCATCAATGGGTTTCACCAGGTAGAGGTTGCCGCCTTTATGGGCCATAATGCAAAACATCTGGTTATTCCATTTGTCTTGTATCTTTTGTCGTCCTCTGATGTTCCGCTGACGTCGGAAGACACGAGTTCCTTTTGTAAGCTTCACTGGTGGGGTGACAATTGACTTGTCCCAGGCATCCTTTCTTGCTTTGGCTGCTGTCTGTAGTCGATCATTTGCTTGCTGGTAAGCACGAAGAAGTCTTTGTTGATGCAGTGCTATCCATGACTGGTCTTGTGGTTCAGGTTGCAACTGCGAGAACAAGTGGTGAATAGGTAATTGTCCATCTCGGCCAAACATCAGGAAGAATGGTGAGTAACCAGTGCTGGCATGTGGAGTTGAGTTGTAGATATAACACAGCTCCTTGATGTGGATTGGCCATCTCTTCTTCTGGTCTTTGGTGAGTGTCCTGAGTAGATCATGAAGGGTACGATTAAAGCGCTCACACTGCTTTGAAGAAGGCCTTATCCGAAGAAAAGATCAGCAATGTATGGTCTGAGTTTCTAAAACTCAACAAGCAAAGTATTATCATAAAATATCTCACCGAGACATGTTCTGCGAAATACCTCACACTATGGCAAAAGGTTTCTTCCGCACTACCAGCCAACATCTACTCATTCTCAAGGCGTGCAATTATTTTGTCCCTTCGAACAAACTCAAATTTGAAAATTTGGAACTCTGTAGCATCTAATTTCTGTTCCCTCTGTAAATTTAAAGTTGCCAGCCTGCATCATCTACTTTCAAATTGTAGCATTGCAGCTCAGGATGGCAGATATTCATGGCGCCATGATAGTGTCTTGAGGCTAATAGCTTCCCACTTATCAACTGTAACTGCGAACTCGTTTAAACTTTTCGTTGATCTACCTGGGCACAAAAATCCATGCACTCTATTCAAGCCTCTACGACCAGATATAGCTATTATTTACAGCGTAAACTCCCTATACAAGATCATTGTAATTAAGTTGACAGTATGTTTCGAAACAAATCTTGACAAGTCGCAACTCTACAAAGCTGAAAAATACAAAAGTATCAGTTACGACCTCTTGGACCTGTTTGCGAGTTGGAAGTGATAACCGTTGAAGTTTCAACCCTGGGATTTTTTTCTGACAACATATCCAAGTTTATAAACCTGCTCAAACAATTTTCACTGGACGAAAACAGGATCTTACAAAAAATGATTGAAGTAGCCTTAAGATCCACATATTTTCAGTTTCGTCGAAGAAACAAGGATTGGAACAATCCATCATGCTTGAACTATCACTAATTTTACCTCGTCTCTTCATGTTTGCATTTATTTTACTAGTTGGTTTGGTTTGGGTTTTTTTTGTGTTGCTTTTTTTTTGTTGTTGTTGTTGATATTGTTATCATTTGGGGGTCTCTTTGCTCCCCTTCTCTTTTATTTATCTTTATTTTATCTATTTACTTACTTATTTATTCATTCATTCTTCTTCTTCTTCTTTCAATTATTGTTATTTTAATGTTTGTTGCTATGGTTATTTATTACTCTGTTGTTCTACCTAATACATCATAGTTCATTGTATATTAGCTAACGTGTATGTATCCGTTTTGATGAGCCTTTTCAACTTCATTGTGACGCATCCGGTTCATCTGTGGGCGCGGTTTTAATGCAGAACGACAGCGTCTTGAGCTATTTTAGTCGTACGTTGGAACAATCACAGCGTAATTGGAGTGTATTGGACCGCGAGCTTTATGCTATCGTGACCTCGGTCCTTCATTATCGTACATTTTTATACGCAAGACGATTTACTGTTTTTTCAGATCACCAGCCACTGGTCTATCTTAAGAACTTGAAAGCTATGACAGCTAAAGTTCAGCGCTGGTTAGTTTTGTTGTCGGAGTTCGATTTCGATATTGTTTATCGCCCAGGGAAAGATAATGTAATTGCCGATTATTTGTCACGTAACGTTGTGTCGGCGTTAATCAAACTTCCCATTTTTGACTACCAAGCATGGCAGTCTGATTCGTTAATTAAGGACTTGAGATCCAATATTTTTACCGATAAGGCATGGAAACGACAACAGTCTCGCCTTAAGGTAGTAAATGGTATTTTAGTGCGTGAGTGTTATTTACAGCAGCAACTTGTTCACCAAGTTTGTGTTCCCTTTGAACACCGGAAGGCTATCATTGAGTATTTTCATACTAATTTCGCCCATTTTGGTGCCCATCGCACTAGTGACCTAGTTTTACATCGCTTTTACTGGCCAGGAGTCAAGTCTGATGCGTTGGCATACATTAAGTCCTGTGAGACTTGTGCTGTTTATGGAAAGCAGCGTCAGAAGAAGATTGCTCAATCTTTCGTAACCCCTCTGACTCCTAATTACACAGTGGCCATTGATATCACGTATCTCCAATCCAAGCCGTTGTTGGTGTGTTGTGGCTTATTCACTAAGTATCTTGTCGCTATGGTTTTACTAGACGAAACTAGTGCTTCCGTCTGCAAGGCTTTTGTAAACAATTGGATCTTTAAATGGGGCCCCCAGTTGGTGTATTGTCTGATGATGCTCAGAACCTAATTTGCTGGCTGTATGGGAGAGTTTTATGATCTATTTGGTATTCAACACCTACGTACACCAGTCTTTCATCCAGAGATGAATGGCCAATGTGAGCGTGCCAACCAAACGCTCAAACGTGCTCTGAACAAATTTCCAGATGATTTAGCCTCGTATTACATTTTACTATATAATATTTAACCATTTTATACTAGATTTTATATTGTAGTTTTGAGATTATTGCTCTTTGTAGGCCTATATATATATATATTTATTTTTTTTAGCCCTTTTCTTATACCCCTACTTGATATCTGCCTCATTATGGCACCATGTCGTGCTTCTACCCCAGCTGCACGTAGTTTTAAACCTGGTTGGCATGCAGAGCATAACAAATTTGTCAACGTCTCAAAAACAAATGATGCAGAAATAATGCTCATTGGCGACTCAATTATTAAAGGCCTGTCAAGATATCGTAGAGTCTGGTCAAAATATTTTGGAAACATAGGTGCTTTAAACTTTGGAATTGGTGGAGACCAGACACAACACGTTTTATGGAGGATTAGGAATGGGGGGATTCCACAGAATCTTAAATGCTGTGTCGTACACTGTGGTACCAACAATGTAGGAAGAGACAAACCAATAGATATTGTGCATGGTATCACTGAAATTATCTCCACCCTTATAACAGCTAAACCCAAAGCAAAGATCGTTATTGCAGGTTTGCTCCCTAGAGATCTAAAGCACAGCCATCGAAGGGATTGTATAAGTACTGTAAATAAATTATTAATCCACTGGTGTTGTGATGCAAAAAATATGAACATTTCTTTTATTGAGCCGGAGGATGACTGGTTGCAGCCAGATGGTACATTGTCCAGACACTATTTTTACCGTGACCATCTGCATCTGGTAGAGCCTGGAAATGAGAAGCTGGCAAAGTCAATACATGACACATTGACAAAATTACAACAAAGGCCATCAAAGCCACATCCACCTAAATCCATTGCTACAAATACAAGTCCTTCATCACATAAATCTACAACCACAATACCATCTTTACATGCAGCCAAAGCTACAACCATTAAAGCACCCCCTAATCAAGTGAAAAACTCAAACCCATCATCAACAACCATATTCAATCCCACAAAACAATCCTTCCATAATCACAACCACACAATAGCAATACCACCAAAAACCTCATGCACCAGAAGGTCCTGTCATCCATGCACACCTATAAACAAATCATCTGTTACACTCATGCCCAATAAACCACATCCACTGGGTATAGAGGAGCAGACGCCCAGTCGGATCACATGCTCATGATCGCCCACTTACAGATCAAACTACGTGCCCAAAAAAAGACACAGCAAGATCTGAAGAAACTGTACGACACGGACAAGCTACAGGATCAAAAAATCCGCAGAGATTTCTGTATCTCTGTATGGAACAAATTTGATGCCTTGCCTGTTGAGGCAAATGACTCAGAAAGTGTCGAAGAGAAATGGGAGAAAATAAAAAGTGCATACACGACGATTGCCGCAGAAAAGCTAGGTTTCCGAAAGAAACCAAAGGAAAGGTGGATCTCTGACATAACATGGAAACTGATTGACGAACGAAAGGCACTTAAGCAAGCCATGCTCATAGATACTACAAGGTGTTCAGAGCTGGCAACAAAACAATTATACAAAGAAAAAGATAAAGAGGTAAAAAAGAGTGCAAGAAAGGACAAGAGACAGTTCCTTGAAAAGAAAGCAGCTTTAGCTGAAGAAGCTGCTAGGAAGGGTGACTCCAAGACTGTCTACCGATTGACAAATGAGATGGTAGGAAAACAAAGCAGCCGAATCACCCTTGTCAAGGACGAAAATGGATCAATTATATCTGATCCAGAAAAAATTGACGAGAGATGGGCTTCCCATTTCGAAAAACTTCTGAACAGACCGAGAACTTGCGACCAAGCTAACGTACCTGATATCCCTTTTATGTATCTAGACATCAATACAGATCCTCCGAGTGCTGAGGAGATCATGCATGCAGCAAAGAAGTTAAAAAATGGACGAGCCCCGGGTATTGATGGCATTTCAGCAGAAATGCTGAAGTACTCAATTAGTACCTGCATATCCATTTGGCTTTCTCTCTTCACCAAAATATGGACCTTAGTGAAGGTCCCAAGAGATTGGAGCAGAGGCATTATAGTCAAACTCTTCAAAAAGGGAGACTTGATGAACTGCCATAACTGGAGAGGCATCAATCTTCTCCCTGTCTCATCCAAACTATTAGCCTCCGTCATTTTGCAGCGTCTGCGGAAAGCACTAGACGCAACTCTACGAGAAGAGCAGCATGGTTTCAGAACTGGGAGATCCTGTTCTGATCTAATATTTGTACTGAGAATGCTGTAAAGTTATGAAATGGTCATAAATATTCTGTACATCAGCAATTGGGGCATTGCCATCGTTGTCTTAAATTACTTTGAAAACTAACCCCCTTTGAAAGAGAATACTTGAAACCCATTTGTTTGTACCGTGACAAAGTGAGTCCGGAACCCACGGCACTTTAGTACTGTAATGCCAGTTTTAATTATTCTGACACTTTTCTTCTCGGTCTTGTCCATAAATGATAGGGTTAATCATGTCTTGAGTCTGTCTTCTTGCTATCTACGTTGCGAGATAAATTTCTCCCAAGTTGAGGCTATTGGAATTCGATTGCGTCCCTGTTTTTTTACACTGGGTTGCAGACCTGCGAGAGGTATGGGATCAAACCATGTGGTGAGGTGTTCCATTTCGATCTTGTGCTCATTTTTTTGTTCTGTATTTTGCTAAGGGCTGGATGCAATACGTTTGGATGTTGGCAGCAAATGTTGTTGATGTGGTTGTGGTGATGTAAGGAGTGGATAGTGTGCAGGGGCGGATTCAGCCCAAAATCTGACCGGTGCTCAAATTCATTAGGGGGGGTAAAAATTTTGTACGTGGGGGGAGGGTAGAATTTATATACCTTGGGGGGGGGGTAATGAGGCATACATTGTATTGACGACCGAGTGACTCTTTAATCTCTTTGTCTCTTTAATGCCCCCTATCTTGAATGCAGACCTGACTTATCCTATCTATCCATGCGGAAAATATACTAAACTAACTTAACTTGCATGCCCTCCTCTATTAAGCATACTTTGATATTGCTAGAAGAAAATAATTACAGGCGAATAGCAGCTTATCCCTCTCTGGTCGACACGACCCTCAACGATTCATGATGAACATTTCAAGTTTCTATTTCCTGCGGCGTTAAAGATCTCACGGTTGCTAAGGCCGGTTATTTCCTTGAATTGAATAGCAGAAGCATCACGTAGTAAATCTTGCTGTTGCTTTTTGACTCGGAATGAAACTACAAAACAAGTCCCAGATCAATTTCAAATTAGTAAACATCACTCTTAAATTCCCCTCGAAGCACTCGATAACAACTCGCACCCTAACAATTCCTTTTACAAAGGTGTCACATAATTCTACAATATCAATGACATTCTTGTTCGTTTTCGGGAAAGTAAAGTACCGGTAGTGGCAGACATTGAAAAGGCCTTTCTTAACATTGAAATAAAAAAGGAAGACAAGGACTGCCTGAGATTTTTGTGGGTGGCAGACCCATTTGCAGAGCAATTAGAGATTGTAACTCTGCGATATAATAGAGTAGTGTTTGGGGTGAACAGTTCACCATTCATTCTTAATGCGGTTTTGAGGCATCACTTGGATAAGTTCAGAGATGAAGATCCTCAATTTGTGGAGCAGGTCTCAAAGGGTTTTTATGTTGATGACCTAGTTGTTGGCTCTAGAGACAGGCAGTCTGCTAGAGAGTTATTTGTCAAAGTAAGAGAAAGGCTAGCAGCTGCGGGTTTTAACCTGCGAAAGTTTAAAAGTTGTGATGCCACTCTTACTAATGAATTCAGTGAATTGTGTAGTAATGATGTATTGAAACCTTCTGTTAGTGAACCTAATTTGTCTTATGCTGATGAAACTTTGAATTCAGTCTCAGCACAAGGTGTGAACAAAGTGTTAGGTTTAAGCTGGGATCTTGAAAGTGACCAGTTCTTGTTTGATTTAAGTAAGTTGTGTGAGATGAGCCCAGATACACCCTTGACTAAGAGGTCAGTTCTCAGTACAATTTGTAAGGTTTTTGATCCATTAGGGCTGGTAAGTGCAGTGACTGTTACTGCTAAGATTTTATTTCAACAGCTTTGTCTTGAAAAATTGGGTTGGGATGAGGAATTAGGTGAGCAACAAAAGCTTGCATGGTTTAAGTTTGTCTCTGATCTACAAGAAGTAGGGTCAGTTGCAGTACCCAGGTGTGTATATGCCCATGATATGGAGGAGGTATTAAGTTGTGAACTTCATGGCTTTGCTGATGCAAGTCAGAAAGCATATTGTGCTATGGTCTATTTAGTGTACAAAACCAGTAGTGGGTGTTTTCCTAAATTGCTTTGTGCCAAGACTCGAGTTGCCCCAGTTAAGAAACTTTCTATACCCAGGTTGGAGCTTATGTCAGCAAAAATTCTTGCATCACTTATGCATACTGTTTCTCAGTCCCTACAATCTCAGGTCAAGATTGATAGGCATCGGTACTGGTTGGACAGCAAAGAGAACAGGTAATTCGATAGGGTTGATTATCGGAGTATTATTAATTTTTTTTCTGCAAGGTTGCGCTACAGTAACCAAGACAGATCAAGCCGAAGTTGATCCTATCGATCCGCATGAAGACATTAATCGCGTTGCCTATGATTTTACAGATAAAGTAGATCGTGTGATTTTTGTGCCGGTAGTTGATGCGTATGTGGAATATGTTCCTAATGCAGCACAGAAATCAATTGGTAATTTTTATGACAATTTAGCGTATCCTAACGTTGTTTTAAATGCTTTTTTACAAGGAAAAGTTAAACAAGGGTTTGCTGACGGGTTGCGTTTTGCGGTTAACTCGACAGTGGGATTGTTCGGATTGTTTGATATGGCGACTCACATGGGCCTGGAGCAACATAACGAAGATTTTGGGCAAACATTGGGTGTATGGGGTGTTGATTCAGGTTCCTATCTTTTTATTCCGTTGATAGGTCCAAGTAGCGAGCGTGACGTGGCAGGTGTCCCTGTATCGATGCTAACCAATGTTCTGTTCTATGCGGGTACGGTGGTGGGGGCTGGCGTATTCGCTCCCCTAACAGTTCTTGGTGCTATTGACAAACGAGCGCGACTTGCGGGGCCAATGCGTGTCCGCGATCAAGCAGCGCTTGATCCCTATTTGTTTGTTCGTGAGGCTACAATACAGCAACGCGAATATTTGGTTTATGATGGTGATCCACCATTGGATCTTTATGATGAGGAGTCATTTCAGGATAATCCGTTTGATATGCAACCTAAGAAGCAGCACGATAGAGGTGAATCGTCGAAAAATAATGATTTTACGGATGCCAAAATACAGCTTCTATCTAGATAAGTCTAGTGTGGGCTGACTGCTTTCCCCAAATTATTAAGCAAAACCTTCGTACTTCATATTTCTTTGGTGTTTTCACCCTTGTCTCTTTTTTTGAATTTCAATAGCAAAAAAGGACCTTACATGTCAAAAATTCCGATTTCTAAGAAAACACAGAAATTAAATATCAAATTTATTGAATTAAGAAATTTCTACTTCATGTTTCTTTTCATTTTTATTGCACTTGGTATTAACCTAGTGACATATAGCAATCGCACATTCTTTCGGTTGTATAGTAGACCCAGAGAATGAAAAAATTCTATATTCTTTGCTGTTTGAAAAATGCATAGCCAATGATCTTTTTTACGTTCGATGGACGTCTATTAACAGCAATAAAGGTATTGTTATCACTTTGAATTTTTAAAAAAAAGCCTGTGGCATACAATGGGACTTGTATTTGGACATATTAAATACACTGCCTTCGTGCGAGGTTTGGCAGAACACTGCCTTCGGGAGTGATTTCTCAGTAATTTTCAAATTGATTTAATGATATTAGTTCAATACTCTTAGCTATTGGCTCAGCAAATGTACACTCTAAACATACACCACCCGTTCATAAAATACTCATATCTTTAGTGCCAGACGAGTCTAATATAATGATGCCATGACTTTTTTGCAAACATTGTATCAGTTATGCCACTTTTAAATAGTTGTGAATGCCGATCTAGGAATTGCAATATCAACTCATACACTGTCCTTTAGAATTTATCAAAGCGGCCATATGGGATTTATCAAGGGATAAATTATAGTACGGGATTCCATTTACTTTACACACAAGACAGGAAAGTCCAAACATTTTAAATTTGCGTGGGCTACTTGCCCACGATTCTATAGAACTAGGACCTTTTACAAATACCAATATAATTTCTGAAGTTGCAATATACTTTATGAAACTTTGTCCCAACCTCATTAGCTAACAATTTGTCCCACTTTTTTTTAGTAGCATCATCTCGCAGGAGTCTGTGGGCTGCTACAAGAAATGCATACTTGAAACACCGGAGCCCTGTACCGAAACGAATTTATTGTCCACCTTTATATCCCATTACATCTCAATTATATTTTTAAACTTTCGCCTCCCCCGCCTTGCCACCCATTAAAATGAAATCTCTTTTAAATTTACAAATATGTATATTTTTAAATTTTCAATAAATAAACCCACTGCCTCTCTCTACTTCTGATTATAGTTATCAGGTTTTCTGACAATACTGTTTACCCCCTCGACAAACACGCCCCAAAAATTCTTCAAGTGTGGGTGAATTGTTGTCATTTCAATTCGCATATAATAGGAATATACATCACCCGACTTTTCATTCCAATAAAATATTTTTTGCACGATGGATGCGTCTCGACGCAAAAATTTGTTATTTTTATCTTTACAACTATGTCGAGGCCTTAATAAATTGTCATGAAGATCTTCGAGTGTTTCTAACATCGCCTGAAGCTTTTCTTCGAAACGGTTAAGTCTGTCATCAATGATGTCTTGCCTTGTGTTCAGTTCCGAAACGATCTCATACACGGCATTTTGAGTCTGAAAAATAGAAGCTAGATGAACTTGTTACAAAGCATAGCATAATTTAGAAAGGTCAGTACGATTTATAGTCTCAGAAAAGACAGCTGTATATGCAAATATAACAAAGGGTCGTATAAGGGCGAATGTGGGACTATGTAAAAGTTAATATTAATTACTAAGCACTTTCAATGAATCGGCACGGGTAGTAGCAAGCTTGAAAACAAAATTGTATTGAAGGGTGCCGTTTTAATTTCCAAAATGAAGGGCCTTAGAGAGGGTTTTGGAATAATGAAAGAAGAAAAGAGAGGTTTTGGAAAAGGTTGTAGCACCATGGATAGAGCGTTTGTTTTATGTGGGTAAATTGAAAAGTAGGGATTAGGAAAAAATATATTGCATTTTTGGAATTAAAAACAAGTGTTTGATAAAGTTGGCAGAGTCCAGCTTAAAAAAAGCCTAGAAGATGTGGGACTACCTTCTCGTTTTATTTGTTTGTTTGCAAATATAAATTAAGAAACTCATTTGATATTAAGGGTACCTGGGTAGGAAATATCAAGGTTTTTAAAGTAAAGAAAGGAGTAAAGCAGGGAAGCACCTTGTCATCTCTACTTTTTGGTCTTTTTATTGATGACATGGTTGAAGTTTTAGAAAAGTTTAGCTTATAAAAACTTCCAAGTTTTGTTGTAATGATTCGTATTATCCTGGAATTCGTTGTGATTTTCACTGTTTCTTGTCTTTTGACTATAGATGATCGTGTTATTCTGCACTAGGTCATAGGGTGGCAAGTTAGCAATTTCAATTGAACCTAAAAATTCTAACGTGGGTTCAATTCCTCAATCCTGTTTATCCTTCACAGACGCTAAAATAACATGTACTTAATCCTATTGTAATTTCCATTGGTTTTCTAGCCGCAAAATTCGTTGCGCCATATTTAGTTCATCATTGGCTTGTAGGCCACTACTCGCCCTCTCTTCGCTTCGCCTCGTCGACCCAGCGGGCGATCTCGTCCAACTCCTCGCCGCGGAAAACCGGGTCCAAGAACTCGCCACCCCGATGATCCTCGCGGCCAACAACCAACAAGCCCGGATCTTTATCGGAGAAGAACGCGTGCTCACCACCGGTGTGAGCACGAGTATCGTGACCCCCGGAAATGGCGCTCCCACCTCGGCAATCTCTCCAACGACTGAAGTTCGGGACATTGGCAACACAGTCTCCATCCTCCCCCACATCAATGAGGATCGGACGGTCACCCTCAGCCTGACTCAGGACTCCTCCTCCGTCGCGGTAGGTGCGGCTACTATCCCCGTGGCAGGTGGCAACGGGAACGTGCAAAGCTTCAATATTGATACGAAGGAATGCAAAAATTATAGATCTTCGAATGCGTGCACGCATCACGAGTAAGATTATTCATTACTCCAGGAAACCTAAGATGCTACAAACAAAAGCAAATGAAAATATCAAAATTTGGTTTCCCATAAAGTCTTTTTTTGCTAGAAATGTTAGCCAGAACTGGAATATGAAGTAAGCCGCTTAATATTAATGAGCCAAAGGGTCGGTTTTACACATTAAAGAACAAAAAGTATACTTTTTGAGTTATTATTCTTATGGGCGGATTCAGGGAATCGAGTCAAGGCTTTTTAAGCTACTGCAGCCAGCTATGATTTTCCTAAAGAATAAATGAGGTCTAAAGAGTCTGCGGCCTAAAGTACCACTTACAATAAATCCTAAATTATACCTGGTACGGCACAGTACCAAATATAATACAACAGGAAGCCACCTAAGGCCAGCATAGTTGCGCATGTCCCTTCTCCGTTCTCTCTGCCCAGATATTCACTCTTTAATCCCCCACCCTGGAAGACTTAACTTCCTCTGGATATTTTTTTGTGACTTCTCGTCTTGCTTTATATCTTTGCCCAAGCCAAATTGTAAAAAAGAAAGATTTATAATAATTTATAATCTCCCATCCCCAAAACGTGACTTATCAGCCTTAATCTTACTAATATGGATATGCTATTTACTTACTAATATTGGTCTCAGGAACTTGACAAAAAGACAAAATCTTTTGTCATCAAATAAAGTGAGCATACCACTTGATGCCTTTTTTATTTTCTTTATGAATATAATAGCTGCTTCTGCTGCAAATTCAAAATAAAGCACTTTTTGAACTAACCTAATCTAATTATAAATGATTTTGGCACTCAGAACATATAGTATAGCCTATTATATTTTTTAAAACAACTGAAAATGCATAGCCTACTTTAATAGAAAATTTGGTATCAAGGAAGAAGAAAATGACATAAAATTGTGAAAGTTATTTATCCACCTTAATTATGGAAAATAAGTGCTTGTAGATTCTATAACATTGAAAAGGTGGATTTAAAATGAAACAGTAAGTTTGAAACCAATGTTTTAACCCTTTTTTTTATACCCCAAAACTAGAAATATTTTGGTCATTTTCAAGAGCTCAGAAACTGCTTAAAATTGATTTTACATTAGAAGCAATTATTATGCTTGTAAAGAATATAAAAAAAGGCATCAAGTGGTATTTTCACTGCATTTGTAAGTCAAAATTATGCATAACAAAAAATTTACCTTATCCTCTAGTTACTCCATAGCATCACATCACTTTGAAAAGGAATACCACTAGATAGCTAGTAGAAAATTGTACAGTTTATAAATAGAGAAAAAAATTAATCTAAGATTATATACAGAAGAACCATCTAGCCAACTAGGTTACTAATATGAATAACAGTGTATATAGCCCTTTACAAAATATTTAAATTACCCAAGCAGTTGGCTATGGGACCTCACCTATATATACATTTCAGACTTAATTAGCCAACTAGTAAGCTAATATTAGAATTGTATATACACTATTAAATTAGCTAATTAGTCGGGTATTGATATTCTAGGTATTCATAAGCTTTACTTTAAAATAGCCAACTAGTCAGTTATCAATAAACTTTCTAAAACACTTATAGAAGTGGCTAACTTGTTGGCTATTAACATCCCAAGTAGGCTATATATAAGCTGTAGTTTAATATAGCCAACTAGTCAGCTATCAATGAAGTTTTTAATACACAGTAGAATTAGCTGACTAGTTTGGTATTGAAGTCTTAGCTATATATGCATATTTAGATTGGCCAACCAGTTGGCTATTAGATCTCACCTATAAATTTGGTGTTTTTGGCCTATATCTCAGAAACGCCCCAACGGCGAACATGCGCCCTACGATATTCGTTTTCAGCATGTTTGACTACCATGGGATTCACCCTTAACATTTTGTACCTTCCGGCATGGGTACTAATCGAAATAAGCGAGATACAAAATCTGGTGCTCTGACTATTTCATTCATTTGAGTCATTTGAGAATTGCTCAACTTGTGCCTCTTATTTTCATAAGAATAGTTTCAACCTCTTTGCCCGTTTTGTTACTATGCCTTACAAAATTAGTTCAGAAAATATCGCTTATTTAAGTTACGTGGGAGAATCTTTCCATGGGGAAATTTCTCGTGGAGAAAGGAAATTTTCCATGGAAGGGGAGCTGGATATCCCGACATTATTTAAAAAGGATCACCAATGAAATAAAAAACAAATTTTTCAACTGAAAATAAGAAGCGACATTAAAACTTAAAACAAACAGAAAATATTACATATGTGAAATGGGTTACCTTTCCTTAGTAGCTCGTTCTTACGCTAAAGTATCTTTTTTAACTTTTAAAAGAGGATATTATTCTGATTCGATAGCCTCTGTGATTCAGGAGTCATTCTTAAACAACTGAAAAAAAAAATTAAACTTAGGTTTATTATAAAGTTATTATTAGTTTTAAAAAAAGTAAAAATAATGTGCAAATTTTGTTTTAATTATTCATGTAGGGTGAGCCAAATTCAGAACTTGCTCAGAAATTAAATACGAAAAAATAAGTTCGTTTAACTGAAAGTAAGGAGCGACATTAAAACTTAAAAAGAACAGAAATTATACTGTATATGAAAGGACTGTCCCCTCCTCAATGACCCGCTCTTTATGCTAAAGTTTTTATTGCTTTAAAAGGTAGAGCTGTAACAAAGAGTCAAACTTTAGCTTAAAAAGTAGGGTGTTTCAGCCCCTTTCATATACAGAATAGTGTCTGTTCATTTTAAGTTTTGATGTCGCTCCTTACTTTCAGTTAAAAATTAGTTATTTTATTTAATTTTCATTAAGATTCTAGGACTTTTGGTTTTTTTCCCCTTTTTTGAAAATAAGGCAAATTTTCTCAGTTTCTTAACTTTTGTTGGCTATGACTCAACTATTAGTTGTAAATTTTTGAATTCGATTAAGATCACGGTCAGCTACAAAGACTTCATTGCCCACAACTGCAATCCCAGAAGGATAATGAAATTCTCCTGGTTGTTTACCGCTTTTACCCCATTCAGTAATATATTCTCCAGTGCTTGAAAATTTCTGAATACGCTTGTTTCCCAAATCAGTAACATAGATGCTTCCATCATCTCCAACTGCAACATGTTGAGGATGAGAAAAGTGTCCAGGTTTTACAATTCCAAAAGAACCAATTTCAGAAAGATAATCATAGTCTCCAAATCCAAAAGAACTTGGAACAAATGAAGAAGTTACCATAAACAAAGAAAATACCATGACAGATGCGACAAGTAGTTTCAACAAGGTAATGTTACAAAATTAGAGAAACATACCCAAGG
>JAAAKM020073195.1:126055314-126141185 GCA_010016025.2 Alatinidae sp. Z8VKAUB7J3 | reverse complement strand
ATTTGTCAACTTTATGTTAGAATGGTTTGTTAACCTCGCGTGTAAACACATAGCTTGCCAATCCAACCATTACAAGAACAAAAAGAAAGATTATTCCAAGACTCAAGAATATTGAAACCTCACCCTCAGACACACCAGTCATCATTTCACGCACAAGCAACACAGTATATGTGACAGGATTGAGTTTTGCGACAAATGCAAGCCAATTGGGTAATAATTCCAAGGGAAACAGAGCAGGACTTAGCATGAATAAAGGCATTCCAAGAAAATTAATAATTCCCCAAAAGGTCTCCTGTGATTTTGCAGTAGCAGCCACCATAACTGAAATTCCAGAAAAACCCAATGAAAATAAAATAACAATTGCCATGATTGGAGCAATCATTATGGGGTTGGGAAAAGTAACGCCTATTGCCAATGCAATGCCAAGAATCAGACTTGCCTGCAGCGCAGCAATAAGAGAGATTGCAGACATCTTTCCCAGTGCAATAGCAGAACGAGAAATAGGAGAGGTCAACGCTTTATTCATGAAACCATATCTTCGATCCCACAGGGTGTTGACTCCACCAAAAATACTAGTGAAAATTGCAGTAAGAATTATGACGCCAGGTGCCATAAATTCAATATATTCACCTTCAAACCCAACAGATTGAATTAATGGCTGAGTTCCAGAAAAAGTGTTACCGATAACTATAATCCTGTAATAGTTTTTTTTTCTTTTAGTATCAATAAATTGATTGATTGATTGATCTCTCGCTCTTCTATGACCATTGCTTCGATACGATCACCACTGGGAATAATAATTAAAAAATATGTATTCGTAACATTTTTTCTGCCATAAAATAAAAAATTACACACTTTTGTTCAAAGGAGCTTGAGACCTCTACAGTACGGTTCTCTGATATGTTTCCCCTTATTCGAACAACAGGCAATTAACTTTACGTACTTGGAATTAGCATAAAAAGTTAATTCTTTTGATGTATATATTGTTATCAAAGTTCCGTTTTTGTCTCATTTACTATTGGGATGAGTTGCTCCTTACACGAACTGTTTGATATAGAAGGTTTTAGAAAGGAAAAATAGGCTTTCAAATAAGAACTAAAGAGCTGGAAAACCAAAGATAACCAGTTAATCGTGCACATTAGCTTCCTTTTTTTTCTTGTTTTATTCTTTTTTCTTCACAACTGTGAATTCAAAGCTTCACAGCATCGACTTTCTTCTGCATCACAAAATTTGATGCATCACAATATTTGCTAAAATATCTAAACAATATCATCTGGTTTTGTAAAAAATGGTTTTGTAGAGTGTCGTGGGTCTAGGTTCACACTGCATTAATTTCGCACACAAACGGTCTTTTTGGGCGATCCGTCGAATTTTGTCAGTTTTCTGCTGCATTTTATTAACGGTTCAGTAACGGTTTTAATAACGGCCATAACGGTTTAGCGGCTGCTACGAAATGTTTCAACTGAGCCGTTGAAAATGCATCCGTTGTTATGAATTGAAAGTTTGTTTTTGAACCATACAACACAAATAACTAAGAAATTAATTATATTTATCAGAAGTTGTCCGTTTATATTTGACAGAGGACATGAGGGCCATTTAAACAAATATTCAATCCTCAAGACCTGGGAAAAAAATTCCAAGGCAATTAACCAAGAAGATCAGAATTACGTTATTAATTAAGCACAGCTAGCCTAGGCTAATACAGGCTAGCCTTTTGAATATTTTTCTTAGGCAGGATACAAAGATGGTCGCTTGCTCCAAGGGGGGGTAAGTTTGCTGTTGACATAATTTTTTCGGGGTTGTTTGACATCACGTGTTTCACAGCAAACTCCTAGTTCTCTCATTTTGCACAATTAAGAAAACTTATCTCAGATTGGGACAAGGTACAATGGAAATGGTTCTCTTTTAAAAAAGGGGGCCACATATTTAAGCCATAAAGTATATGGTCTTCATTCAGCCAATCAAGAGTGATTTATATAGTGTTGTTAAACTTTTAGTTATGTAAAAAATTACATAACTGAAGAATAGAAGAGTCGAAACTACCACGCACGTAAGTAGAAAGCTTCGGGCCTCTGCTTCCCCATCCCCCCCAAAAAAATAAAAAAATAAAACAACAACAGTGTTTTGGTATATTTAAGATTTTTCTTGAACTGTCATCACAGCTCGTCTATTCTTTAATTTTTTCGGATGAATATCCCTTTCGCTCGAGACTAATGCACTTTCCAAGATAATTTCCTGTGCACATGCGTAGATAGTACAATGAGATAATCCGACATTAACCTTCCAGCTCATTACAAGAAAATGGAAACTAATTCATTCGAATAGTTTATTCTAAAACGCTGTGAAATAGCCGAATAAAAACTTATATCCATTGATTAAAACTCAAAAAGTGCAGAGGGAAGTTTTAGGATGTACACCCTGGGTTTTCAGTCTACAGTATACCCAGATCTTACAAATGGCCCAATATTTGCCTTGTTCGAGGGTTTGATACAAATGAATACAACATTACAGATTAATTCTCGTATATTGACTGAGGAAATCAAAGCCTAGACATTACTTCTTATTTTACGTTCTTTTCTTTATTTTACTCTTTAACATATATTTTGCTTTTATTGCTTTTTTTCTAATTTACTTATTTCTTACTTATGTGATATATTTTTCACTATGAAGTAACTACATATTCTGAATTGCTCAAAGTTTACTCTTACAAGTAAATTGCTTTGATTTTCGATTGCCAGTGTAGTGCAAATACACTTTTCGACAGCTCCTAGTTTTCCGAGCAATCACTTAATAAATAATCTATATAATCTTATATTAAAAGAATTATTTGTACAAGGTTAAAAACAAGCGAAATATGTACATTTAAGCACAAAAGTATTGGAGGTTCTTTTTAGTTTTATTTATCCAGCACTTTGTTGTCATAATGAATTTTGATATTTAGAAGGACCTCATGTTTCAGAGCTTTCATTTTAAATTCCTACCTTCATTAAGCTTCTGATTTTCCTTTTAAATCAATCTATTGATTCTTAGAATTTTTCTAGAGCTCATGCCATATGAGCTTTTGGCTCTTCCAAAAGCTCTTGATAACTTCATTCAGTTGTCTGAAGATATTGTTCCCTCCCCTGTACTTACTAAGCTTTTTTTTTTATATGCTGAGTCTCCTGGAATTGAATGAACATAATTTTTTAAGTAAGCTTGGATGTACGAAAATGATTGCCACCAGACCCAAAAATTTCGTAATTTTTACAGGAAAAGTTACGAACGTAACTTTTTCGTAACTTTTGTCAGGAAAATCTCTTCTCAAGGCAGGGTTACTTTAGTTCGCTATTATGAGTGGTACTTAGAGGAGGGGCAGTTGTTGCCTGTATCTTTTATGGAATCTTATTAAAAAAATCCCTCCTTCAAATTTTAAGAGATACCTTTTTCTATCTTAATTTAGAAAATTGACCCCCACCTCGTTTGTAAATTTTAATCAATTGGAATCCTGTTTTGTTTTACAGCTTAAAAAGCCATGCAGTTAAAAAATCGAGTGGATTCGGGTGCAATTTGGCCTTTTATCTCGAGCAATTTTGAATGACACTTGTTTCTCACGAAAGAAAAATAAAAGTAAACCATGAAATAGATCTTCAGTCACCTTTTTTTTAAACAAAACCCCTCGAGAATGTGGAGGAATGAAATAAATCAGGTCCATATCATTCGCAGGGTGCATTTGCTCAAGTTTTGCTTAGGTGTGCCTTAAGTTTGTTTTCGATTTGTCATTTATTTCGATGTAATTTAGCACACTTAGAAAAAGAAGACAAGTAAATATTCCTTTTTTATTTAGCAAAATCTAGATGAACAACTTAAGTAATTCGCTTTAGACTTAATTTAAAACTTACTTTATATCCAAAAATAAGACACAACGTATTAGATACTTTTACAGCGAAGCAAAAATAAGCAATTTGGGAACATAATTAACTTCCTGTTCTTACAAGGGTATTTGGGATTTCCCAAGAGCTTGGGTCAAGAATAAATCTTCTGACGTGCAGAAGATCATTAAAACAAACAGAAATTATTCCGTATTTGAAAGGGGCTGTTCCCTCCTCAACACCTAACTCTTTACACTAAAGTTTGACTCTTTGTCACAACTCTACTTTTTAAAACAATAATAAAAAAAACAACACAAAAACTAAAAAATGCTGATACCTAATGGGGATAATGTAACTGGGGGATAGTAATATTCAGGACAGGTGCTAAAAATGAGAATGAAGAATGAAGCTTAGCAGAAACAGAAGAGGATCATGTATATGTTTAAATATTGATAAACAAAGAAATGCATATAGGAAACAAATGGAAGAGTATGTAGAGCAGTAGCTGTGTTAGTTGGATAGCTTATTTTCAATCAGTTCTGCATCTTAAGAGAAAATCGGGAAATATGATGTGGCTAAGTTGGTGTTCAGGGAGATGAAGCTGATTTTTTCGTGTGCTTTACAGCAGCGAAAGACTTATGAGAAGAAGCATTCTGAAAAGTATAGTGATTCTGATTTCCTTATTGCAGGCAAATTCAACACAGACACCAGGATGACAGTTGAGTGTTCTGCCCCAAATAAAGAAATTTCAAGAGTCAAGAATCTTAAGAGTTTCCTATAGCAAATAAATTGAATAAAAAGACGTGAACTGGTATGAGAAAAGGTAAGGACCATGGGCAAAGCAGCTAGTGTTGAGGATGTAAGATCATCTACAAAATCGGTGAGGTAAGAAAGAGGAGAACAGGAAGAAGAGAATAAAGAAATACAGCTAGCAATACAAAAAAAATTAAAAAATTTTAGGGAAAAGTGAAACACTGACTGAAAGGGGCGATTATGAGCAAGATGGAATGGCCAGCAGCCTGGATGACATCGACAGAAATACTTATATTTAAGAAAAGGGACCAAAATAGATATGAAAATTACATAAGTATTTACCAAGAGAATACGATACATAAGTTGCTTGCTAATAAGATAATTTGCTAGATATGCAAGTTGTATACTGGACAAACAGCGTGGTAGAATGAGAGGGATAAAGTAGCAGTAGACCAGGATGGTTTTGAGGCCGGATATGGCGCAAATCATCGGAATTGTGTATTAAATTGTTTAATTAAGAAACAGCTAAGTAGGAAGGGAGAAAAACGTACTGATACGAATGTTTATCTTGCATTTTATGATGCATTTGAACCTCCTAGAGTTCTAGGAGTATCTACAATTGAACTTGGAAATGTAGGCCTCAACTCTGAAGTTTCATTTGAATTTAATGAGGAAATCAATTCAAGAGCGGTAGGGTTTTTCTTATTTGCAGAATCTAATGTTTTTATTTCTGATATCGTGGATATAGAAATTCCAAAATCTCAAATTCCTGATAAACTAATAACAATTTCTGGTGTATCTGTAGAGGATACTAGTGGAAATCCCCTATCTGAGTTGTCAGTAGGTTCTCCTGTAAATATTAAGAGTGAAACTTTGATTCAATTTGCAGCAGATCAAGAGACTGATGAAACTGCCTATACCTATTATGTCCAGATAAAAGAATCTGGAAAATCTCCATATGTTGAATATATTGGAAAATTTGATGGAAGATTCATTGGCACTGGTCAAGAAACTCAAACCATAGATTGGATTCCTGAAAAATCTGGGTTATATTTTATTGAAACTTTTGTTTGGGATAGAAATAATATTCCTATAGCGGAACAGGGCCCATTTGTTCTAATTAATGTAAAATAGATTCTTTCAAACTCCTTATCGTTTAAATGCAGAAAGAAATCCTATTTTTCTATAATGGTCTCAAAAAATATTTTTGCAATTTCAATAATTTTTGCACTTGTTTGTTCCTCAGGCCAAATGGTATATGGTTATGGTGGACCACCTGTACAATCTAGTTCAAATAACTATACTGTGGATATTCAGACTGATCAAGAATCATACGGTTTAGGAGAATCTGTCATATTTTCTGGATATGTAAATAAATTTGATGAAGATAGAACTTTGCGAATCTCAATTTTTGGTTCTGGAAATAGTCTAGTTGTAACTCAGAAAACATCTGTAGATTCTGATAGGTATTTCACACATGAAGTTCCATTAAATGAAAAATTCAGTGAAGGAAAATTTATTGTTAAAGCTCAATATGGAAATTCAAAAGCAACCATTGCCAAAATTTCATTTGAAATAAATTCTGCAGATTCACCTGTTTCTGAAAATAACAAAATCCCTGATTGGATCAAAAACAATGCAGGTTGGTGGGCTGATGGTCACGCATCACAGCAACGCTTCCAGCGTCAGACTGCCACTGCCGAGAAAAAACGGGCTTTGTTCTAAAGATTTTCATAGTTTTACGATGTTTGAATTCATTTTCAAATACCCGGTAGGCGGCAGAGCTTTGGTGGTAAAACCGCCTCCGGGTCTAATTCTGTCCTGTCGTGCATGTATCGTACCTTCAATATTTATCAGTACCACAACAAATGTGCTGGTAACGGGCGCCCGCATAGAATGCAGGCAAATCAAAACCCAGACTTAAAAGACTGGGGCTTAAACATGTAATAGAGGAAAAATTTAACCAGAAACCGGTTGGAGGTGAGACTATACTTAGAATCGGTTGGTAAAAGTGAGAGTAAATAGTTAATTTTGCTACTAAACATAAGTGGGTGTAGCGCTTGAATTACTCTCCGGAGTATAGCTACGCTCCCCGGCCAGAGTGGAGGTACTACCAATACCTCTCTCTGGCTGGTTACTTTTTATTCTCTTCTTCGAGCTGTTTTTGGATCATGCTCTCTAGCCAAGCCTCAAGTGTCAACCCAGCTTTAGCGGCCGCAACTTTTGCAGACCTATGAGCATCTTTTGAAATCCTAACATGCTTTTTATCCTTTTCCTGTGCTTTAGTGGACATAGTGATTCTTTTTTAACGAATTGCCCAAAGGTAGCCTTTTTAACATTAAAACCAAAGCCTCGTATATCGGGCCTCATTCATTCTCATTATTTTTCCTGCTCCTTTTCAAGTTCTTTAGTGTCCTGCTCTACCAAGAATTGAAGGTATTGCTTCAGGTACATTCCCCTCATAGCGGCCTGCACCTTAGCAAGTTGCCTGATTTCCTTAGTCATCTTAACAGTAGTGATTTCCTGAGATTTTTTCTTTGGGTCAGCTTCCATTATGCTTAAATTATTTTTTATCAAATTAGAAAATTTAACATCTTGCCTTTCATTTTTGGGCACTCCTTTTATGCAAAAGTTCACCAAAATTAAGCGTCGGTAAATTATCTATTTGATGGTTTTAATTGCTAGTCAGATCTTCATTTCCCCAAGGACTCACCTCGATCAATTAAATCTTGTTCGATCAAACCAATCACATATTCTCTAAGAGTAATATCTTGGATGAAACTTCACACCAAATCAAATACATAACCATGTGGTTACATGTGAAAGCTTATTGAAACTGTCTGGTAATTGTGGGCCGTTAAAGGTAATTGTATTATTTTTATTCAATATTAAAAAAAAACAGTTTTTGCAACTGAAAGTAAGGAGGGAGATTAAAAGCTAAAACTAACAGAAATTATTTTGTAAATGAGGGGGTCGCACCCTCATCAGTACCTCGCTCTTTACGCTAAAGTTTGACTTTGTGTTCCAGGTATTTAAGAAAGACTTCTGATACACATGGACCGTTTAAAAAGAATAATTAGCTTTTTACAAATTCAAAAGACACTTTAGCGTAAAGAGTGAGGTACTGAGGAAGGGGCAACCGCCTTATACATGCAATGAATTCTGCCCGTTTTGAATTTTAATGTTGCTCCTTTCTTCAAGTTGATTTTTTTAAAAATTAAATTTTTGAAAGTGTTTTAATTAATGCTGGGAAGTCCAGATCCCCCTCCAATGGAGAATTCCCTTATCCTACGATGACTTCTCCATGGAAATATCCTCCCGAGTAGGCACCCCCCCCCCCGAGAAAATCCCTCCCCCGCAAAAATATATTTATGCTTCCCAATAGCCAATACTATGTGTGAACAATGGGCAAAGTTCATAATTTGCAGCCCTTCCACAGGGGACTGCAGGGGTTAAGTCATCCTCAAAGACATAGTTATTAGATTTGTTGACGGTGCTGAAAAACTGGCTATCTCAAAAGTTTGATTTTTAACTTTGGTAAAAATGTGCGAAGAAGGGGGGCTAGGTGCCCTCTGTCACTTAAAAAGGGTACTAGAACTTTTATTTCGATCAATGAGCCCTCTCCCGATCTTATACAATTGCTGGTTCGATATGATCACCCCTGGGGAAAAAAATAAACACGCATCCGTGATTTTTCTTCTGACAAAAAAATAAAAATAAAAACTGCAAAATTCCACATTATTATGCATAGGAACTTGAAACCTCTGTTGTAGGGTTCTCTGGTATGCTGAATCTGATGGTGTGATTTTCATCACTTTATGTTTTGGGAGTGTTTCCCTTTTTTCAAAAACTGGGCAAATCTTCTGAGGCTCGTAACTTTTCATGGCCTTCCCACGAAGAACCTGCGCACCGAGCGACGCACGGGGGCCGCCTTCCCCTCGCCCTTCGAGTTCCGGCGTCACGGCCAGTCGGGCCTGGAGATCAGCGAGCTCTTTCCACACGTGGCCCGCTCGGCCGACGATCCGTTTCTGCCGTTCCGCCTCTACCCACTAGCCGTTGCCCACATGCTGGCCGGCCGGCCGGATCCGGCTCTTGCGGCCATATCAGAGGCGACCGAACTACGACCGTCATGCCGGCACTTCTGGCTGGTGAAAGCATGGATCCTTCGCGAGACCGGCAGGGATGCCGAGGCGAACACGGCAGCGGCTACGGCTGAAAAGGCGTCAGAGCGGGCCGACGTGCTCGCACAGAACCTGCACCTGCCGCCTGAAGTGCGCAGCAAGATCGGGCTTCCGGATGGACCGCTCGAAGGGTGAGGCCGGCACCGCGCAATTTCTCGAACGATCAAATGGTGAGCATCGGTGGCGGAAACAGCAGCTTCCGAATGCGACGCTGAAAGGGAGAACCGCCAATGGGCCATCTGGGCGAAGACATCATCAGCAACAGCGACACGTCGCCGTTTTTTGCGGTGGCAAACGCCGACGAGGTGAGCATAGACGCGCCGGAAAACCGCAAAGGAGACGCCGTTCGCACCTGGGTGCGTTCTCTCAGCGGATTTCAGAAAGAAGCCCTGGTGCGCTCCGCCAAAACCGGGCGCACCTGGCGGCTGGTGTCAGACGAGGGCCCGTACCTCAACGGCCATGACGCCGCCCCGTGCCCGTTGGCCTTTTTGTCCGCCGGCATGGCCGCGAGCTATATGAATGAAATTACGGCGCTCGCCAAAATGCGGGGCGTCGAGCTTCGGAAGCTGCGGCTGATCCAGAACAACTACTACACAATGCGCGGTTCGATGCCGAAGCGGACCATGGTCGGCGGGGCAGAGCCAATCGAGCTGGAAGTCGAGGTCGACTGTGATCTCGACGACACCGCATTGAACGGCCTGTTGATGGATGCCGTGCATGCCTCACCGCTGAACGGATTGATGCGGGGGCATTTAGACAGCCTGTTCAAGCTTTCGAAGAATGGAGAGGAGCTTGCACCCGCCAAGGCAACGGAGCTGAGTAGAAGAGTCGTGTACTGAACGCTTTTTGGTCTGTAAAACTAGTCGGGATTTGGTTGTAACGCATTTTGAGTGGAGTTGAAATTGGAAACATCTCGAGAACGAAAGAGGAGACGTGCATTCTGATCAAAGCAATTGATCGAGCGTGCCTGATTCTAGTAGGATCAATGTATAATTAATTTTTGACCGATGTGTCACTTGGCGCATTTGGCATTCCCACGGACGTACCCGTTTTCGCTGAATTTTTCAGGAATCGATTTTTAAAAAAGAGAAATATGACAGGAACCTGAAAATAACTTTCCTGGTCCTTATTATTTTTTTTTTTTTAACTATAATCATTGAAACTCTATCATTCCTGGCACGTCTAGAACGTCATCCCTGAAGAAGCTGCTCTGAGTTGTTGTGATTAAAAAGAATCATGACTTGGTACCTTTTTGCCCTCAAGCACAAACTTGTACATCCGTCATTATAAGATTCTGCTTAGTTAGATAAGTTTGTCTTTGTTACATCTCTATTTCCACAGCACCAGAAAAAAGAAAATCCTGACTGTCTAATCATTCTATTAAAACTCGAACAAGGAGTCTCCCTTGAGTCTATGGGACCAAGATTGATTGCTGGATCTAAGGCTGTTTTTATTGTATGTTTAACAAAGAATTTGATTGCAAAATCAATAGTTTGGTAGGTGACAACATCTAGTCTGATCCCCACCTGAGTTTTCACACCATAAACTCTTAAAGCAGACGAGAATAGGAGGGGATATCAATATTATGTTGGAAAAGGATGGGACGCAGTTGTGCTAAAAAAAAAAAAAAAAATCAATTTAGTGTCCCTGCCATCAGCGTTGTTAATTTATTCATTGTGAATGGGAAAAGTTAGTGAAGAAGTTGAAATTCTTTATTTTTATTTTCCATTTTGAGGCCAAGAATCTAAGCCAGAGAAAGGTCTTTTTATATACAAATAAAAAAAAAGTTTTTTACTAAAAGTAAGGAACAACATTAAAACTCGAAACGAACAGAAATTAAACCGTATATGAAAGGGTTGCCCCTCCTCAATTCCTTGCTCTTTACGCTAAAGCTATTGGCATTAAAAAAAAAATTCCTAATGAAGTTAAGCCCGACAAATTACCCTTTCCCTAGTCAATTCCCCTCCCCCCTTCAACCTCCCCTTCCTTGCTCTGCTTCAACAGATGTTCCACTTCTTACCCTGATAAAAGTATCAACTGTAATTTATAGAAGAATTGTCATTCAATACATAATGAACATGTTGAATAAGTGAGTACCTGACTTTTTTTTGCTTTACAATTGTTTAATGTTCCTTTTCAAATTCTGAGCTTTCTTTTTATTAAAAAACTGTGTTTGTTTTCATTAAAATTACTTTATTAAAGGAATTGTATTTTCAAGTTTTAGTCAAAAAACTGAATTATTCCTTTGTTTTTTTTATTGAGTTTATTCCATTTTAATTTTGCGAGTTTTAGTTATTTTTTGCAATTTTACAACCTTTTTGACATTTTGTTAATTTTTTTCTGAATTGTATTGTGTTCTATGACTATCTACCTTAGTTCTTCTGCCCTATTAATGACGGTTGGGCGGATAACATATAGACATATCTATTAAGAAATGAACTAATATCATTTTTATACAATCCTAATAAGGGGGTTAATGCCAGTTTTGCCTCTCACTCAATTGGAATATATGTATTGGCTTTTTCTACAATTAGCCATGGGTTGATGCCCACAACTATTCGATTTTAATTTGATAATCCACAGACTAGCTTGTTTATTTGTTTTGTTTTTATATGCACTTTTTTACTTCAAAGTGCGGATTTGGTCCACATGGACTTGCGATAATAATTTTTCAGAAATAAAATTCAATCTTATTTACTGAATAGATGCATATCTACATCTATTTACTTCTATTCAACTCGTTTATGCTTTCATTTATTCCTATGCTATGATCATATGTTTATTTCAGATTTTACGTCGAGAATTTATCGTTGCTGAAAGAATCAAACACCGTCGAACAGTTCTTCTATCAAGTTCGGTCAAGTTTAGCAAAGGTAGGCTAGTCATTATCAGTAGTCATATCTTCTTCTAAGCATTGCATGTTTCATAGTATTTTCTCTGGTGTAATGTTTTATTCTTAGAAATGGTCCTATAATTTCGTTTTGATCACTACGACAAGCTCATATTTATAATTTGGATCTTGTGTCATAAGATCTAAACATCTTAGGCCGGAACGGTGCTCGGCGGGGTCGGCGACGCCCCATTCCTTCATCCAGGCGGGCAGGTCGGTGGTCGGGCTGTGGCCTTCCTCCAGCAGGAACTCGGAGACGTCGAAGCCGATGCCGCCCGCGCCGATCACCGCGACGCGCTTGCCCGCCGGTTTCTTGTGGCGCAGCACGTCGATGTAGCTCAGCACGTTGTCGCGGTCCTGGCCCGGGATAGCCGGATCGCGCGGCAGGACGCCGGTGGCAATCACCACCTCGTCAAAACCGGTCAGATCATCCGCCGAGACTTCGCGGCCCAGCTCCAGCGTGATGCCTGCATCGGCCAGCATCACCCGGTACCAGTCGACCAGGCCCCAGAATTCCTCCTTGCCCGGCACCTGCTTGGCCATATTGAGCTGGCCGCCGATTTCATCGGCGCGGTCGAACAGCGTGACCTTGTGGCCCCGCTGCGCCGCCGTCAGCGCGGTGGACAGACCGGCAGGGCCGGCGCCGACGATGGCCACCGTCCTGGCGGTTGCTGCCGCTTCGATCACCAGCTCGGTCTCGTGGCAGGCGCGCGGGTTAACCAGGCAGGAGGTAAGCTTGCCGCTGAAGGTATGGTCGAGGCAGGCCTGATTGCAGGCGATACAGGGGGCGATATGGTCCGCCTGGCCGGCTTCGGCCTTGGCAACGAAATCCGCATCCGCCAGCATCGGGCGCGCCATGGAGACCATGTCGGCGCAGCCGTCTGCCAGCACCTCCTCCGCGACCTCCGGCGTATTGATGCGGTTGGAGGTGATCACAGGAATACTGACTTTGCCCATAAGCTTCTTGGTGACCCAGGCAAAGGCCGCGCGCGGAACGCTGGTGGCGATGGTCGGGATGCGGGCCTCGTGCCAGCCGATGCCGGTGTTGAGGATCGTCGCGCCCGCCTTTTCGATCTCCTGCGCCAGCTGCACCACCTCCTCATGGGTCGAGCCATCGGGCACCAGGTCGATCATCGACAGGCGGTAGATGATGATGAAGTCGCGGCCCACGGCCTCGCGGGTGCGGCGCACCACTTCGATCGGCAGGCGCATGCGGTTCTCGTAGGAGCCGCCCCAGCGGTCCTCGCGCTTGTTGGTGTGGGTGACCGACATAAATTTTCGTTGAAAATTTCTATTTTTTAAATGAAGTCATCGAACGCTAAAGTATCAGCGGTGCTACTATTCTTTAATCCCCATTTCTCCTGTCAAATCCTCGAATAACTAAGAATCATCTTCCAAGAATTATCTTCATTGTTTGAAAAGAAAAGTGGAAAGAGAAATATTACCAAAGTCCAAAATTAAAGCTCGCAGAATGATGTCGCTAGTAGTTACCACAAATCTATTCAATGGGGACATCAGGCTAAGTATATGTTTCTTATCAAGGACATTCAGTTTCCATCTTGTCAATTTATCAGCTTATTTAAGTTGCAAAACCTTTAGTTACGCCATTATTCCTAGCTTGGCTTCATGGCTTGGTAGAACAGCAGGGAACAGAACAAGAGCAACTACTTACACTTTATATACCTTTAATAATGATGAGAGGTACGAAATAAAATAAAGTTATAATTCCAAAACCACGAAGAAATGAAAAATTATTCAAGGTTCAGAGAATTTATTGCTATTATTTCAAAAACCAAAAAAGATTGAAACCTAGAAGCTGACTCAGGAGCTATGTTCCAGATAATATGAGATGTAACTAAGATTTTAGGATTATATTTTACAAACGAAGTAAAAAGGAATTTGAATTTTATAAAAATTTCGTACATGAAGTGAAGAATCATAAAAAAAAAGTGTAGGCTACTTAAAAGCCTTATGGAGCGTACACACAGAGAAGATGCATGATAAAAAGAGCATAAAGTAGTAAAGAGATGAAGTAGCCATTGAGTTACTGATGAGTTCTTGCTTTATGATAAATCTTGGAAAATGGCCTCAGAAAAGAAGAAAAAATTGACTTCTATATAATCTGGCACCTGTGAAACAATAAGAGATGGAAATTTTAAGATAAGGTTCTGGCACTGGGTTCATGAAATGAACAAGAAAAGTTCTTCTGAAGTTTGAAAAATTTCATTTGTTTTAGCCTACTAAATTTTTATAAAGAACAAACAAACTGAAATTTTCTAGGTCCAAAAATAAACTTTTTAGAAGTCATATAGCGCCGAACTCCACAGAGCAGGGAAAAATCTCTTCCAGTCCAGAGACTGAAAATTTTGTATTGCTTTAGGATTGTTTTTCAAATCATGTCAAAAATTTCACTTCTTATCTCTGTAGACCATTTTCTTCAGAAAACTCTTTCTCTTCATGGAAAGGTCCCCCATAAAAAATCTTCATACTGTTAAATATTAATTACTATATGCAAACATTTGGTGAATATCAAAACTTACTCCCCCCCCCACGACAAGTAAAATTCATCCTGGGATTGTCCATGGTAACTATCCTCTCCACAGAAAGTTGTCCTTGTGGTAAATCCCTCCCCGCAGAAAATTCTCCCCGAGAAATTATGTATATTTTCCAATAAGAAATACTATGTGTAAACAATAGACAAGTCACATAACTTACACCCCGTTACCCTGGGCCTTTGAGGGGGAGGGGATCTTGCAATCCCGAGAGCTATAGTTATATGACCTTCTAAATATATTGAATCAAATGGATAACTCAAAATTTTGATCAGATGTTGTTTGGGAAAAAAGGGGCGGGGGAGAATGCCAGTTGCCCTCTTATGTTTTTTGTTCCTATAAAAGGGCGCTTTTACCTTTATTTACGATCCATTGAGCCCTCTACCACTTCTAGAACCATTGGCTTGACACGACTATCAAAACTCCCTATAAAAGGGCGCTATTACCTTTATTTACGATCCATTGAGCCCTCTACCAAGCTTCTAGAACCATTGGCTTGACACGACTATCTCCGGGAAAAAACAAAAATCAACAACAAATAAATACGCATCCATGATTTTTCTTCTAGCAAAAAACGCAAAATCAAACATTTTGGTTGAGAGGAATTTGAAATCTTTATAATAGGGTTCTCTTATATATTAACTCTGACAGTGTAAATTTTATTAAGATTGCTTTATTCTTTGGGTCTGTCTCCCCCCTTTTTCGGAAATCAGCCTAGTTTTCTCAGGCTCTTAGCTTTCGATGAGTTACATTAAACTTAATGAAGTTTGCGCATTTAGAATTGGAATAAAAAGTAAGTTTTTTTAATGCATTTATTGATATCAAAACTCCATTTTTTTTTAGTTTCGTTCGCTATTGGGCCCAGTTGCAAATTAGTCGTATTAATTTCAGAACTTTAAAGTTGGCTTTGCGAATTTTTCTTGGGGTTGTGGCACCAATTGAGCAGACCAGCAAAGGATTTGGGAAAATTACTATGGTGTCTCTGACAAAGACATTGGAAGATATCATAATGGATTGCATTGTAAGGTAATAGCTATGTATATTTATTCATTTTAATAATCAGAAAATTCACGAGGATAGTATATTTTATTCTTATACAGGGTTTTGAGATCGAAATATATGGGATGAATGTAGGACATCCATAATTAGGTTTTTGTGTTCCGTAAAGAACACTTATTTTTCGTCTTCATGTTTCGCCTTTTGCATAAAATCTTAGGTTTACTCTAATGATAGTTTTCAGGATTGTTTACATGAATAGGTTCACATGATGTTGAGTTCCTTCGACAACTCAACATCACAAATAAAACAGGAGGCAGGAACCTAAGCCCGTAAGATACCAGGCTGATTATTAGATACTAAAATATGAGGTTCGCATTGTTACACTGAATCAGAAAAAAGAACCAAAATTTTCAATTGGTCGTAGTTCTAGCCTCATCATTTTTTAAAAATTCCTTTGCTATGAAAATTGCTTTCTTGATCGAAACCAGAGTATCCATTATAAAGATTTTTTAGAGCAGTTTTGTGTTTTGAACTCAAAAACTCAATTGTGTTTTTTACCCCTCGATTCCACTTAACTGATTTTTGAAATATATTTGGCTGAAATACTACAAATTAAACCCAAAACTTTCAAGACTCCTTATGTAAAATATACGGATACTGGAAAATATAGCTTATATTCTTGGATTTTGCGCATAAAACTGCATTAGAAATCTTTTCTACGCATAAATATTTTGCTTCTGTTCTTTTCCGAAAGCCCTATATTTAGAAAAACTAAATGGTTCTGAGAAAATGGTTACACTAAAATTGCAGTTAGTATGACAGTTCTGATAGCATTAAATAAAAATACCTTTTCAACTGAAGATAAGGAGCAACATTAAAAATTAAAACGAACAGAAATTATTTCGTACACAGGGGGCTACCCACTTCTTAATATCAATCACTCGCTATTCACTCTATAGTTTTCCTGGTACTTTAAAAAGCGTCTCATTGTAATTAAAAAACCCTTGTGTTTTAGTAGTCGTTTTTCAAGGGTTGGGATATTCTTCAGCGTGAAGGTCAGATGCAGCGCTCTAGCGCTACCTAGAGTATAGGCAACGCTAATGGTACAATATCTAAGGACCATTCAAAGATTACTTGTCCGTCGAGGCTGGTTACTTATCCTTAGCGTTTTACAAGATGTAAATGACGTCAGAGGCTAGTAGGATTAATACTTTAAGCGGTCTGGATTAGTTGTCTGATAAGTTGCACCTGCTAACCCTGGAAAAATGCAGGATTACTGAGGATAAGTGATGGTATATATAAACAAATAGTTCATGTTTTTCAAAAATGGAAAAAATATGTGAAATTATATGCAGAGATTAAAAATAGATAGTAATTGTAAAATGTGGCACACCTTCAGGGGGTTGTAAATAAGATATGTTTGCAATTGAGTACACGTGATTAATGGTGTTATTCGCTTAGTTGCCTACAACGTTTCAGTTGACAAGTTGCCGGATAAGTATATTTTGTTATCTTTTACAGATTACACCCAGGGAGCTTAATATTAAGCGTATAAGGAATGCTGCAACCCATTAATCACTTTTTTTTACCCGGATGCTTCGCAAGGAAGGGGGTGGTCGTAGAAACTAGAGAGGGCACTCAACTGGCCGGAAAAAGTGAAAGTTCTAGTGCCTTTTTTAATACTCGGAAGTAATTGGGGAGCAATCAGCCTCCCTTTGTGCACTTTTACCCTCATAACCAAGACATCTGATCACAATTTTGATTTTTCCGTTTAGTTCAGAAAAGCTGAAAATACAAAAAATAACCCTCCGTGGATCTGTTCCCCCGTGCTCTCTTGAGTGAGGGCGGTAAATATCGAAATTGCCAATTGTGTACAAATAAGATCCATAATGGAAAAAGAAATTATGTTTGATCTTAAAAGTGTAGTAGGATCTACACTTTCATTAATCATTCTCTTGACAAAGAGGATCACATATTTTGCTAAGGGAAAGGTTTTTAGGGGGCCTCAAATGGTCCAGCAACATTGGCTTCCCTGTAAAAGAGGCCTGGTTGGAAGCATAAATGTCCCTGGACCAAACAGACCCTTACGTATCAAGAAATTGTAGTCTATGAGCTTGGGGCTCCAATGTGGCCTTTTTTCGTTTGACTTTAATCTTATATCCTCATCTTCCCGCCGCCGCTCTGTACATGCTGCGCCGGGGTGCCCGGTGCAACCGGTTCAGAACACCGACCAATCCATCTCACGGGCCAGCCGCTCCATCGCTTCGGTGCCCAGCTTGGAATTGCCGTTGTGGTCCAGGCCCGGGGACCACACCGCAACGCTGGCCTTGCCCGGCACAATCGCCAGGATGCCGCCGCCGACACCGCTTTTGGCGGGCAGGCCGACGCGGTAGGCGAACTCCCCCGAGCCATCATAATGGCCGCAGGTCAGCATCAGCGCGTTCAGGCGCCGGACGCGGCCTTGCGACACCAGGCTTGGCCCCTTGTCGGCACCGATCAGGAAGCGCCCGGCCTTGGCCAGCTGCACCGTCGTCATCTCGGTGGCGCATTGGTGAAAATAGGTGCCGAGCGTCTTCTCCGGCGTGTTCTTGAGGTTGCCGAAGGCCGCCAGGAAATTGGCATGGGCAAAGTTGCGGTGCCCGTGGCGGGTTTCCGAGCTGGCTACCGCCTTGTTGATGTGAATATCCTCATCTCCCGCCGCAGCGCGGATGAAGCCGAGGATCTCCGCCAGCGCTTCCCGGGGCTCGCGGCCTGCCAGCAGCTCCTGACCAACGACGTGTGGTGGGCGCAGCTGCTCATCATCATGGCGATGACGGCCGGTAGCGGTCTGATCATGTGGTTCGCCGAGCTCGTCACCGAGCGTGGCATCGGCAACGGCATGTCCCTGCTCATCTTCACCTCGATCGCCGCGACGTTCCCCGGCGCCATGGGGCTCATCTGGCAGACCAAGGGCTTCGAGGTCTTCCTCCTGGTGCTGCTCGTCGGAATCGTCGTGATGGGACTCGTCGTCTTCGTCGAGCAATCCCAGCGAAGGATCCCGGTCCAGTACGCCAAGCGCATGGTCGGTCGCCGTACCTATGGCGGGACGAACACCTACATCCCGATCAAGGTCAACATGGCGGGTGTGATCCCCGTGATCTTCGCGTCGTCGCTGCTGATGCTGCCGCTCACCGTCCGGCAGTACAGTGACAGTCCCACGGTCCAGCGATTCATCGACGAGTGGATGAACCCTGGCGACATCGCCTACAACGTCGTCTACATCGGCGTGATCATCTTCTTCTAACGGCTAATGCCCTGTGGTCTTTGCCAAAACCCAGTAATGATTCGAACCGAGAAGAGGCAAACCAATTTATTGAGGCTTTGTACGCAGCTGGAGGAACAAACATGTACGCTGCTCTCGATATGGCACTTGCCAGTCAGGGGCAAGGCGAAGAATTCAGTCAAATCGTTTTTATAACCGATGGCGCTGTAGGATATGAAAATGAACTATTACAACTTGTGGAGCAAAGACTGGATAACCACAGGCTGTTTACTGTTGGGATTGGCTCCGCGCCAAATAGCTATTTCATGACAGAAGCAGCCCGAGTGGGCAAGGGAACCTTTACGTATATTGGATCACCGGCTCAGGTGAAGCAAAGAATGGAAGAGTTGTTTAATCAGCTTAAGCACCCGCAATTGTCTGATATTAACGTGCAATATTTACAGTCAGTGGAACAGTTCCCAGAACTAGTCCCTGACTTGTATCACGGGGAGCCTCTACTGCTCACATATTTTAGCACCGTGCCACTATCGCAAATAACCTTGACTGGCAGAGTGAACTATACACCTTGGGAAAAGAGCGTGGTTTTGCCTGATTGGCATGAAACGCAAGGTATCAGACATTTCTGGGCACAAAACAAAATAGACTCTTTATTGCAATCACAGCGCCGTTTTGGCAACAGAAACAACCATGTTGAAGACATAACTCAATTGGCAATGAAATACCATTTAGTTAGTCCCTACACGAGTTTGGTGGCGGTGGAAAAAAGGGTTAGCAATCCACACCCAGAAAATTCCCAATTTCATTCTATTCCTTTGGCAAGACCTGCAGGCAGTCTTCCTCAAACCGCGACTTCAGCAATGTTCTCCGCATTTTTGGCAGCGATATTTGCGCTGTTGGCGATGTCAGTTTTAGTGATTAAAGGAGTCGTGTCATCACATTCGAAGGTAAACATAAATGTTGTATAGTGAATTTTCGGATAGTTCTCATAAACGACAGAAAAAGTGGCATTGGTATTTTGTTGTTATTTGTTTAGGGGGGGCTGTCTGGCTTTTTGGTAATTCAGTTTACATACATGCGAAAGCTGAAGTAGCGCAGTTGCTGATTGCTAAGTCTTGGCAACAAACCATGGATTAATAAACTGTCACTTATTAATAGAAGTTGGGATTTCTTCAAACACGACTTGGATTTTCACCTAGATCTCAGTCTCAGCTTGAAGATGAGTATCCTATAGACATTCAGGAGTGGGAGTTACTTGTCAAATTATCTTTAAAGTGTTAAAATAATAATGATTTACTTGTATAATTACTTTCGTCTTTTTCATTATTATTAGCAGTTAAGCCCTTCCATTTTTTTTTCTTCAGGAAATAGTTTATCTCTAATGTTCACAAAACAGTATAGGCTACTGTTATCTTTCATGTACCTTTCGTCTTGCAGACTCTACTGCTAGTCTGCTATAATGACACAGTCTCCAACAGCATTTGGCAGCACAGTAACAACATTATTTTACAAATAATTGAGTGAGTTCCCTGTACTATATCAGCCTAACCAAACAAACAATATGAAAGTTCTATAGATGCTCCTGAAACAGTAATACTTTGGTATATGGCAATCTTTTTGTTCTTTCGTAACACGCAGTTCTTTCACTATCCCTTAAGTTTCTCGTATTTTGCCTAATTTTCCCATTTTCCAAAAAAATGATTCCCCAAGTCCCTGAAAGTCAAGGTTCCAAAATTCAAAATTTTTATTAAGCGTTTTTGGCTGGTTATAGAAATTGGGCCTGTTAGTTTAATTTTGAAAAACAGCTGTGCAATTCCACCGTAAATATTTAGTAGTAATGGCTTACCTGTGTTTGTCTAATGTTAATTTTCCAAATTAGGTTGGGAAACCCTTTGCAAACCTGCTTTTTGACTAAGTCCCAACATGAAAAGGCTTAATTGGGTCAGTTGATTGCTTTTAGCTAAAATATAGAAGATCAGAATACTGTTTCTTTTGGTTTAATAATGTTTGGTTTGCAGAAGAAAACCCCATTTTCTGAAAACTAGCACCTCAACCTTAGATCAGACTTCTTTTAGCTTCTAAGGGTTTTTGGACAAATTCATTGCCTTTTAACTTTTTCTTTCCAGGCACGATTAGCCATAAGTGAAGTAGGCTACAGGATCTGGGTGACCATATTAAACTACATTATTATACCTGAATCCATGGATAATCTTCCAGAATAATCTCCTTTCTTTGTTGACAGTTTGATACAGGTTTCGGTATACCTTTTACTTCTACTAGGCATATACGACAATTCCCTGACACCAACAATCTCGAATGAAAACAAAATCGAGGGATAAAAACACCTACTGAATCACAAGCTTCCAGAAGAGTTATATCTTTCTGTACTTGGACTTTAATATTATTAATTATAATTTTACTCATACTTTCAATTTAATTATATTTTATTAGCAAATTGCTACAACTACTATGTATACTTTTCAAGAATAGTTCCGGAAAAATTCCTATAAGAATCATAGAAAAAATCAATGGTAGAAATAGATAAAGCTCTCTTCGATTCAAATCCATTGAAAAAGATATGTACTGAACTTTAAAATTACCATAAGCAAGCCTATTAAATAGCCACAAAGAATAAACACCTCCCAACACTATACCGGTAGCAGCAAAAAACGCTGCACTAACATTAGTAAAAATAATTCCTGCCAAAATCAAAAACTCTCCTACAAAACTAGATGTTCCAGGCAAACCAATATTTGCTATAGTAAATATCAAAAAAAGCACAGAATACAAAGGTATTGTACTAGTCAAGCCACTATAATACATAATTATACGAGAATGATGGCGATCATACAGAACACCAATAAGCAAAAAAAGAGCGCCTGATACTACTCCATGAGAAAGTATTTGAAAAAGAGCTCCCTCTATTCCCGTGATATTGAAACTAAATAGACCAACCAACGTTATATTTATATGAGCTACAGATGAATAAGCAATAACTCTTTTTATATCTGATTGTCGTACAGCTGTTATAGAAGTATAAATAATAGCAATAATAGACATACAAAAAATGAGAGGTGAAAAATAATAACAAGCTACAGGAAAAAATCCCAAAGAAAATCGAACCAAACCATAACTACCCAACTTCAACAAGACTCCTGCCAAAATAACACTACCTGCAGTAGGTGCTTCTACATGAGCTTCTGGTAGCCACAAATGAAAAGGTACTATGGGTATTTTAACAGCAAACGAAAAGAAAAAAGCTAGCCAAAGAATTTTTTGTTCCTCAAAAGAAAAAACTTGAGTATTAAGATAAGAAAAATTCAAAGAACCATACGAAATATACAAGTAAAGAATACCTACCTACCAAAAAAAAACTTTAGCATAAAGAGCGAGGTATTGACGAGGGGACAATCCTCCTCACTCTCTGTCGTTTTCAGAGACTATCCTGCCACCCGGTGGGGTGGTTGCCACTAAAAAATATTTGAGTCGATTCAAATCAAATGGCTATCATAGACATTTGTGTGATAGTAACAATGTTTATAGAGTATTGTATAGTTTTGAGTGTTTTAGTCCAAACACAAAACTTCCTACAGGTTTTTTTAGGTTAACATATGGTTAAAAATGTAACATCTTTATTAATAGGAGTATGGTGGGACTAAGCGTCCAATGGTTATGTTGGGGGAGGCGGGGATGCTAGCTTCCCACTTATTTTGAGACGGTACATTAACCAGGTAAAAGCAGTTATAAAGCAGAAAACGTTGTGATAAAAGACTTGAGTTCAACCTTAAACAGCAGGTACTGGGGGCTAGAGATAGGACATCAGCTAAATAACCTATTTTCTTGTATGTATATAAATTATAAAATAATCCCTTTCACCTTTATAGCATTGTTGATGAGATATTAAATGCAAGTTTAGAGAACAGGGTCCTAAGAAATAAACCTGAATGTAATATTAAAAACCAAAGAAGATTTAATTTTAATGAAGATTTTTTTAGAAATTGAAGCAAAGAATAACATTACGCAAACAAGCAAGAAGTTTCTCTGTATGAGAAGGAGGTTGCGAACCCCTAAACCACTCAGTCTGTAAGCTAAAGTTTGCCAATTTTTAATTAGTTTCAGTATTGAAGGCCAAATGTAAGAGTAATCTCATAAAAATAACTTAAATTTTTTTAATCACAATGCTGAAAGAATAAAAGGCCTTGTTTAGTTTATTATCTTAAACTTAAAATTTTTCAAATCAAATATTTGAAACTCAATTGACAAACAAAATACTTGCAATAGCCTAGGATAATTTCTGTTGCATTTCTGAAATGCTTTTGATGATATCAGTAGTCTAATTGCTTTGTGACGAATGG
The DNA here is from genome assembly GCA_010016025.2 of Alatinidae sp. Z8VKAUB7J3. Taxonomy (NCBI): domain Eukaryota; kingdom Metazoa; phylum Cnidaria; class Cubozoa; order Carybdeida; family Alatinidae; species Alatinidae sp. Z8VKAUB7J3. Next base: position 126,118,348 of record JAAAKM020073195.1, on the reverse strand, counting down.
CGTGGTATCCTCTACGCAAACAGGATATATTTCTTTTATCCATTTTAGGCTTTAATATCTCCTTCATTTCTACTTAAATTGGTTCTTTTTCGGTATTGTAAAAATATTATTAATTGTATGTAGGTTATTTGATGACGTTTCTCTTGTTCTCGCTGGAGATTCACATGAGCTTTTACAAAAATAGAACAAAGGCTAAAGAAACCAACACCTCCGTTAAATGACGTCTAATTTAGGTGTGAATGAATCGGTGAAAAACCAAGAACTCAATTTTTGGAAACAATTTAAAGAATGCCAGTTTGCATTCGATATGAAAACAAACCTCTTTGAGATACAATCAATCTGCTTGGAAAATTTGCCGCCAAATCCATTAAGACGTGGCCAAAATTGTAGCTACACTATTTTCTTTTTCAATTGTCTGTTTTTCTATTGCTTTTTTCATTCCTTTTTTTTATATATATATTTTTGCATTTTCACTTGGACCATTCCCAAAACTATCCAGTTGTCCATTCCTTGTATCAAAAAGAAAAACTTGTTTTGTTGTTCTCTTTCTATACTTCTCAATCTTGTTTTTGCTTCTTGGTTTCATAACTTTTAAGGTTTATGTCCACTTTACAATTTTTAGCATGTATCTTTTCTGCTCACCTTCCGTTTTCAACGAAAGACAACAATTTTGCATAGCTGAGATTCAGTTCTATCCATCTACAGAATTAGGTCTTTGGATTCTGGTGTGCAGGGCTTTTAAACTGAAAATACTCTGACTAAAAAATTGATTTAAAGGGGATAATTTTAAAGTTTTTTAGGCAATTCTTTATCGTTCTACGAGAAAAAGTATAAATAATATCGAAATTCTGGTACGGTGAATGGATAGATCCGAGGTCAATGAATTCAATGTTATAGGCATTTGGTCATTTTGGAGCAATGTACAGTTACAGGCATGTCGCGAAATCGTTTGTTTCAGAGAAATATAATTCTCAATACTAGCCTATTGGTTACAGTAGGATGTAGTATATATGTGAAATATAAAACTTATTTTGCCGCGCCGCCTATATACTGGAGATCTATTGCGAAACTGTATTTCTGATTTCTCTGTCCTAGCCTATCTACTTCCGCACGTCACTTACTTTTTTCCCTCTCATCTTGCGGGGTATAGGCTTATTGAGCTGGTTCCTTTGACATCACTCCTTGACGTTACTATGATAAAATGTTTGAATCATCGATAGAATGGTAGGTTTCGAGCGGTTGGTATCGGACGGGCTGGTCATCCGTGTTCCCGTCAGCGGTGATCGCCGCGCCATGCTTGTGCGGCTGACAGAGCGTGGGCGCACGTTTTTTGCCGAGATGGCGAGCACGCATGAAGGCTGGGTCAGTTCGATGCTGAGCTCCCTCAGCGACGACGAAACAGACGAGTTGTTCCAATTGCTGGACAGCGTAACGATTTCAGGAGGCGCAACCCAATGAGTTCCATGGCCGGACTTTCACCGGAACATTTCGAGTGGCGCATGGAAGGGCGCGTGGCCGTCATTCGGCTGACGAGGCCGGAGCGCAAGAACCCGCTGACCTTCGACAGCTATGCCGAGCTGCGCGATTGTTTTCGCGCCATGACGTATGCGGATGATGTCGATGCCGTCGTCTTTGCCTCCAACGGCGGCAACTTCTGTTCCGGCGGCGATGTGCATGACATTATCGGTCCGCTGCTCGACCGGGACATGAAGGGATTGCTGGAATTCACCCGCATGACCGGCGATCTAGTCAAGGCGATGGTGGGGTGCGGCAGACCGATCATCGCGGCGATTGACGGCGTCTGCGTAGGCGCCGGCGCCATCATCGCGATGGCCTCTGACATCCGCTATGCGACGCCGGAGGCGAAGACGGCATTCCTCTTCACCCGTGTCGGGCTGGCCGGCTGTGACATGGGCGCCTGCGCCATCCTGCCAAGGATCATAGGCCAGGGCAGGGCATCGGAACTGCTCTACACCGGTCGCTCCATGTCCGCCGAAGAGGGTGAGCGGTGGGGCTTTCACAATCGCCTCGTTGACGCCTCGGAATTGGAAGACGAAGCAATCGCGCTGGCAACAAAGCTCGCCGCCGGGCCGAACTTCGGCCATATGATGACCAAAACCATGCTCAAGCAGGAATGGGCCATGTCGATCGATGAAGCCATCGAGGCGGAGGCACAGGCTCAGGCCATTTGCATGCAGACGGAGGACTTCCGTCGCGCCTACAATGCCTTCGTTGCCAAGCAGAAACCCGCTTTCGAGGGCAATTGACCATGGCTGATCGAAGCTTTCTCGACTGGCCGTTCTTTGAAGAGCGGCACGCGGTCTTCCGGGATGCGTTGGACAGTTCGCTCGGGCGGAGTTCGATCTGGGCACCCAAAGCCCGCGGTCAATCGCTTCCTGCAACCGCTCCGCCATTTCGCGCAGGGCTGCCGGGTTGTGTTCTTCGATGAAGTCGCGTGTCGCGTCATCCTCCAGATAGGCCTCATGCAGCATGTCGAAATGGTGGTTCTTCACCGCGCCTGTCGTGGCGGCAAAGGCGAAGAGGTAATCCAGCGTCGCCGCCATCTCGAAGGCGCCTTTATAGCCGTGACGTTTGACCCCATCGATCCATTTCGGATTGACCGCGCGGGAGCGCATCACCCGCCCGATCTCGTCATTCAGCGTGCGGATCACCGGGCGTTCAGGGCGGGAATGGTCGTTGTGATAGATCGGACGATCCCGGCCCTGCAGGGTCGAAATCGCGGCAGCGGCCCCGCCTTCGAACTGGTAATAATCGTCACTGTCGAGGATATCGTGTTCCCGATTGTCCTGATTTTGCACGATGGCCTCGGCCTGCATGAGCCGTGCCTCGAAGCTCGCGCGCTTCTCCGCGCCTTCAAGCCCCTTGCCATAAGCAAATGAGCCCCAGGTCAGATAGGCCTCGCCCAGATCGGCGCGGTCCGACCACAGGCGCTCATCGATCATCGCCTGCAAACCCGCCCCGTAAGCCCCCGGTTTCGAGCCAAAGACCCGCGCAGTTTCACCCTCTGTTCGGGCGCGGGCGGCGGCGGGGTTCAAGTCGTCAGGCTCTTCCAATTCCATAACGGCACGCGCCGCACTGTCGACCAGAGCGATCAGTTGCGGGAAGGCGTCGCGGAAAAATCCGGAGATGCGCAGGGTGACATCCACCCGGGGGCGCCCCAGCACGGATTGCGGCAGGATCTCAAACCCGGTGACCCGCCGATTGGCCGCATCCCAGGTCGGTTTCACCCCCATCAGCGCAAGACATTGCGCGATGTCATCGCCACCAGTGCGCATATTCGCGGTGCCCCAGGCGGTCAGAAGCAGTGACTGAGGCCAGTCGCCATGGGTCTGAAGATGCCTTTCAATCAAGAGGTTGGCCGATTTCCAGCCCAGCGCCCAGGCGGTGGGCGTCGGCACTGCGCGCGCATCGACGCTGAAAAAGTTCCGGCCGGTGGGCAATGCCGCACGGAAACAAGAGTTATCGATATGCTAGAAATGGTTCGCAAACAGGTTCTCGAGGATTTCGCGAAACAGGACTACCCTTTTGATCGCTTGGTCGAACAGCTCAATCCTGCAAGAGCCAACCACCACCCCATTTTCCAAACCATGTTCACATTTCTGAACGAAGGCGAAGAAACCCTAAACTTGCCGGGTGTTTTGGTCAGGCCGCAAGAAACCGATCTCAACGTTTCAGCTTTCGACCTTCACTTATCGATGTGGATGATGGAGGAACCGGAGGCACGAACCCTGCTCGGCGGGATCAGCTATCAAAAGGAATTGTTCACCGAAGACAGGGTCGCGCGATTGGCAGAATGTTATCGGGACTTGGTTACTTTCTTCATCAAGAACCTCGATCAACCTCTGGCAGCCTTCGGCTTCCCACAATTTGAATGGATTGCACCGCTCCCGGTTTCTCCCAAAATGCGTTTACCCATGAAACGCAAAGAGCCCTTGTCCCGAACCCATTCTCTGGGAGAGGGCAGCATGGCGATTGGCCGCCCCATTGCCAACAACAAGGTCTTGATCCTCGACGAATACCTCAATTTGGTGCCGCTGGGCGTGCCTGGCGAATTGTGTATCGGCGGAGAGGGGTTGGCCCGCGGTTATTTAGACCGACCGACCCTGACGGCCTGCCAATTCGTGCCTTGTTCATTTGGGTCTGCCAAAGGCGCGAGACTCTACCGCACGGGCGATTTGGCGGCTTACGATCCCAACGGAGTCATACAATATCTCGGCCGCATTGATCATCAAATAAAGATTCGCGGTTTTCGCATTGAATTGGGGGAAATCGAAACTGTACTGAGCCGGCAACCTTCGATTCGGCAAGCAGTTGTGGTTTATCATCGCAACAGTGACCCACGCCATCCTTGCCATGAAAAAGTTCTTGCTTATTTACTCGCAGAGCAAGGCGAAGATCTGGATATCGAACCATTGCGAGAAAGTCTAAAGTCGGACTTGCCGGCTTTCATGATTCCCTCTGCATTGATTGAGGTTACCGCTTTCCCCTTAACACCGAGTGGCAAGGTCGACCGAAAAAAACTACCGGTTCCCGACCAAATGGTGAGCTCGGGTTCAGGAATAGTTGGACCACTGGACTCCTCTTCGACACCCTTTTCCCCCAAAGGCATCCGATCAAGATTTTGAGATATCCATTAGGTTCACCATAAACGAAAGATCAAATAACTATACCTCTGGATAATGACGTGACTCCCCAAAACCTGAGGGAAGGTCAGTAATTTATGAAATTTGCCTATAGTCTACACGGTATTTCTTGTTTGTAAGTAAACAGACATTTTTCGGGGAGGAGAAATGTTCTGGGGGGGATTTTCTCCGGGAAAGGTTTTTCATGGGCATGCGAAATTCCAAGAATGAACCTACAAGGGAAAATTTTAAATGGGAGAAATGGGAGAAGTTATAGGTTATGGATTTTGCCCATTGCTTACTCATAGTATTCGCTATTTAAATGTACACAGACATTTTTTGAGGAAGGGTAATTTTCTGCAGAGACTTTCGATGGGGAGAATATTTCATAAAAGTTTTCCAAGGATGAACTTACAGTGGGGAATTTTACACGGGACAATTTTCCAGCACTCCTATAATTTACACTACTATAAATTTATCGTATTTTCTCTTTACCGATTCAATTTTACATCTACAGATGTTCCAGGGAAATTGCCCAGGGAAAATTTTCAGATATTAAAATTGTCTGGGGGTTTTTTCCTGAGAGACAGGGATTACCCACGAGAGAAATTCTCCACGGAGAAGTTTTCTGTGGGAGAAATCCTTCCTGGTGGAACTTTCCACAGAAGAAATTCTCCATGGGGGATTTTTCTTCGGAAGAAACTCTTCATGGAAAAATTTTCTGCGGGAGGATGGAATATCAGGAAAAGAATTTCCGAGCATTTATCTGGCATGATTTAAAACGATAAAAATTAAATTAAAACCAAGTCCTTTTTTAAAAAAATGAAACTAGGCCAAAGGATAATTTTCTTGGCGAAATTGACCAAAATAAAATTTCTGGAAAGAAGTTTCAGCAGGGTTGGATTTATCGTGCGGGAGGGAGATTTTACGGAGGCAGAATTTTCCATGGAGGAATTTCATGGGGGGGGGGTAGATAAGACAGAAGCAGATTCCCTGTCACCATTTGAAAACTATCAGAAATTAAATTTGAAAAAAAAGATTGCCTTCTGCGATCCTGGCCTAATCTTTATCGTATGATTATCTCCACTCAACAATGCTCTCCAATCAATAAGAGTCTAAATCAAGCAGAAGCAATCTCGGAATCTATTACCTCTGACTGATTATATACTCATGCCTACAAATATTATTCTACTATTGGCAGATGCAGCCCAAACAAGGCATATAGCTGTTTTTATTACCCTCCATTTTGTATGTTCTGATTTATCACATCTGTCTCGTCTTCTCAGTCGCGTAAAGACGATCAGAAAGAAGATCTGAGCTTATGATACGAACGACTTTCTTCGAGAGTATTAATACAGAGTTCTATTATGTATTTATTATATAATCAATAAAATTAAAAGTTCAAAGAAAAGTTAAAAGCAATAGAGAACTTAGAACATATAGAAATAAAGACGTATATCGACTTTCAAGGGGGGGGGGGGGGTTACTCGCCGGGTTGATGAGAAAACAAAACTAAAAACTAAAAGCAAGTCAACCTAAGAATACCAACGGCTAACATAAAAGAATAAATGAAATTTGTCAGGGACAGAAATGAAAGAAAAGTCAATTATATCTTTATATGACAAGAGATTATCACAAGCAACTGTTGGGCAACCAGCCTCTTAAAATTTGTAAAGAAAGGAGTTTTTACTGAAGAAGTTCATGCATACAAGAGCTGGTAAAGTTTAGTTTTCTCAAGAAATTGCAGAGATAATTATTTTTATATATAATCGTCAGGGGTGGCTGGTTAATCTCTAGACCCGTTTGGTTCTTCAAAAGGCATTATAACTTTCTTTTTTCAATCGAATAAGCCCGTTATGCCCACCCTTACAATGGAAAAAAGCATATCTGAAAATATCTCAACACCCCTTCCCTCACCCAGTTCAGTTTCAGCGCAATAAATACGCTTTTGTTAATCTTAAATATTCTTGTCTATTGAACTTTGATATAATCCAGTTTTCCAATCATCACAATAAATGAGTTATAGAAGTAAAAAATATTTCTTCATTCTGATAACAAAATAACAAGCGTGCAAGGGCTGAACGTTTAAAGCGTTTGAGTCAGTTCTGTTACGCAATGTTGTCGATATGAAAAGTGAAGATTCTCCACACTTATTGAGTTTGATAATCAATTTCCTGAATTTTACTCAACTCTTTTGGAGAGGAATTAAGTATAAAATCATCTAATGCCTGTAGTTTTTCACGCTCAGTAGAGTTCATAATTTTTCATTAGATTTTATCATTTATTACCAAAAGTTACGATATTAGACAAAAAACTAAATTTCATTGACATGGATTTGCGAAAACATAATAGAAGAATTGAGCCTAGATTTAGCATGGAGACCAAAAATATAGGATTAAGAGGAATAGAGGTAGCAGATACCAAAATTTCCAATATTGATGGCGGAAAAGGCAAGCTCATTTACCGAGGATATGATATTTTAGATCTTACAAAAAATTCAACATTTGAAGAAACATCTTATTTGTTACTTTATGACAAGCTTCCAACTAAACAAGAACTAGACGAATTCAAGACAAAACTTGCAGAGGCAAGATTCATTCCCAAGCAGATGCAAAAAAACATGGGAAATTGGAGAAAAGATGCCGATCCCATGGACATGTTACAAGCATTTGTAGCCGCATTAGCAGGATATTATGATGAGGAATTTTCTACAAAAGAAGCAAGTTACGACAGAGCAATTAATCTGGTGGCAAAGGTCCCTACAATCATTGCAAGCTGGCAGAGAATAAGAAATGGTTTGGACATTGTAGATCCTGATCCTAACCTAAGTCATGCAGCAAACTTTCTGTACATGATGCTAGGTGAAAGACCAGATCCAGAAGTAGAAAAAATATTTGATGTTTGTCTTATTCTTCATGCAGATCATACATTCAATGCATCCACATTTACTGCAAGACAAGTGGCTTCAACAAGAGCTCATATGTATTCTGCATCCAGTGCTGCAATTGGAGCACTAAGTGGAGAACTCCACGGAGGAGCAAACACAGAAGTCATGAAGATGTTATTAGAAATTGCAGACATTACAAAGGTGGAGCCATGGATAAAAGAACAGATGGGAAAAGGTGAAAGGATTATGGGAATGGGACATGCAGTCTACAAGACTTATGATCCAAGAGCACAGGTCCTAAAAGAGTTGTCAAGAAAACTTGCTGAAAAAACAAAAGAACCATGGTTTGACATGACAGAAAAGGTAGAAACTACAACAATGGCTTTGACCTTTTTTGTAAAATAAAGATCCATCCATCTTTCAATAGGAAAGAGAACAGCTGCTTGGGGTGAAATGTTTCCTTCCATCCCTGTGAGAAAAATATGTAGCATTATCAGGTTTTATTTTGTGTCAAACAGAAGAGACAAAAAACAAAACTAATTATTTTTCATCAAGTGATTCTTTTTTTTCTCCGATTAACAATTTTTCATCATTGATTCAGTTTAATCAGTAATTTTGGACAGAATAGATGAAAGAGAATAGATAATAGACAGAAATCAAGAAAAAAGAGGGAGAGAAAGAGCAAGAAAAGAGAGCCAAAATAGCAGCATAGTGACTACAAACTTTTAACTTAAGCATGAAATTCACATAGGTGACAAATCTGAATTAATGCATTCATAGGTGATTTTTGGACACAAAAGATGAAATGGAAAACTTAAGTGAGAGAGAGAAAGAGCACAGGAAAGAGAGAAATATGAATAGGAGCGGGAAAAAAACTAGCAGTACGAGAGTTCTAAGCTTTCTATTTAAGAATCGCAATTACAAATTTGCTGACAGTTCTGAAACGACACAGTTAGTGGGGTGGTTTTGGACATAATGGTTGAAAGAAAGAGTTTACGAAAAAAGAGACAGAAAACAAAAGAGAGAAAGAAAGAGGGAAAGAGAGAAAGAGAGAGAGAGAGAGAGAGGAGGATACTGCATGTTATACCTATATCTTATATTTTTAAAAGCAAAAGATTTTAGCATCAATTTCAGTACGGCTGTGGAGCTCTTTTTAGCCTTATGGCCAAACGATTGAACATTATTTTTTTGGCATAAGATGTAAACAAAATTAAATGATCTGTCTATTTAAACATCTTATGCATAACCTAGGTAAACATAATTAACATAGTACCGAAAAGAAAAAAACATCTACACCATCTAGTATTTGGCGACTGAGTTCTTTTATTAGCCTAACCTAAACTGTTACAGTTTTATCTTTTTAGGCACTTTCAAAAGGGTACAGAATGCAAAATGTTGTCACCAGTAGACCTACCAGCTTAGGATCAACTAGCCTATTTGTTCTGCTAAGATTTTACCGGGCTCTTTTTAAGTTCTTGCCTAAAAATGCCCAAGGGGCGGGGTGTGTATGCGATCCTGCGGTCCAGGGGCGGCCTCGTTGGTAAGCCGGGAGGCGGCAATTTCGGGACAGTTTACTTAATTCTATCCGGGCTGCTGACGTTGATCTGAACTGACGGGAATTAAGTAAACTGTCCCGAAATTCTGGCACGTCGTGCTGTATCAGCGATGATCACCGTGCACGCGTGCCTCCTCGCGAGCGCTGGGAAGCCAGTTGCCGGCGCCGCGGCCCGCGACCATCCAGTAGCAGATGCCGCCGATCATGCCGGCGGCGAGGCTCATGACGGTGAAATCCATCGGGGTTTGTTGATCCGAACCGATCACCAATGTTTCGATCAGCGGGGCAATGGCCGCGATGACACCGCCGGCCAGCGCATAGAATAGCCAATCGCGTCGTCTGGCGAACTCGGCATAAAGGATCACGACCATGGCGGGAACGAAGGCGACGTAGCCGGCGAGGCTGGCAAGAAGGATTGCACTGAGGAACATGATGCCGACATCGAATCCGGTATGCGCCAGTTCGCCGGCCTGCTCAGGGGTGATGAATTTGGTCAGCAGCGCCAGCGATACGCCGGCCGCAACGGCGCCGGCCGCAAAGCCGAGCGTGATCATCACCAAACGAATCAGGAACAGACCGAAGCGGTCCATATCAGGCCTCGCCGTGGCCGGCGATCATCATCGCTTCGAGGGCCAGGCGCTCGGATTTGCGCAACCGTTCCGACTCCGACTTCAGCTGGCCGCAGGCGGCGAGGATATCGCGGCCACGCGGCGTGCGGATCGGTGAGGCGTATCCGGCCTTGTTGACGAAGTCGGCAAACTGTTCGATCTGCTCCCAGTCGGAGCACTCATAGGCGCTGCCCGGCCACGGGTTGAACGGGATCAGGTTGATCTTCGACGGGATGCCGCGGATCAGGTTGACCAGCGCGTGCGCATCGGCGGTGCTGTCGTTCACCCCCTTCAGCATCACGTACTCGAAAGTGATGCGCCGCGCGTTGCTGGCGCCGGGATAGGCGCGGCAGGCCTCGATCAGCTCCGCCAGCGGGTACTTGCGGTTCAGCGGCACCAGCCGGTCGCGGATCTCGTCGGTCACGGCGTGCAGCGAGACCGCCCATTAACGTATTAAAAGAGAGAAAAAAAAATGTATTTTATTTTCAGAAAAGTCAAAATAAAGACTTGGTCTTTAGAAGGCATAAGATTCGTTAGTCCATCTCCTGCTTCTGGTATTTTCTACATGTTAAAAGTTTGGCTTGATTATTTATCGTAATTTCTGTTCATTTTCAGTTTCAATTACTCATTGGTAGAGATTTATGCTTGTTTTACAATGGAATTACTATTTGACTTTATTTCTGCTTGTCTTAAGTTTATCATAAAACTAGCAGCATACTAAAACTGAACTTGATTGAGTTTTTATGTCTGCAGGGTTGCAAAATGCCATTTCTACTCCTAACCCTATCTTGTTAAGTCAATTTTTTGTTTTCACTTTGCAAAATCTTACAAATATAGAGGAAAATAACAAGTCATTTTGTTGGAACCAAAATTGCTAATATCTTGCATAAACTGCAAAGATAGAGTTTTAGTTATTTAAAGTTTCAGCTTTGCTCTTTGCTTCCATCACAAAAAAACTTTTAATTTTAGGGCAGTTTCTTCTATTTCTTCTATAAATGAGCATTTTATTTCTACTAAGAGTGAAGAAAGCTGAAAAAAAGCTTACCTGCAGTAACAGTCATTACAACAAAACTAGCAATGAGTAACAAGATGATAATAGTTCGTCTGTGTTCATCCCGTTTTTTAGTTACTGTCTTAACTGAACCAATAAAATCTTCACAGCTTAAATATCTTGCACAGCTCTTGCTTGTTGTTCCTACACTTTGAGGTGGACTCACTTCGGGAATTAAGAAAATCACATAAAAACAAATAAGCGAATGACAGCAAAGTATAGCAAGAAAGACGAAAGTGTGACTATTGGAAGCACGAAATATAGCGCCACCAATAAATGGACCAATTGTTCCACCAACAAACGTCATTGATTCGAGAAGGCCAACTCTCATAGTTCTCAATTCAGCACTACTAATCGTCGTGACGTAACTTACCACTGCCATTATACAACTAACAAAGCCACCAAATAAACCAGACATGATGCTTGCAAGAATAATATAGTCAATAGGGACTTCTGGATATGTTGACATAACCATATATACTATTGATGATAGAATCATACCGTAAACTTTCTTTTCTTGTACTGTCGACTAGGTATCCTGTATGTGAGAAAAATTTTTACAGCACTTTACCCTATCACAACTAGGTAGTTCTTTAACGCATGTTGTCTTTAGAACCGACATGGTGAATCAAGACATCATATAAGTAGCGGTTCCTAATGCAATCAAGGTCTGTTTTTCGTTGTGTAATTCCATGCGGCAAACGGCCACTTTATTACCTTTTCTGATTACATGTGCGGTAGCGGTAAACTCTTCTCCTTTACCTGGTCGCAAATAGTCGACTCGCATGTCTATAGTGCCAATATTCGATACTCTTTCTCTAAACTCTGCTGCCGTCATTGCCGGTGTATCTTTAACTGCATATAGCATAGCCATCAACCCACCTACTGTATCTAATATTGCAGATGTGACACCGCCATGCAGAATTTTATGAAACGGGTTTCCCATCAGGTCATCTCGCCAAGGTAGAACAATTTTGACCTCCTCAGCGTCACCTGCGATTACGTTCAACCCTAAGAACTGATTGAATGGGAGTTTTTTGTCAAAGATATCAATCACTAACTCTGAAAGTTGTTGTTGGTTCAGTTTCTCGTCCTGATTCATAGTGGATCCTGTACTTTTTAATTCTGGATAGGTAATGCTTGTGGGATAAAAAACAGATAAAATGGCAAGCACTGGCTATAACAATAATTAAAAAGCGGTTTCCTTTGCAATCCTCAATTTCTGCTTCTACTACTCCAATTGACACTGCGCGTGAAACGTTAGCTGAAGTGTTCGGCTATCGCTCGTTTCGACAAGGCCAGGAAGCGGTTATTGAAGCAGTATTGGCACAGCGAGATACGCTGGTGCTTATGCCAACGGGTGGTGGCAAGTCGATTTGTTATCAGTTGCCGGCATTGCTCCTGCCAGGAATTACCATTGTAGTTTCGCCGCTATTGTCGCTTATTCAAGACCAAATTGAGGCTATGCAGAGCAGCGGTATTGAAGCGGTATGTATTAATTCAACCCAATCACCAGAGCAACAGCGAGAAGCATTTCAAAAGCTAATGACTCAGCAGGCTAAGGTAATCTATGTCTCTCCTGAAAAACTGATGCAATGGACGTTTATGCAGGCGCTACGTAGAAGGGGTTGATCACCTGTTCGAATTGCGCGGTGGAGAAGTTCACCAGGTGCAGGTAGGTCCGGCGGCCGATGCGCTGGTGCGGGTCCGGCGCTGCGGAACGCAGCAGGATGCCGGGGGGGTTGATGCCGCCGCCAGCCAGCACGTAGTGTCGCGCCTTGACGCGGATGCGCTTGCCGTTGGGCGCCACGCAGCGCGCATCCATGCCCAGGCAGTCGAGGCCGACCACCTGATCGCCTTCGATCACCAGCTTGTCGGCGCGGGCCAGGTAGAGCAGCTCGCCGCCTGCCTCGAGGGTAGCGGGGATGGTGGTGACCAGCATCGACTGCTTGGCGTTGGTCGGGCAGCCCATGCCGCAGTAGCCGAGGTTCCAGCAGCCGCGCACGTTGCGCGGGATCACCGCCCAGTGATAGCCGAGCTTGTCGCAACCGGTGCGGATCACCTCGTTGTTGGCATTCGGCGGTACCACCCAGGGCGCGACCCCCAGGCGCTGCTCCATCTTCTCGAACCAGGGCGCCATCGACTCGACGTCATGGCCTTGCACGCCATGGGCTTCGGCCCAGTGCGCCAGGGTCTGCGCGGGTGTGCGGAAACTGCTGGTCCAGTTGATCAGCGTGGTGCCCCCGACGGCGCGGCCTTGCAGGATGGTGATGGCGCCATCCTTGCTCATGCGACCGATGCCTTCCTGATAGAGCGTCGGGTAGGCCTCGGCTTCCTGCATCTTGAAGTCATCGCTGGTCTTCAGCGGGCCTTCTTCGATCAGCAGCACCTTGTAGCCGGCGGCGCTGAGGATCTCCGCCGTGGTCCCGCCGCCGGCACCGCTGCCGACGATGGCAACATCCGCCTCCAGCGTCAGGTCGTTTTCCAGACGCGAACCGTCATGGGTTTTCCAGCCTTTGGCCAGGCCTTGCTTGAACAAATCGGGTACGGGCATCGTTTTTCCTCGGGTCACCGAAACCTGCTGTGCGATCCGCGTGCGGCGTCAGCTCCTCGCCCGTGATTCGGCGTACATCAGTACGGCCTCGCCACGTGCTGCGAGCAGTGTTCCAAGCTCTTCAGTAGACTGCACAACAACAAGAAAAGGAATAATTCGTGAGTTAAGCTTGCTTGCAATCTTTCGGCATCGTGAATTTTTTCGTAACTGATTTTATCTATATTACAGTTATGTTCAAGTTCGCGAGACTGATGGATTATTTTTTACAATGCTGGAGTCAAAAAGAAGTAATAATACAATAGAAGTTTCACAGCAAAAAAAGAGATGGAGCTAGATATTTGAGCTCTTAGTGACTAAATCTAAACCAAAACATGTTTTTACACTACATTAAACTGTTTGGAATTTGAGGATAAAATCACAATTTTACCCTTTTTAAGGATTGTGGAAAATCGTCCGGGGTAGCATCCAGGAATAACTTACGCAACAGTTTTATCCTCAAGTACAGCTTTTACTTTCCTAAATTTTTGCTTAATTGTTTATTGCTAATACAATTAAGCTCATGTTCCTGGAATTGAAGGACTTGAACATTTGTGAAGATGAAATACAAATATCATACGTTGATCAAGATGTCAAGAATGATATAAACCACAACTGATGAAGACACAGTAAATAGTTACCACTTCTTATATTGTGATTAATGGCATATATATTAATTTGAAAAATATTATGCTTACTATCACAAATGTGGCACTGAGGTACCAGCATCCAGTAGATGCTAGATTGTTGTAGATCGTCTGTCTCTAGGAGCTCTTTGTTGCACATATCATTTTAAGGTGATCAACAATATTAAAATCTGGAATGCTTTTTGAAAAAAATACTATAGCCTACCTTACAAATTACCCCTTTTAGTGACCATGAGAAAAATATAGCATAATGGGAAACACAGTATACAACATATTGATCTTTCAAGTTCACAAAACTAACGTATTATTTCCAAAATTCTGAACTCAGGTAAAAAGACAGACTCAGATCAAGATGTGAAAACGAATATTGCGATCGAACTGGCTGATGAGCCTCTAGTAACTAAATTGAAACATATTCATCTCGATACACTACACTAAAATGTTCTTCATATGTGGACAAATTCACAATTTGGGCTTACCAGGAGGTGAGCATTTAATTCGGAAGGTGCATTTTTTGCTTAAGATATGAAGATTTTGATTTTCATTAAGTGATGCTTAGAAAATATTCATGAGTAGTAGGAATAACTTAGTTATCTTTGTGTGCAGGAAGTGTCATTTCCTTCCTGGTCGAATTTGGAACTGCAACAAAACAGGAGTAACCACAGCTCGGCAAGCCCCAATGGTGATTCCCTAAAAGGACGCAAATAGGTGACACGAACCTTGTCGGGAGAAAAAGAGAAAAATACCCCAATCCTATGCTTCGTATCTGCAACTGGTCAGACGATTCCACAATTTCTTGTTTTGCCAGGAGCCAAACCTCCAGAGAGGATTTATCGAGATGGACCGCCAGGAAGCATTGGCTTTGACCATTGCAGTGGATGGATGACTAAGGAAAATTTCGTTTGTTCCATGGAACACTTTTTAAAAGAAGCCAAACTCGGTAAAAAACGTCAGTTTTACTCTTGTTTCACAATTATGAAAGTCACATAACCTTTCCTCCCAATTGCTCCTACCATGTCTGGCCCCTTTACGTTTTAGTGCAAGCACCATCGAAATGTGCCATCAGGGAGTCATTTGACAACTGTATGCAGTTAAATCCTGGTGATAGAGTTTCAATACATGAACTAGCAAAGATGTGCAAACATTATTTTCTGGAAAAGCTGAATCCTCGAAACATTAGAACTGATTTTGAGAAGGCAGGAATATGGCTTTTAAATCCGGATGTTTTCACAGAAACTTATTTTCGGCCAGCTGAAGTGACAAACCACCCAGACAAAGCTAAAGAGCTTGCCCCGGATCCTTCCAATACGGATGATCCTCACATTGGTCCAGTTCCTGCTTCATCTCTTGTCTTGACGGATCAACATCAGTCAACATCAAACTTGCCTATAACCCTAACTCCTGAAAGCATCAGACTATATCCAAAGGCAAAAATACAAGTGGGCCAACACAAAAACTACAGGAAAGGCAAAAGTAGAATTATGACAGAAATGCCAGAAAAGAGCAGTAGAAGCAGAGACTAGGGTAAGGCTCTCTAAAAAAAGAAGGTCAAAGATTACATTCCTTGCTGATGAAACATTTAATGAAATGCATATGCAGCTCCATGACGATTCCGATGATGAGTCTTCACATAGTGGAAGAGTGGGCTTGAGACTGACAAAGAATTTTCTTGTGGAAGTTTCCCCCGTGATTGGGGCGCATTTTGAAATCTGAAGATATCGTTAAAGAAAGGACAGCATCCTTTATATACAGAATAATTTCTGTTTTATTGTTGCTCCTTACTTCCAGTTAAAAAATTTATTATTAAATTGATTTTTGACCAGATTTAAATAATTCCTAAGAATATCTCAAGATTTTTTTTTTTCAATCATAGATTGATCGTAGGAAAATCATAAGATTTGGGGAATAACATTTCTCCCAATTTAGGGGGAGTTGAAAAGCTATAGGAATGGTATCATTCAAGAGGTCAAATAAAAGTATTATAAGCAGCGTCACACTATAATAACTAGCAATATCATTGAATCGTGTAAAGGAGTTAATTCGGTAGGATTTTAAAAGTTTTCTTGTCTTTTTCAAGAGTCAAAAGTGATTGGAGGGTAAGCAGCCCTCCTTCTAAGCCTGTTCAGTTTTCGAAAACATTCAATAAAAATCGTGGAAAATCGTTTTTTCAACGCACTTCAAACACGAAATTACGATAAATAACCGAGTTAAACACAAACAAGCAAAAATTAACAGGAATAAGGCTGAAAACATCAATTCCTTCACAATAACAGACTTTAATACTTGTAAGACATAAAGAAATAAAGAGGAATATCATATTTGAAAAGCATATTTGCTTTTTCCAATATGATACTGGTTAAGATGTTTTTGCACTTAGCAATGACGTTGCGTTCTGTGTTGTCTTTTTTATTCTGTGTTTGGTTTATTTTAATATTGTTAGTTAGATATTAAGTTTTCAACGGTTTGATTATAAAATTGTTTTCGGTTGCCAGAGCAACTAAATAAAGGAAAGTTTTTTATTTCATATTTTACTCCTGTATCTATGATATTTTCAATAAGTATAATTGGGTAACCAATACAGAAAAATATGCTATCTAAATCATTTAGAATTGAGATTCTAAATGATTCACAGAAGGATTGCTAGCTTTACCCCCCCCACTGGAAAAGCTCCCCGTAAAATAAACCCCAGAGAAAATTCCCTCCTCCTAAGAAAACACCCAGAAAATGCCCTCGACTGAAAATACACCCCCCTCCCCAAAAAATACCACCCGCAAGTGGCTGGTTGGTGTTCAATTCCCTTAGACTTTAAAAAAATAACTAGAGCTCTCAAGTTATAGAATTGTGCTATTTGTGTTGATCCACAAAACATCCCCATCAAAATCTCTAATATTATTCACCAGAAACATACTAATTGCTCTGACTGTGACTTATTACTTCGTTAATTACATCTGCTTATATGGCAAGTTTCCGGTATAATAAACACTTATTCAGAAAAAGTCCTAGTCTTTCTCAGCTCAAAAGTAGCACGTCAAAAAGATATTTGCTATTGAATCCTAAAACCATTTCCGCCAAAGGCACTCTTGCCCGTTGAAGGGCGAATTGTAATCGTAGCCATGGCCCGTAGAGATTTGTTAATTGAGAGTTATTTGGGCTGGAAGCTGGTTATCGTTCAACGACAACCACCCAGAGAACCTCTATCACCAATAGATTTTAGTCCACGTTGATTATCAAGCCAATAGAAATGCCTCATTCTGAAAACTGGCCAATCATAAATAAGCTTTATTTCCGAAAACCAATGGCAAACGACTAAATAAACCGTTGTTTAAGCTAACGTACTGGATAATGCTTGATTCTTTGTTTAACTGAAAAGAAATTCTTGTTTTCACCATTGCATATCTAAATCGATAAAAGTCAACGTGGACCAGGGAATCTGATAAGTACTAAAGTACAAAATATGCGGAAACACGTGGAATGCGTGTTACTTCACATGCAAGATACATCATTAGCACCTGAACAATTGAGAAGAGGAGGGTTTTAATGTGTGATTCAAGTGACCTGACTATCAAAGGGCATTTTAAAAGCGATTGACTCTTGATTGGAGTATATTAATTAAGAGAAACCGAATGGAGATAGGAGAATATATGTTTTTTAATAGTTACCGAGTATTTTGAAGACTTCATTTAAATTAGATTTGCGAATGGGCTTAGGTGCTATCTTGAGTTTTAATAAAATAGTACTGTATCTGATAAGTACTAAAGTGCAAAATATGCGGAAACACGTGGAGTAAGAATAACAATATCCAACCATAGGTAATTTTGCCCAGTGGTAGTTTTGTGTGAGGGGATTTTGCCCAAAGATTGTGGGGCAATGTGTAAACTCGCGACAATCTAGGCCAAAAGCCAAATCGGTATTTACGTTTATAGCGACCTCACTAAAGAAGTAAAGTGCGCTGGAAGGCCGCGAGGTTCAGCGTGTCGGCGATATCGCCTGCGGTGATCACGCCGCGCTTGGCTCCGCGACCGGGCCGTGGCGGGACGGGAAGGGGAACCGGCGCGATGATTTCGGCTGTCTTGCCCGAGGCCGCGTTCTGAACCACGGCGGGTTCAGAAAGGATAACTTCTTCTTCGGGCTGACCATGGAGGCCAGGTGGTGTGCAGGCCGCAACGAAAAACGCGACCGGGGTGAGAAGGGAGAGCCGAAACATGGGTGAACTCCAATAAATGTGTAAAATGCACATTTTACGATTCCAATAGACCTGTCAAGAAAAATGTGTATTTTGCACATTATGAAATGGAAATGCTCATGACAGGCCTGCTCGACACACTCTTCGCGCCGCTCGCGCGGCTTTTGGTGGCGCGCGGTGTCCTGTTTCCGGATTTCGCCGAGCGCATGAAAGCGCATTACCTTGCGGCGGCCCGCGCGCAGGCGGATGGCAAGGTGACCGACAGCAAGCTCTCGGTGCTCACCGGGTTGCAGCGCCGCGATATCGTGCGCCTGAAAGAAGCCCCGGCTGCGGATCGCCGCCCCAATCACCTCGCGCGGCTTATCGCGCTTTGGCAGACGGATGCCGCCTATACGCAAGGTGGCAAACCGCGTGATCTGCCGCGCACGGGGCCGGCCCCCTCCTTCGAGGCGCTGGCCCGTGATGTGCGCCAGGACGTGCATCCGCGCACAATGCTCGATGCGCTGGAGGCCACGGGCACTCTTGCCTCTCTGCCCGAGACGGGCGAGGTTCGGCTGATGAAAAGCTCTTACCAACCGCTGGCAGGCTCCGAGGATCAACTGGCCTATCTGACCCGGAATATGGGGGATCATCTGAGCGCGGCGGTCGAGAATGTGACTGCGGAAGAGCCGCCGCACTTCGAACGCGCGGTGCATTACACCGGGCTCACCGCGGCGCAGATAACAGAGCTTGATGCGCAATATCGCAATGCGCAGATGCGGGTGTTTGAGGATCTGAGCAAAGCGGCGGCGGCGATGCAGGGGCAGGGCGCGCGCGGCGCAGAGCGGTTCCGGGCGGGAGGTTACTTCTACCGGACCGGGGAGGAGGGGTGACGCGAACTTTCAAAACTTTTCTTAACTTTAAAGTTCGCTTAATTTCAAAACATGTATATGATTTCAAATGCTTAAATGCTGTCAGTGAATCATATTGGCGCATGAAACTGAGACAAAATACGGAGGAAATACAAAACACGAAAACGTCCGTTTCGGTACGAAAAGGCAGCCGGGTGAACCTAGGGTATGAAGTATATCATACGTGGACAAAACCAAGGCTAAGGGTGAGGGAAAATTGTTCTTCCATGAGAAAAAAAAAGTCTGCTTTCAGACCCAAGCATGTTTTTTTTTTATCTTTCCGTATTCCGAGATTTTCCTTTTTTATGGACGGAGTCTCGACTGGATCTGAAGGACAACACAATATACTGCCCTTCCCCATCCCTCAGTTTATTCCTTTATAATAGTAGGACTTAAACAGTTTATACTGGAAAGGTGCTTTGGCAGCGAACCAACTTCCATGCAAAGAAAAAAGCAAAACAAGAAGAAAAGCTTTAAGACACAATTGAAGCTAAAATCCAGAAAAACCTGATTTTGGCAGTGAATAAGAGTTTTCAATTCAGTTTTATTTAGCTACAAGCAACCGCTAGTTTTAGTCTGTGACACTATGGATCCACTGTTTTTGATCATAGTTGCTAATGTGCTAGTTTTTTCCAAAGCTGCTGAAAGATCTGGATCTGCTGATTCCAAAACAGGACATAAAATACAGACAGAGTCCAGTGATGATGACAGGAGGTAAGCATACGTTAATATTAATAGGCTGTAGAAGCGAACTTAATACTATACCGAAGGAATAGTGCTGAATCCCAACTTTTAAGAATGCCAATAGGGGTACCAATGCCCCCTCCTTCAAGAAATGAGGGATGAATATTAAAGTAAACCAAATATACAGCCGACTCTTTTCTTGTCAATTCGAGAAGCCAATGCCAACACAGCTAACCTCAATAGTCTTCCCAGCAATTATTAACCAAGTTCAGATCCCACTTTTGAAACATATCTCCCCCCCCCCATATGGATAGTATCATTCCCATAAGTCAGCTTATTAAACATTATGGTACTTGTGTATTATTCAGAACACACTCAATAAGAGAAGTAGGTTCTTTCGTTAAACAATCTACGATTAAAAAAACTTGTTTTTTTATCTAATAGCAGATAGGCGCTTGAAACCTATTTAGTAGGGTTTTCTGATACACTGAATCTGATGGTATGATTTTTGTTAAGATTTTACAGCTTTTGGGGGGTGTTTCCTTCTTTGTTCCAAAATAAGGCAGCATTTCTCAGGCTCGTAACTTTTGATGGATTAGGCTAAACTTGATAAAACTTATATATTCAAAATCAAAATGAAAATTCAATTCTTTGATGTATATATTGGTATCAAGATTCCGTTTTCTAGAGTTTCGGCTATTATTGAGTCGGGTCACTCCTTACTTACAGTTTATTACTATGCATATTTTGAAACACCAAGCAAGCAGATAATACTGCAAATGCAGGAAAACGATCGATCAATCAATCGATTTATTATCAAACACCCTATATGGTCTTGTCGACGAGGGGCAGTTCTTGTCACAAAATATAGAGCACAAAAGATAAATTATAGCATTGAAATGATGTTGTACATAGTGTAAAAAGTGTTGTATTCAGCTCTGTTTTTCATTAGTTTAAAAGATGCATATGGGACGACCCCAAAAAGATATCAACTGAATGGGCTTTTAACCTTTAGGTGAATTCATGTAGAATATTGAATAACAGATTTAAATATATCAGGGGAGTTTGAAGACATAAGATGATAGGATGACAGGGGAGCAAGAAGACATAGGATGGGCTTAGCCCAAAATTGGTTGAGAACCAACGGTTTAAAGAAAAAAAAATCAGGGTGGTGTTGATCAGAGCATTCATTCTCACTCATACTTGAAGTGTTTAGATTATAGATGTTAAACTTTAGTGTAATTATTGAGGACCTTAGGGGAGAATCTGGCGTTCTCCCTCATATATAGGATAGTTACGCTGTAGGACCGACACTTTGTTTGTGTGGATTTTTCCCTACGCCGCAGCTTTTTGTGAGGAAGTGGTTACCTCTTTTGTGAGGAAGTGGTTAGGGTGTTACCTCTGAAACTTCTCAGAAACTTTCTTACCTCTGAAAAATTCTAGACCTCAGACTAACATTAAATTTTGAACATCTACGTATTCTTCCTTTTTGGGGCCAAAATGGATGATTTTCGTTTTGTTCTCAAACAAAAGGTGACGTTGGGTAACGAAAAGATTGATCAGGTGGGCAGCTTCACTTACCTCGGTAGTATTATTAGTAAAGACGGTGGGAGCTGTGAAGACGGTAAAAGTAGAATAGCCAAGGGTTACGGTGATTTTTTCACAGTTAAAAATGTTTGGAAGAATAACAAGACAAGTCTGCAAACCAAGATTAGAATATTAGAAGATACAATGATGACGGCGGTCAAATATGGCTGGGAAGAATGGGCACTCCGAAAACCGGATGAAAATTTGCTAAATGTTTTCCAGAGAAATTGCACGGGGATTGTTCTGGCTACCTGGCTGACTGACCGTATTTCAAACAGTAGGCTCTGCGAAAAATCAGGTTCGAGCCCGCTTTCTGGTGCTATAATGAAAGAAAGGTTGAAATAGGGCGAGTTGTGCGGATGAAGAATGACAGATTGCCGAAGATTGTCCTTTTCGGCCAACCGTCTAGGGCTAAACGAAAAGCAGGTCGTCCTCGTCAAGGGTGGGAGGACGTCATAAAGAAAGATTTAAAGGAAATGGGAACTTCCTAGGAGGGTGTAAAATGGGAGGCTTTGAATATATTGGGATGGAGGAGGAGCGTGCGTAGCTGTGTTGCCATCAGGCGCTTTGGTGCTGCGGGGAGTTGTTAGCAGTAGCAGTAGTAGTATGTATATCCAGGCATCAGAGGGACAGGGGCTACCTGCATATATGCGTCGATGTAGATTGTTCTTTTTTTTAAACTGGAGTCAGGAATACTAGAAGTATGAGAAATCCCTACATACCTGTGCTTACTTTTACCTTATTATCATCCATCTTTGGCGGTAATACCAATGATACTGCCAATACGGTATAAACATTTTTAAAGCTTAGTTAGAAAATATGGAGACAAAACTTTTGCTTTTAGAGAGCCATTGCAACGCGTCAGACATGTGTTTTTTCTACGCGTTATTTTCAAGAATGATTAATTAGGAGGGGGCCAAGCATATCTCCTTTGACTTAGATTATTGCTTTTCATAAAGTCACTAAGAATGAATCTTGCTTTTACCTGTTCACACCAGCAATATTAATATTGTTATCACAACAATGTCTGCTTTTTCGAGCTTTTGTAGGTTAGATTCACACTACTTGGATTTGGTGTGAACGCCCATGTTTTTTGTTTTTTTTTCAAAATTTGTTATTGAATTATGTTATTGAGCTAAACAATAGATTAAGATACATAGAAAGACCAGAATACTGGCCTCGAGAAACAATTTGGCTTCAGTAAGTCAAATGGCTTTATGCTGTATTTTTAGAAAGCTTAGGTGTACAACCCATCTCCGAGACTATAATTGTGTCGATGGGTTGAATCCAGTTTCTTTCATACCCAAGAAGAACCTCTACCGGCAGATTTAGCAAAGTACCCGCACCATTATTCAGTAGAGTCAATTCTTTTTGGAGATCAACTAAGACAAGGTCAAAATCATTTTGTGGCTTAATTCAAGGTTATCTACAATTATACGCTGAAAGTAATAACAAATGATCAGTAATGATAATTGAGTTCCGGAACACACCCAAAGCTACCTCGAATCCAAATTGCTAAAATTAAGATAACTTTATCTAAAATACAGCAAAAACCGATCAAGTCTGAGACAGTATCTACTTCAGGACCTGTCTCATGCCAGCCATCTATCTTGATCGGAAACTATCATTTGAGAGGCTTTTTTTATCATCTTGCATAAGTGCATTTAAGGAGTGTAAGTTAATGTCCCCTATAAAATATCTGTGATAACTGCCTCGGGAGATAAGGCGCGGGTGAAAGTAAATGGTTCTGTTAAATTGGTAATGTAAAACCCTTGATAGGACTACTGTATTTTTTTGGATTGAAGTTCTTCCCAAGGAGTACGGATAACTTACAAGGGTGGGGAACTGCTATTGTCGAACGAAAAGCACTGACACCGTCTAGCGTTTGGCGTTTCCTAACATTTTTCAATGTAATAATAAGGTAAAATTAGTGTTATTGGCAAATTTATTGCAGTAATAAGTGTCTGATCTAAGTTTCTGAAAAAAAAAAACTCAGTTACGAATCTTGAAAAAACGACAAGAAACATTAGTTACTAGATGGCGTTGGCGATTTTTTGTGGCTGCTAATTTCCATTCTTGTAAGTTAAACATTTTTTTGGCTCATCCTCAATTTGTTTCCACAGACAAGGGGAAGAGGAAAAAGATTAAGATTTGTTTTTCGTTTTTGAAGTAGATTTTAAATGTTTAAAGGGGTTATATCCTGTAACACATAAGGGGGCGGATATTTTTGAGACTGCAAATGATCATTTAAAGATTGGAGTGTCAGCGTTACAGTGCGATAGAGAGTATAAAGACGGAGAACTTAAACATAAAAAGGGGATTTTTTTATTCAGCATGGACTCTGTCCACTCAATTGGTAAAATACTTGGTATGGTTTCTTTACGAGCCTGCCAAAGACCCTGATGCAATTAAAAATTTGTTTCCTATCCCCAAAGTTAGTTGGGTTTTAAGTGAGGGTAGAAAGCGTCATGGGACATACCACTATTGGCCCATGTGTCTTTCAAGATTCCATCAACAGTCAAAGATAAAACATCAAATGTGGCAAGGTAACCATTTTGGGTACCAGTTTGTTAAGACGGTATCAGGTGACAATGACATCTTGCGGTTAAGCACATGCGGTCTCTTATGCCCATGCGCAAAGAGACTCGAGTAATACCAGGCAATTGGTAGAGGTATTTGACACATTTGGGGGGATAATTGTGTACGCGCAGCTACTGTTGCACTTATTAAAACATCCATTAAGTCAATTTCTCAGCAGCACAACGTGAACAATCCAGTGACTCTATCACCGAAGAATGAGTTCGCTATGAAAAATAAAGCTTTGTTTTGGGTTTGCATAAGAAGTGTGTTGAGGATATTGGGGAATTGTCAGTCCTCGACCATGATCATTTAAGCAATCTTATTTTTTCGGGTAGAAGCAACTTCCGTGAAGGGGAATGGATCACAATCATGGTTTTTCAAAATTGATGGTGAAATACCAGTGGAGATTTGTGACTTGGTAAAGGGTTTTATTTTCCATTGCATAAACCGACCGGTGCCTAGGGCTTCATTGAGTCCCTACAATATGTCTTTGGTTGAGGATGGGGGTGTGCATTTTGTGTTTTTTTTCACCGCCCATGTAAATATGTCCAAATAATAATTTAATATGAATATGTTTTAAAAATTTGCAGCGTATTTATTTATATATTAGAAAAACCATGAATACTTTTTTTTACTATTTATTCAAGAGATTGAAGTAAAATTCGATTAGTTGTATTTTGACAGAAAGAAGAGTAAAATGGAGTTGATTGGGAAGTCAAAACTCGTGATTTACGGGGACGGAGGCGAATCGTGAGTTTTGTGCGCCTGCTGCGACGTTCGATCACAGGGCCTGCGCTCGCCCTGCTCGCCTGCCTTTTGATGCCGTTGCTCAGCGGGTCGCCCCCGGTCGCGGCGCAGGCGCTGGGCGCGGGCAACAGTGGCCCGATCGAGATCGAGGCCGAGGATGGCATCGAATGGCTGCGCGATGAGAAGCTCTATCACGCCCGGGGCAACGCGGTCGCGAAACAGGGAAACCTGACGGTTCGGGCCGATCTTCTGACCGCGCACTACATGATACAATTTTTTGAAATTGTATCAAATTCTTACTCCCGTCTGTCCGTCGAACAAAATTGTCATACATACCTAGAGATGTAATTGTATTGACTACAGCCAGAACCAATGCTATTAAAAGACCCTACAGGATGATTTTCAGGTATCTGATGTATAAATACGATTACATATTGATAAGGTTGGATATCTTCTTCGGTGAATTAAAAGATTACCTCTTTACCAGTTATTTTTAGATACGACTTGAGTGTCATTTTCAAGAGCTGGCAGTGGGGTAGTCTTTTTTTTATGACTTTCAGCACTTGTTTCGGATTTTTTTTTTCTTGACGGTTATAATAAACTTTTATTATTTTCTTTTCACCTATTTGTCGACCAAAGTTGTTTTACTAGAGAAGAGGAAATATTTGCTATTAGTGAAAGTTTCAGGGGATAATTTAGAAAAGTAAGTCTGTGTATTTTCTTAGTTTGGTAATTTGTTTGCCAAGGGCATGTTCTCTTTTACAAACTGCAGTTGGCTCTTTCTTGAAAGTTTCTAGTCGTGATTTTTGAAACCTAATCTTCGTATTTACTTTGGGAAGTTCTACTTCACTTTCATGGGGAGCTATTTGCCAAGCATCAATTATTTCCTATGGTTTAGGATTAAACGATATTTGTGAGCATTCTGTCTGAATTTCTATAGTTAATCATTTGTTTCTTAGTTGCTTATTGACCTTATTAAATGTTTGCTCTTGTGACAGTTTTGTGCCAAAATAAAGGTGTGTATATCATTCTGAAATTTCTCAACAGAGCAAAAATAAGACTTTTTACGGGAAGTTTTAAAAATATTGGAAATTTTCATTTAAAATGGAGTAAATTGATGGGCTGATCTAGGTGGGGCCTAGAACCCGTGTTCACATTGTGAAAAAGTATAAAAATGAGACCAAACTTTGATTGCCAAGGACCTTTTTTTGCTTTTGAAAGTCAGGATTGAAAATGTTGAAAATGTTCAATATTTGATGTTAAAATGGTGTACAATTAACCCAAAATGATGTAAATTGTATTGACAAGATAGGTGAGGCAGAATCGGCAATTACTATATTACTTTCCTGCTGGGAGAGGTGAAATGTTACCTCTGCAGTCAACGCAAAATTGGAAGTATTAGCCCATAATTTCATTTAATATATTTATGGTTCTACACCGCTTTCATTTTCTTGTTTTATCTTAATTCTAGGAGTTTCGAATGTGATGCCTTATTTTGAGGCATGATTTTGAGCTAAAAAGACTAATTTTAATCAAATAATTGAAAATCCTGTTAAACTGTGCGATACATTTAGCGCAATATAAAAAAGGCTAAAAATTAACATATGAAGGATAAAACTTATAAAAGTGGTTTGCTTATACTACTTTGACTTTAGAAAAGAGGATAGCCGGGAAGGCTAAAATGTAGCTAAGAACTATAGATCACTGCCTTATGATAGTGTGCGAATCGTATCATAACTAAGAATAACTGTGACAAATTGAAGGCCTAAAGGCAGGATAACTGTAGCGCTTTTAACCCCCTAACTGTGACCCCTGTCATCCGTTTTTAGGTACTTTTTTAAAAGGAAAAGACGAACTTATATGACTAATAACTCTGGTCGGTCCCATGGGAGAAACTTGTGACTGCTATCAAGAAACTCAAAGTTTGCCTGATGGCTTTTGACCCGACGATAATCATAGCTCTATTTGTGGAGTCAGTGTAAGAAATTTTTTTTATTTATTTTAAAATTCAACTGGTCGCCACGACATTAGTTATAGCCGCAGTTTTTCTTTACAAGGTTACTTCAGTAGCTCCATAGTAACTGTCCTGCTACTACTACTTACTTACATACTTGCTTGTAGCCTACTTGGGTCAGGACAATGACTGTGAGCTTTCCCTGGAATCCACAAGAGCTGATCAGCCTAAAATTTGAAATGGGGGATAAGAGGACGGAAAGATGATAACTCCGACCTAATGATGGTAAAATGAGGGGGGGGGGGCTGTTAAGAATATTCATATTAGTTTGAATGAAATTAAGAGGGATGATTCTTCTTATTTGAACTATTTACTTCCTTTTATGAATGGATCAAATTGAATTCATCTTATGGTCACCGGCGTCACCAACTAAAAAAGTAAAATTTTAGGAATTTTAAAACGATTTGAGAAGCACGACATTCGTTGGGTTTGAGTAATGCTTGACTTAGTAGTTCTTTATTTGAATAATTTAGTTGGGGCGCTGAACAGCATTATAGGCTGCAGGAAAGATAATTATTTAATCAAGACACCCAATCCCCAGTAACTACCTTGCTGGAACCTCAAAAAGCAGGGTGATGGGCGAACTTATTTTGAGTCGTGGTAAGTGGTTAAGAAGGGAAAGGGTGCAGACGAAAGAGATCAGGTTCAGGGTTTTAAGAGAGGGTAGAAAGGATGAATGGTAATGCAGGATGGTACAAGAATGTGGTAGTAGGAAGGGAATGGCTGTGAGAAGAGGGAGGATATTGGATTTATTCCGATGAATGGAAGATGAAAACTCGTAAAAGCTGGTAGCTTCTTATAATAGTCTGCTAGGGTGAGCTGGCTAGGTGGAGTGGACAGGAGGTGGTGAGCATTGGGGATGTTTCATACAGCAGTCCAAAATATTTCGTTAAAAGGGGGCTTTCCTAGGTTGGGTTTCTGGCGGGTTTAAACAGCGGGGCTGCCAAAGCTCGAATATCCGGAACATACTTGTAATATGATTTTCCTAGCAAAAACATAGAGGGGACATGGATATAGAGGCCATCGCAGCCCACAACAACGACCAATTCATACTAACTTACACATACGTATATGGTTAAAATAACGCTTTGCTTCAAAATTGATTATTAGGATGAAACTGAGACAAATATAAAAAGAATACTCTTTTTGCTCACACCCGACGAAACAAAGGACAAACTCTAGGCCCAGTTTGATTACGCTTGTCAAGACTAATTATCATAGAAGAATGATTATAAGGGCACTTTGTGCCAAATTTGCAACCGCTACATTTGAAAAATTATTTTGCTTGCTTTCTAGAAAATTCAGGTTTGTGTATTCTGAAGGCATTTAGGTACAGAGACAAAGCTGCAATTACAAAATTACGGCCAGAGCGGAATAAGGCCTGAGTCTTTACTTAATTTTGCGAGTTCGGCCATCATAACAGTTGGCCGAAGATGCATAATAAAAACAATAAAAATGTACAGAAGTTGAGCCATATAGCGGAATAAGACCTGAGTCTTTACTTAATTTTGCGAGTTCGGCCATCATAACAGTTATGTATAATCAATATGTGTAATAATAGATGCATAATAAAAACAATAAAAATGTACAGAAGTTGAGCCATATAGTCTCTATTAAAGTTACATTGTGTCATGGCTCTAAGGTACGCAAGCCATGAGTGACATCGTGCCCATGTCGTAAATCCATTTGAAGTGTGTCCTCCACGTCAATTTTAGAAAGAATCCCCCTCCCATCCCCTCGCCTAGATGCTCTTGTCGTCATATAAACTGTGCGTTTCATTATTATACTAACCCTTTATTTCAATTTTAGATAATGCAAAATTTTCCTATAGAGTTGGGCATAGTTATCAGTACCGATATGAAGCAAACATAACATCATCTGCTGGACAAGCTCTACAATCCAGTTCAAACCTATTCCTCAGTTCAACCGTCTATTTTGATATCCTTGATCATTGCGAATGGATGCTACGAGTAAGTTTTTGAACTTTCACCTTTTGAACTTTCCGTGTAGTTTTATCTACTACATTTGATTTTTACTAGCTTTCCTGGTTATTCATTGAAAAATACAGTGATCTAAAATTGTGTTGCACATCCTGCACAAGTGATTTCTGAGCGTAGCACAATTTAAAGAAACAGCTAATTCATGGACACCTTCACCTATTTTGGAAACCGCTAATTCATGGAGACCTTCACCTATTTTGGACGTCGCAATATTTTGTCTCCTATTCCGAATAAAAAAGAACAATTTTTTCAACTGAAAGTAAGGAGCAGCATTAAAGCTTGAAACAAACAGAAATTATTGCGTACATGAGGCGGTTCGCCCCCTCGTCGATACCTCGCTCTTACGCTAAATTTCATATTTTTTATTACAATTCTATAAGAATGACCCCTGGCCGACACGCCCATGGAAATCGATGGTCCGGCCCGCGGCCACGACCTCCTGAAGACCGCCGCCGACCCGACCGGCACCACTTCGCTCGGCACCTGGAACAATTGCGGCAACGGCCGCACGCCATGGGGCACCTACCTGGCTTGTGAGGAAAACTTCAACGGTTACTTCTCGGCAAGCGACGAGGCCCACACGCCGACCCCGGAAATGAAGCGTTACGGCGTCAGCAACAAGGACTGGGGCTACGCCTGGGCTACGGCAGACGAGCGCTTCGATATCTCCAAGCATCCGAACGAGCCCAACCGGGCCGGCTATGTTGTCGAAATCGACCCGCTGGACCCGAACTCGACGCCGAAGAAGCGCACGGCGCTCGGTCGCTTCAAGCACGAGAATGCCGAAGTGGTCGTGGCCCATGACGGCCGCATCGTCGTCTATATGGGCGATGACGAGCGCGGTGAGTTCATCTACCGCTTCATCAGCGACGGCAAATATGCCGCCGGCGGCGACAACTCGGACCTGCTCTCGAGCGGAACTCTGTACGTCGCCAAATTCGGTGACGACATGCGCGGTGAATGGCTGGTTCTTACTCCGCAAACCACCGGAATGGCCTCGCCTGCGGAAATTGCCATCCACACCCGCCAAGCCGGATCGGCAGTTGGCGCCACCACCATGGACCGCCCCGAATGGGTTGCTGCCAACCCCAACCGGGCTGAAGTCTATTGCTGCCTGACGAACAACAAGAACCGCGGCAAGAAGCCCAATGCCGGTGGCGATTCGACCCTGGCCGGCGGCCCCAATCCGCGTGTCGGCAATGATTACGGGCAGATTGTGCGTTGGCGTCCGGACAATGGCGACCATACGGCCGATGGCTTCGATTGGGATCTGTTCGTCATGGCCGGCAACCCGGATGTCTATTCCTATGACTATGCCGGCTCGGACAACATCACGTCCGACAACAAGTTCAACTCGCCTGATGGCCTTGCGTTCGACAACAACGGCCTTCTTTGGATCCAGACGGACGGCAATTACAGCAACAAGGGCGACTTCAAGGGCATGGGCAACAACCAGATGCTGGTTGCCGATCCGCAGTCAGGTGAAATCCGGCGGTTCCTCGTCCAAGACCTTCTTTTGCCGGATTAAAATGATCCATTGGAACCAAAATAAATCACGTAAGATTGTGTCATCTTCACATATAAACATTCGACCATGATCATTTTGTTACAACTGGGACTCCCCGCATGACTACCAGACTCTAATAAGTCCTATTACGTAACAACCACAGAAAATTTTTGCAGAAGTAAACAATACCCATGGACATAATAACCACTGTCATCCGTTTGCAGCTATAAATAGACCATATAACAAAACAAGCACCTGCGTCTCTTAGAAAAAAACTCTATTACGTAACAAACAAAGAAATACTGATGTAAACAAACACTATTACGTAACATACAGGTGTGTTGTGCTTTTAAAGGTGCATGATAGTATTGCGCAAGACCCAGGTGCACAGAATAGCATATTGAGGGATCAGTAACTTCAATTGAAATACCCTCTAGGGGCCGGTTTAAAAACAGTGAGGCCATACTACTCTTATCTTGGATTTAATGTGTTTCTTTAACTCTCTGTGGAAACTTCTTTTTTTTAAAGTTGTTTTAAAATTAATTTTAGCTATCTTGAGGATCTTTCTGTTTGTTTCCTAATTTATGAAGTCTTATTAAATTCATCCCTTGACAGTGCATTTTAGGTTTCTGTACTTTCCTATTTGTATGAAGTGAATAATTTGCGCTGATATTGTGGTGGGCGTGCCTCATTTACTCTCTCAGGAGGCAGAGGGATGGGGACTTAAACCGCCATAGACTAATTTACAAGCATCAGAACAAAGCGTAGCTTTAACCTATTTTCTAACCCCCATCCCTCTCGGAAAGATTGTTGGAAGCCAGCCAATGCCCCAGCAAAAGCCTAAAGAAGGTTTTTGGTCTTGTTTGAGGCATCTTTTTTTCTTTAAGGAAATATTCATTTGGGATATGTTGATCATAAGCAGAGCAATGACATGTTGTATTAAAAACTTCGAAAGTGAAACATTCGATTGGAAGTTGAAAGTGCTAGTGCCCTTTTTGATTGTCAAAAGAAACTGAAAGGCAGCCAGCCCCTCCCCCACGCCCATGATTTTTCCAAAAATATTTGATCAAAATTTTGAGATATCTATTTTGTTTAAATAGTTGAAAAGTCATCGTCTGTTGTAGGTATCTCGTCACGTCTGATATAAAGGTCGGCATCACCGTTATCACCTTTGATGTCAACCCATAAGATTTTTGCACCTTTTGGCACATCAATCGTAAAGTAGGTTTCACTATCAGTAGAACCAGCTAAACCTTGCACCAACTGGCCTGAAGTTAACTCACCATCGGCTGGCATTGATGGATCTTCACCAGGTTGATCTGGGTTCGTTGGGACGTCAATGATATTGCCACTCATAATGCCATCGGCCCAGGATTTAAAGGTCGCCATATTTGCATAAACACCGTATTTATTAGGCGCTGCACAACCATCTCCCCAACTCACTACACCAATCTGAGTTTCTTTACCATCGTGCATTATCGTTAATGGGCCACCACTGTCACCCTGACAGGAGTCTTTACCACCTTCGGCAAAACCAGCGCAAATTTCGGTAGTAGCATTAACACCACCGTTGTATGCATCAGCAGAGTTACATACTTCCGCTGTTACTAACGGCACGTCAACTTTGTACATCTCATTTGGATATTCCTCACCAGTAGTGCTGGTATTACCCCAGCCACTGACGGTAGCAATCGTGCCAGGAGTGCCTGATGCGGCAAGGATTGCACTATCAGCTAACGGAATCACTGGTACTGAACTAGAGACTTCTGTTGCTAAGTAAAGTAAAGCGACATCCGCTGCCTGTCCCGCCGCGTAGTCTGGATGCGAAAATACCTTTGCGACTGTGTGTTGTTCCCCTTGAGAGTCGTTTGTTAGGTCATTAAAGTTGACCCGAACAGATAGCTCCGATGCGTTGGCGTCAGTGACACCTTCAACACAGTGAGCAGCAGTCAAGATCCAGCGGTTACCGATAACTGAACCACCGCAAAAGTGTTGCCCATTACCTTGTAAAGACGCGGAAAAGGCACGTTCCCCAACAGGCGTGAGAACCCCTCCTATGATCTTGGGTGTGTTTTGTTGTTGTTTTAGTTTGTATTTAAAATCTGATGCTTCTGAAACACTTACCGTAGCCAGTGCGCCAAGACTTAATGCAATCGCTTTGTATAGCTTATTCATATTAATGCTCCCTTAATTTCCGATTTGCAGGTCTATTAAACCCCTGACAAGCTTGTAGCCAAATAGCGTCGGGATTATTACCCAGGATAAAAAGATTAGAAAAATGGATGAGACTACTTTGATAGGTACGTATGGGATAGTCTCCATTATTAAGGAAAGTACAGCTCATTAATCTTGGCAAACTGCCGACGTCCTGAAGAATCCCATGCTTCTTAAAGTCGCGAATAGTCGTGCCCATAAATGAGGGCGCGCTCTTACCTCTCGAAATGACGCCGGAGCCTTCTCCATAAGCCAGCAAACAATTGGATATCGTTACCTTTTTAGCGGCGCTAGTATCCGTAATGCTGATCGCCGTCCCGGAACTACCAAGGCCGGCGTAAAGAATTCTACAGTTTTCCAATAAACTACCGGGATCGGCGCTGATAAAACGTATACCCGACCAGGCGCTTAAAGCCTGGTTTTCCAAAGCGGAACAAGCGCCGTTTGATTGTACGACGCCTTTAGCGCCGGAGAATTTGACGTTCTCCGCAATGAGCGTACCGCGTACGATTAAACCATTTCTGTTAAACAAAACGACGACCCCGGTTTGAATAAACAGCGTTTCTCCGTCAGGTATGGTAACGCCGCCGCCTGTAACAATGTAAGGACTGCCTTGAATGGACCAGGTTCCGCTTTGGTCGCCGCTAACGCAGGTTCCGGCAAAAGTCGAAGGCAGAATTAATACGAGGAAGAACGAAGAAATAAATAGGCGCTTTAATCCTATTAATGATAGCATACTTTTGAGAAAGGTTGACTTTTTCATCTTTTCAATTTAAGAGCATGTTTAAACTTCATCCCTTGGCCGATAAATAAGTATTTCGGGAACCTCTCTTCGATATTTTTTCGGTCAGTAGCTCTGCTATTAACTTTAAAAATCCCTTCGCGAGAACCCCAAACTGATTATTTTTCGTTTGCAGAAACGAAGAAGTTGTTTAAAGTTTTCATGATGGTCATCTTGCAAGTCATTGATCCCTAATATTTCAGCAGCCGCCCATCCGCTAGCGGTTCACTCACTTGAAGGTCTACCAGACCTTCATCTCGACGAAAGCGTCGAGAATCCTTCATTCATCCCGTACATTCCATGTACGAAACTCAAAATGAGCTTCATCTTAGGAATCAAGCGGCGCTTACATGGTGGTAACACGACTAACCTTGTTGTCTGTGCTATTCTAGTGTATATGGGACACTATGGCTTGTAAGTGTTTCTATTGAGATTAGAAGCAAAGATCACTAAGGAACAGTTTCCAGAGTTAGTTTATTTCTGACATCTAGGAGGGATAGCTATTTAACAGGTAGTTATAATGTTGGTAAACCTCAGAACGAAAATTTGTGAGAAATATTCTAAGGACAGTTTGAGTGAAAATCGGGGAGTGTTAAATTTAGTATAATAGAAGATAGAGGGATATATTTTAACAAAACCGATAGTGAAGTGGTAGGATATAATCTATTGAGGAAAGTTAGAAAAGTAGCTTGGAATTCTGGCAAAAAAACGTAAGGCTTGGTAGAAAAGAGAAGGGGATTCTATTAGAAGTTACTAAGAGGTAGATCTTACCAGAATAAGAGGAAAGTAAGGTAAGTAGAAAAAAACGTCGAATTATGCATGACTATGCTAAACACCGGTTCTTTCGATATTAAATTTGTAGATTAAGCCCCTGAGGATTGTACGAAATGTTAAAGAAATGGGGATCGCTGAAATTTTAGTTTGAAAGGAGATTTATTTAGTAGGAGGAGCTAAAAATGGTTCTAGAAGGCTAAAAAAAGAGGCTTCAGATCATGACTGTATGGTAAATGAATTTTGAAATCTAATGGTTACGAAGTTAAAGGTATGGTACTGAAAATTACGAGCAGTATTTTGGATAAAGGGGAAGTATCTTGCGGTTTTAGGAAATCTTAAAATTAAGCTCTTTTTGTAAGAAAGAAGATTAGCAAGAATATAGAAATAAGAGATGCAAAAAGACCCGCAGACAAAATCCCACGCTTACATTAATAATTCTAAAGTGTGAATCACAAGACCTCTTCGATTAGTCCTAGGTTTTACTGACTACGATCAGGCATGTGATTCATCTGATTAAAAATCTTTTTGATGATCGTAGCCTTGCTTCATACCCAAAGTACATTAAAGGGATTAGCGTCAGTTGCGAGATGACATTGCTGCAGTGATGGTAAGAAGTGGTGAGTCAAGTAGGGCTCTGTACTTTTTTTTCTGCGGAAATGGTTGTCGAAACAATAAACTATAAATCGATTCTTCAGCAAAGGTTGAAAAAGCTGCGCGCGACTTGCTCCGCATGGGACCTGCTTCCGTGTTGATCAAAGGCGGCCATGGTGGAAAAAGTCAACAAGGGGATGAGCTCTGTGCCGATTATTGGAGCAATGGCCAACGTTCCTATTGGTTGACCAACCATCGATTGCCAACCGAGCACACCCACGGCACGGGTTGTACGCTCTCCTCGGCAATAGCGGCCTGCCTGGCCAAGGAATTTGATCTAATCGACGCCTTGGTCATCGCCAAAGCATTTGTAACACAGGGCTTGCGCGAAGCCAAAGCCATCGGCAAAGGCCCCGGTCCGGTTGTTCAAGGAACCTGGCCTGAACGGGGAGAAGACCTGCCGTGGCTTACCGAATCACCCCCTCAACCGCGAACCATTTCCTTTCCGGATCGTGGCAAGGAACCCTTGGGTTTCTATCCTATTGTAGATCGCGCTTCCTGGCTGAAGCGGCTTTTGCCTTTGGGTGTTTCCACTGCCCAGTTACGCATTAAGGATCTCTCCGGCGCAATGCTCGAAAAAGAAATCGCCGAGTCCATTGCCCTCGCCGAACAGTTCGGGGCCCGGCTCTTCATCAACGATTATTGGGAATTGGCCATCAAGCACAAAGCCTATGGCATCCATCTCGGTCAGGAGGACCTCAAAACCGCGCCCATCGATCGCATTGCCGAGGCCGGGTTGCGTTTGGGCATCAGCACCCATTGTTACCGGGAAGTTGCAATAGCCCTCACCTATCGACCAACATACCTGGCAATTGGCCCCATTTACCCGACAACAACCAAAATCATGCCTTGGATCCCACAAGAACTGGATAATTTAGAACGTTGGTGCCGCACGCTTGACTACCCGCTGGTGGCGATCGGTGGCATCTCATTGGAAAGAGCGCCGGGCGTTCTTGCCACGGGCACAGAAAGCGTCGCTGTCATCACGGCCATCACCCGTGCTAATAATCCTGAAGCGGAGACCCGGAAATGGCTCGCCTTATTCGGGAACCCTAGCTAACAGGGCTGCCCAATTCCCAAGCAAGGACTTTTCACACCCCTGTCATTCGTTCGATTCGCGCCTTTATGTTGCTCTGCCATTGCGGGCCGTGCCTGATAGTCGGGTGATCAAGTTGAAAAAAGGACGAACGGACAGCAACGGCAATGTGTCTATTGATCTCGACTATGCGTTGGGTAGTGTGTATTTCCATCTGCCTGCCCTTGGCCTCACCAGCGCAGATTTCGCCACCAATCCGGGTACCACTAACATCGCCTACGGCAATGTCTTTGTGCATGTTCAGGATTGTCTGAATGACAAGACGGTAACCGGCCGAAAAGTGCATCCGACTCTGCTCGGTGCCGACACCGCTCTATCGCCTGCTTTCAGCAGCAATCTGGGTTACGCGGTGTTCAATCTGGATTTCAGCGTAGGTCAGCGTTATGTATTCAGTGCGCGTCAGTTGCGCGCTGATGGTGGCCAGATCATATCCGACCCGGTGGCTGGCCCTGGTGAGGTGAACTTCTGCATCGATGACAAGTACAAGCAACTTATGTCTGCAGCAGACTCACTGCAGCATGCAGTAAACCGGCTCACTTTCGGCGTTACGCCAGAGCAAATTTCCGGGGTGGATGGCACTCTTGGAGAGTTTCTGGACCAGCAGCTGGAGAATGTGCCGGTTGACTGTGCCGACCCCGACACAATACGCGCCACTTTGCACAACGGAAGTGCTGGTCTGCACATTGATTTCTCGGATGGTGTAAACCAGGATGTTGAGCTGACGGGTTATGTCTTGCGCATGCAGGCAGAAAGCAAATGTCAGTTACGGGAGGTGATGACCCAGTTCTGGGACAACCACTTTTCCACTAATTACCGAAAAGTCAGCCTGCAGAATAGCCGCAAGCAAGCAGCCGTCTGGGAGATGGCGGAAAATGATGCGTTCCGCGTGCGTGCGCTGGGTAACTTTCGCGATCTATTGGAGGTCAGCGCCAAGAGCCCGGCGATGATGAGTTATCTGGACATTGTCCCGAAAGCGGTTGACGGGGTAACCAACGAGAACTACGCACGTGAAATCATGGAACTGCATACCATTGGTATAGATTCGGGCTACACGCTGCATGATGTGCAGGCGATTTCACGTGCGTTCAGCGGATGGAGCATCGATGTTGCCACTGATACGTTTATGTGCGACGCGAACCTGCAGGACAACAGCGCCATCGCAAATGAAGCCACCTATTAATTATAAACTGTTTCTATAACAAATAGGTCAAAGTATCGTAATGTAATAAAATTGTTATTGGGCTTGTCAACCACTTCATATGGCCAGATGTATTTTTGATTCTTATGATTTATCTTTCTTTTACAGTTATTGATTCCCTACCAAAATGGTATTCATTCAAGCCCAGAACCATATGGGGCCAAATTAGATGGCCCTCATTCTCCATCCTCGCCAGTTAACAGAACCCCCAGTCTTCTAGATGGACAGTCAACACACCGACCGGATCTAATAGGGAACATACCAGGCTTCGGGAATAATCCGCAGGTCCAGGTAAGAGTGTGACCATATTTTAGGATGCTTTCTATTTTGCTATTAAACAATGGTTATTCTATGTATGTTCTATGTTCTTTACATCTTTCATTTTCTTTGTTCAATGTATGTTCTATGAAGGTATCATTAAGTGTAAGAAATATTTCTTCAGTAATTAAGTGAGAGTTTTTATTGCATTAGGATTTTTATAAGATAATTTTGTTCCTAAGATTTAGTTTTAAATAAATTGCAAAAAAGGAGCTTCTTAAGAAAAAATAAAGCGCAATATTCAAACATAAAACTATCAGGAATAAAATCATATAGTAATTCAAGCTGAAAACGAACATAAATTCTTACCAATGAATGAATTAACCCAAAACGAATAGAAGTTAAAATTAGTGATCACGTGAATCATGAAATAAAAAACAGATACTGCTATAAATAAATAAATGAATCTAGAACGAACGGATACAAATTAAAATGAATAATCTTGTCAAACTATAAACCAAGAAAAATTGCAATAGCAGAAGCAGAAATTACCCCCCCCCCCTAAACGTTGTAAGGGCAAGTGTCATTTGTACTTTACTGAAAACTGTTTTGTGTTTCGAGCAGAGTGTTTTTTGTTTGTTTTAATATCAACAAAACACGGCAAAAAATAATATAACAATGCTAACAGGAAACAAAAATACATGTTGCTGCGTTTTGAGAAGTGAGAGAGGGTCTGAAATATTTTATTAATTTGCATATTTGAACTATCTCAAGGGTTGACTTTTGGCAGTAAAAATGGCCTGTTCTTTGTCGGTTGGGATACATTCCAAAGAGAAGTCAGACTGAAGTTAATACCGTAATAAGAATGAGAAACTGAAAAAGATAGTGTTACCTGTCTATCATTCACTCGCACTTTCCACCAATCTTTGTTGTTGGAATTAAGGAGAGTGAGGACATCGCCTTTTTTCATTGAAACTTCTCGAGGTGATTTTTCTGTATAATCATAAAGGGCTACAACGCATTCTTTGCCAGTGATTTCAGCCACAGGAGTTTCTTGTTGCTGTAAAGCACAAAATGCACGAGTTATTAATTAATATATAATTATTCAAACATTCAAATGCTTTTATAAATATTCGTTGGGTCAGAAATATACTAGAAATCTGGATTTTTCAACCAAAAAGTGTTTTGGGGGTCCTAAAGACATCAGTTTCATAGCAAAACAATACTATGCCAATGTACAATCAACAACATTTTTTTTATCTCGCGGGATATATGATGTAGACGTATAATCTTGGCACCCAACTTGATTTTAAGGAATTGGTTTAAGCCAACAGAAATACTTTTTTATAGCAAAAACAAAATACTTTTATTGACCAATGAATTATTCTTCGGGAAAATTACTCTAAAATATAATTCAAGGCACATGAGTGTATGATGACATAGTTTGTACGCAACAAAAGCATCAAAACGTATATTAAAGAAAACTGTATATTTTTTTTACTAAGCAATCAGATTGCATGCTAGAGATCCTCACTAAACCTCGCTTAAAACTTTTTTGCTATATTTGAATTTTTTGGTTAGTCAACAACGTTTTAGCAAATACTTGAAACAGAAACGTCCGTTCGAAGAAGGTCAGAAATCAGCAATTGACGGTAAAACTAAAATCAATCGCTTTGTTCAAAAGTCAAAGAGTGTATCTAGTAATCTGCAATTTTATGAAAGAAAAATATAGGGTTTGAATTTTTCTTTTTTTTTTTTGGTGATAGTTTTTTTTTTTGTGATTTAGGATTCAATCTTATTATTTTTTGTATCAGTCTTATCTGCAACAAGAGCAATATCAAGCCTTTCTTAGCTGCAGCTGTAACTGGAGGAGGGAGGGGGGGGAGACAGACTTTTCTCTGATTTAATGCTTTTTAACGATTTACTGCACTGAAAGTTCCAAATACCCTCAGTCATTCCTGAGCTGCGCCGTTTTGACGACCTGTCAAAACTGTAGGCTGTAGAGGGGGGGGGGGCTGACATCCCCAGATACATAGTTACTGGATCTTTCAACTATGCCGAACAAGATGGCAATATCAAAATTTTGATTGGGTGTATTGGGGGAATTAATTGACGTTAGAGGGGAGCTGGTTGCTCTTCAATCACTTTTGACTCTTAAAAAGACACAAGAAATTTCAATTCACAACAGAATGAAGGCCAGGAAAACTCAGCCTTTAACTCCACGAGATAAAAGACATTTTTAATCTAAGCCAAATTGCGATACCTGTGCGCTATGTGAAAGACGACGCGATAAAGGAATTTTCTTCATTTTGTGAGTCTCTTACAACAACAACTAAGGCAGCCGACATGAGGAAACTGGTGTATGACTTGTTAAGAGAAAACAATATTTCGTGGGATATGGTTTCTGCAGTTTGTAGGGACAGAGCTCTAGCCGTGCAGAGAAGCAAATATAGTTTTGCACAGGCATGTCCGCAAAGAAAAACCTTGCCTCCAAAACTGGCAAAAGTATTAAAAGTAGTAGAGGAATATATGAACAAAATGAGAAAAATGCTCTGAAGCACCGAATCTTCGAGGAGCTGTGTAAAGAAATTGGGTCTTAATTCGAGGCACTCCTTTACTCTCTTAACGTTTCGTGGTTATCCCGAGGATAGGCACTGAATCGGTGTTTTTCATGCTTGTGGGATAAGCCCTGTTTTTGCGAGATCAGCAACTTATGTCGTGTAGATTGCTTCAAAAATTCCTAGCTCATTCTCGTGTTGGCATACTTGATTGATACATTCGCAGCTCTCAATCATCTCAATTAACAGATGCAGGACGGCAGAGTCAAAACCATCGAAGCGGAAGAAAACCCGAAGGTTTTTCAGGAAAAGTTACCCTTATGGAAACAACTAACACGAAAAGATAAATCTTCAAAATTCCTCTACTAGATGACTATGAAAAAATGAAGAAGTATCTGGAATCGGAGATATATCTCTACCCGTCGAACTAAAACAAACAACTGCCACAGACTTAGATGAGCTTACGAAGTGTATCAAGAGATACGTTGCTTGTGGCCCAAGGCTTCATAGGCAGACCGCTTTGCTTCAGCGTCCGATTCAGTGAAGAATGTGTCGATGAGAAAGCGGTTGCCGTTGTCGTCCATGCGCCAAAGTTGCCATGGTTTTTCGGTGTTCATTGTGGGTATTTCTCTGCCATGTGTTCGAGTGAACGATTGGCCAATTCGCGCAGCACATCCATGTCTATATCGGCGAGCTTTTTGATATAGAGGCAGGATTTTCCCGTCTTGTGCTTGCCCAATTTCCCCATGAGTTCCTCGTATTGGCTAAAACCAGGCATGATGTACAAGGTGAGGTTTTGCTTTCGCGGAGAAAAGCCGATTCTCATGAAATCGCCTTCTCGACCGCTGTCGTACTTGTAGTGATAACTGCCGAACCCGACAATGCTTGAACCCCACATCTTCGGGGGTTCCCCACTGAGTTCCTGCATCATTGCCAAAACAGCTTGACTGTCTTCCCGTTTGGTCGGGTGTTCGATCGCGGCGATGAAATCAGTCACACTGGCTTCGTTTTTCTTGGTTTTGTTCTCTGCCAAGGCCATCCTCCTTTCCTCTGGTTGGGTCTGCTTTTACTCTAAGTTCGTTGTGGTGAGGTCTTTGCTTTTCACCACGATGGCGGCCTTTTCTCTGGCGGGCGTTTCGCGGGTCTTGATCTTGTAAGACCCAGGAGGCAGTGCGACGGGTTCACCCCCAACCA
This sequence comes from Alatinidae sp. Z8VKAUB7J3, assembly GCA_010016025.2. Taxonomy (NCBI): domain Eukaryota; kingdom Metazoa; phylum Cnidaria; class Cubozoa; order Carybdeida; family Alatinidae; species Alatinidae sp. Z8VKAUB7J3. Next base: position 126,077,451 of record JAAAKM020073195.1, on the reverse strand, counting down.
ATCCTTGGGCAACCTGTTCGCCATTTTGATTGAAAACATCGTAGGGGATGCGGAGCGCCTGAGCAATCGAAGCGTCCAATGCCCCTGCTCCTGATGCATCGAAATAGCCACCGCCGCCGAGTTCTGCCCAAAGCTTGAAGTCGCTTTTTAGATCGGCATCATCAATCGCGAAGCCCACAATATTCACGCGAACATCGAACCCACTCGCTTTGAGGCCTTCAATGGTTGCGGCTGGATCACCATCACAGGTTTCTTCCCCGTCGGTCAGCAGCACAATGATCCGTTGGCCCTGAACGGAACCCAGATCGGTGGCAACCTTGCCCAATGAAGCGCCAATGGGCGTTTTTGCCAGGTTCTGAGCTTGTACCTTTTCCAAGATTGCCACGGTTTTCGATACATTTAAAACACACTTTCATGCATTTAGTCACTCTTGGTCATAAAGGGATGCTTTTTTTCTTTGATTCCTTCGATTCCTGTATCAGTTCCTTTCTTCAGCTCCTCTTCTTCTCCGGTCTCCTCCAATCCGTCTCTTCCGTCTCCTCCAATTTCTGTAGGAATTTCCTCCTTCTTTGAGAAGCATAACAATTTGCTTGTAACTCTGTGATTCGCCAACAAACATCTCTATCTTCAAAGACGGCATTCTCTTAATACAAGACTCATTAAAAAGACTAAATTCTCTGCAAATGTCCTCGAACTGAAGCTCGTCTTTTCTTTGCTAAATCCCTTATCTAGAATACCATCGATCTATTTTTTTTATTTTTTTACCAACCTGAACATCAAAGTCTCCTGGAAATAAAACTGGGCAATAATATACCATATTTCTATCTGAAGCTTGTTTTTTCTGCCGGTTCTAGAGGGAAATCTACCACTTTGACCTTTACGGTCAAATACCACTTTGACCTATACATTATACTGATATGGTGTACTTTAAAACAAGCAAAATGAAATTGTTCAGTCATAAAAAAGGATGTTCTGTAACAAAAATAGTTCAAACCAAAAGGAGACTTAGAGGATTCGTTCTTTTGCCTGATTCTTACTCCCTGTCAAAAACCCCATAATTTCTGCTTGAATTATAAATTTTAGGTTACCCAAATTCGTCTTTGTTAGCCGTGGGAGATGAATTACGAAAAGCCCTTACAAGTCCAGTTCATTTTGTCTAATTTGTCGTCAACATGTTCAGCACGGTTATCACAATTATAATAATGTTTAAATCATTGAAGCTGCTACTGTTTCAAGGAAAGTAAACTGCCCTGGCCTGGAACCAGTATTTTTTTAAGGTCTACCCAAAGCCTTGAAGCCGGCTAACAATTTGACAGCAAGGAGTCCTCAGGAGCTGAAGTTAAGCGCCTCTACGTGTTTTTTGGTCCATCTCGGTCACTGCATGGTTTTCAGCACCTCAACATACATTCTTATCAATAAGAGTCTACGTACAAGCAGTACCACACCTACCTCTGTCTAATTATCTACTCATAACTGTAAATATTTTACTATGATAGGGAGGCAACACAAAATCAATCAAATCAGTAGAAAATATGGAAGTAGTAATTACAATTGTAAGAGTCACTTCGAAATCGTTGGTGCTCATGGCGAGAGCACCACGGAGATTTTTAAGAAAGTAGAAAACAATGTTACTTCGATTTGCCAAAAATTAATGGGGTTATAAATGAAGGCTCAGACACCATCTTGCTATCATGGGCATTGCTGCTTCATTTTATTGAGGGAGGGTAAGAGGTGGTTCACATCCGGGGAGTCAAGAGGCATGGGATATCCTTGAGTGGAAACGGATAATAGAACATTCGTGAAAAAGATAAGCCTAAATGCATTTTAAAGATGTGTGAAAACTTACCTCGGGAAACTATTTTATAAAGAATACTGAACCCAATGAAAAAAGTAAATGTGGTATGCGCCTGTCCTAAGTTTTCAATAGCATATTTTTCTTCCAGGGGTAGTGGAGAAAAGTAACTATTTAGCAAATGCGCTACTTGGTTAAAAGAAAAACATTACGCAACAACATAATAAACAATAAACACAATAAACAAACAAAAAATTAAGTACTGGCGCTTGGCTTTTACTGAAATTATCAGCAATGAGATGCTGCAGACGACAGTAGTATAGAGTAAAGAAGATTTTGGATATGAGAAGACCGTATACAGTCGGTTTTCTTCAGCCAGCTTAACCACTAATGTTGATTTTAAATAGGCTAACCCCCCTCACTCACCCCAACCCTCATGCTCAAAATAGGATGCTCAATCTCACAGTTGAACTAAGCACTATTTTAAAAGTCAAAGGTATCGCAAAGGTTTTTATTGTGTAAATCACGGTATTGGTGCATACATTTCCGGTGGGGGGTTAACTGAATATCGTTTCTATGTCTAAAATATGCTTCACAAAAGAAGCTTGGTCTCCTAGTTCTTCATGTTAAAACTTATAACAATAGAAAAAATAGCAAGAGCTGGTACCACTTTATCGGTGTATAAAAAATTGCTAAATTGTGAGAAAAATAAAGTTGTCTAAATTCACTTTATTCTATCCTTTGGAGACTTTTCAAAGAACATGCTGATGCAGAGATAAATGCCCAACAAGTAGTGCTGGCGTTACGGGAAATGTAGCTAAAAAAATTTTTGTGCAGGTTAGCCAGCTTGAATGAGCGTGGAGAAGGAACGCGGCCACGATGCTGCGGCAAAACGCCCAGCCCACGCATGGGGACGACCCCAACGAGGCAGCGTGCGGGTCAGCCCTGACGTGCAGACCCGCGCACCTCAAGCCATCAGTTTGAGAGCTGCCACTTTTGGCCCAGCAAGTCGAAAAAACCGCGCTCCTGCTTCAACGTGATCCAGGTGTTGACATAATTGATCCACACCTGATCGCCCTGGGGCATCAGCATGGCGATCGGCGTTTGCGCCTTCGGCGAGCTGACGGGCACGATCATCATCTCGGGATACTGATCCACCAGCTTGTACGCCTCGACATTCGAGGTGATGTGGGCATCGGCGCGACCGGCCAAGACTTCCTGGAAATCGCGCGCCGGCGCTTCAACGATCTTATGCTCGGCATTGGGGAAGAAGTCCTTGACCTGCTGCTCTTGCGTCGTACCCAGCGTGGCGGCGACGACAACCTCGGGTTTGTCGAGATCGGCCCAATCGTTGAACTTGCCTTCATTCGATGCCAGCGTCAGGGGAACGGTTCCCAAGGAGAAGTAGCTCTGCGAGTAGCCGGCCGCTTTTGCCCGCGCCGGCGAAACCGACGCCGATCCGGTGATGTGGTACTTGCTGGCGACGACGCCGTTGACCAGGGTCTTCCAGTCGGTGGGCACGAACTCAACCTCGACACCCAGGTCTGTTGCCAGTTCGGTCATAACATCGATGTCGTATCCGGTATAACTGTTGGTCGCCGGATCGCGCATGGTCATCGGGTTCCAATCGCCGGTCGTTCCGACCTTCAGCACACCGGAATTGAGGATATCCTCCAGGGCCGACTGGGCTTGCGCCACGCCGGTAGCGAGCAATCCGATGGCGACGAACGCCGCTGTTGCACGAACTCTCATGGTAAGCCTCCAAATTCTGTATGACGGCCAACTACACGGCAAAGCCGCCCCAATGAAAAGGAAAAGAGTGCACAACGCCGTGATATCTGCGATTTTTCGCGGCAGGGAGAGTTCATGGCAGATCCGATTATCCACATCGCCGGGGTCGGCAAGACCTTCGGCGACTTTCAGGCGCTGAGCAATGTCAGCCTCGACGTGTCATTATTTGCTACAACGGATGTGAAGTCTGAGCCATTTATGTGAATTTTCAAAATAAACTTCAATATTGCCATGTAGCATTTTAAGGATATTTTTTATGATCAATAGCAATTGGAAATACTGATTTTTTCTGATAATAAATTGATCAAATCTCAAAATGGAGTGAATCTTTAGCAAACAATTCAATTGAAAAGTATAGCAAAAGAAGTTATTATCTTGCCAGTAGTAGGTAGCATTCTGGTAAAGGGTCCCATAACTTATTCAACATTTACTTACAACTAGGTTATCTCTTTATTCTCATCAAATCTAAAATTAACAACCATAGTGTAATTTTGATACAGAGCTTCAAAAATGCCCTTTATGAAGTTTTATGTCACATAGACTACTACAGTAAAACTTTTCAAGAACAACCAAGTTTTCAACTTTTGGCATAATTGACTTGCAAAATACTGGGTTATTCAGTGTTTTTAAATGTTCAAAATGTTGGCAAGGAAAAGAATCAGAGAAACAGATAAATAAATTCCTGAAAATATAAAGAGAGTGCATTGTTTTTCTTTCTTTATTTTTTAAATGAAAACACAGAAAAGGTAATTTACAACATCTAATTTCTCTTCCCTCCCCCATTAGTGCCAATAGAGCTAAAAACTCTTTGAAAAACATCCTGCACAAGTGCCAACAATTTGAAGCAAAGATTGTGCATAATATGTATACAAACTGGTACCCAATTTGGTGATGCTTGGTTTCCACCAGACATAAGATTTGTGATTGCAATGTGAATTTCAAACTGAGCTGTAAAAACACTGCATCTTCTTTAATACACCACAAAGGAAACAAAATTAAAAACAACAATATTGCAGCATATGTTCATCAGAATTGAGGATATTAAAGGGCCCCGGCTAGCGAATGACTTTATTTTTGGATTTTGAGACAGAATTGAATGCAATTTGGTTATAATGAAGACTTTGCATTAAAATTTCAACATTTCTGGACTTCCCACTCCTTCAGTCTCGACTAGGTGGTGGTGATCAGCCCAGGTTTGTTTTGTAGGTCAAGCCTAAAATATAGTGAATATTCTTAATCAGCAACAAAATTACTTTGAAACAAGTTAACGATAAAGGAATGGAAGAAGCGGGGATTCAAGACCTTCCCAAAAAAGAAAGTATGTATTACGGCAAGCCTCTGTCGGATGCTCTGCACCGTGATCTGCTGCGGGCCGCTGAAGTCGCCGCTCGCCAAAAAAACTTTCTCGATGTTGAAGTGGTTTCTCGCTTGCAGCCCAATAGTTTTGGTGAGGGGGTCACTCTGATATTTCGCGTCATTGAATCCCATAAAGTTTTCGTTGATGACATTTCTATTGACTCAGAATCAGGCTTTAGCCAACGTTTTGTCGAAAAAAATACTAATTTGTTCACGAAAGAAAAATTCTGGATTTTTCAAAAGGGCGTCTTTGATCCCAAAGTCTTGTCAGATGATATTTTGCAAATTGTTTATATGTTTCGCGATCGCGGATATCTGGATGTGACAGTCGATGCGACCGTTTCGCGAGAAACGGTCCCTCCGAGTTGGTTCAAGAGATTGATTGGGGGGACCACAGAAGACCGTGTTGCGATTGATCTGAATGTTCGTGAAGGAGCGTTGTATTCTTGGGGGAGTGTTCGCGTATTTGGTTCTTCCATTTTTACTGATGAGCAAATTCTTGATTCTTTTGGGCTACAACCTGGACAAATAGCCGATACCCGGGATCTTCAACAAGCTCGAGAGAGACTAGAAGCTTTATACGGAGATCAAGGCTATCTTCCTGAGGGCCAGTTTGTTGATCCGGTGTTGACCCAGATTGCTGTTCACCGTTTAGCGGATGCCCGGACCCGGACAGTTGATCTCGAAATTCATATTCGTGAAGGACAACCGATCACGATACGAGATCTGATTGTCAGAGGCAACGAAAAGACACGTGACGAGGTGATTCGCCGAGAGATGTTGAGTGTTCTGCCGGGCAGCTATTACAACTGGTCGGCACAAAAAGAAGCTCTCAGGCGGCTCAAGAATTTAGGTTACTTTGTAAGAGGAACGGGGGTTGACCTTCAAGTGTCTCCAGAAATTGGCGAGACCCAAAGAGACCTGATCTTGGATGTCGAAGAGGATAAAACAGGTGGTTTTGCCGTTGGTGTGGCGGTGAGCTCTGAGGGGGATTTGAATGGCCACTTGAGCCTAAATCAAAGTTATTTTATAGCAGAGTCATGCGGTCCAGCATTAGTCAAAATGCTTAAATGAACATAGAAAACTGCCAAATAAATAAAAGATGGAATCAGAGAAAAAGCAAGTCCACGAGTAATTATGTGCTTCCATAACAAAGGCCGAGAAATGTCTTTTCGGGCAAGAACTCGAACCCAAAATTCGTGACCGACCAAAGCAGCGCCAAGTGCAAGTGAATAGAATCCAACGTACTTCACACTACAAAAACAAAATAAGCAGCTAAACATAAACACAAAAAGCAGACTATAGTTACATAACAAATACATAGGTTTTATTATAATCCAGTTATGCAGAAGGCAGCTTTTATTATAATCCAGTTATGCAGAAGGCAGCGAGCACACACAACCAATAACAAAATGAGTGCATCAGTCCTTGGTATAACACCTAATTAAGCTTAATTTCGTGGTAGTCAGCTGAGTTACGAGCAGTCTGTGGCAATTTTAACCAAAATTAAGACAAGAATTTGACAACAAATGTACACCAAAAACTATTTTGATACATGCTGTACATAAATAGCTTTTCCTGGAGTTTCTAAATACTTAGAGCGATGTCAATAAAACATAATCCTCATCCTAAAACTAAGCATGTCTGAGGAGCCTAGAAATTCAAGGTAGGCACAGGTTTGCACTCACACCCAAAGAATTACTAGTCGTAGTAAGTCAGGAGGGAGGTCATTCGAAAAGAAATTATAAAGTTCTAGTGCCCTTTTCCTAAGTTCAAGAACCGATTTTGTACCACAAAACAAATTCTGAGACGGTTAATTACATAGCCTTCCAGTTTCAGAGGCCTTACTATCACACAGTGGGGTTTTTGTTTCTATACATTATAAAACCAGTACAATCATAGAACTTATTACACATTCATCACAGAACGCATATGCACGATTACCAACGGTTTCACTGTGTTGCATAGTTAGACACTAACTATTGTTCTAAGGGTAGGAATGTCAGTAGACCTTTTTGTGGGAGGGGGGGAGTGCTTGAAGCTCCAAAAAGTACTTTTATAGGAGTAATGCATGTAGGTTTTCCCAGGAAGTATTTCACGGGCACTTGGATTGATGGCTTTACCCCTTAAAACTCCCTCAATAGTAAGTCACAGAATCTACATTTCCATATAACCTAGGTGTACAACGCATAAAAAGCTACATGCAAACACAAAAACGTCGACAAGTCTATAAAATTCATCTGAAGCTTGGGAAATCCATAAACAAGTTTTCTACAATTCAATAGTAAATTCATTTAATGCATCAAATCAAAAAGCGTGTTTCCGTGCCCCATCACAAACTGCAGCAAGGGGTTTTGCGTCAATCGAAGAAAACGCTCTGTTTCAGCTTCAAGATTGTTGTCGCCGAAACAAGGAATAATGCTACTAACACAATTGAAACATGAAAAAGCAAACTCTGTAGAGTTTCCACGTAACAAACGATTTCAGATGGAATTTACTTTCGATTTTTTTTTTTTTTTCAATCTCGTATTTTGCTTTCCTTGTATTCAAGATCATAACCAGCAAGAAAAGTTATGCAAGAAACGGATTTCAATTAGTAAGTAGTTACAAATGACCTAATAAGACATTTTTTGCTGTAAGCCCCCAAACAGTGTTAATCACTTCTACCCTCTCATCAAATCCTAGGTATGACTAGGTATCTTAGGTCCTTGGTATAACTCTTCTTTCTCTTCCAAACACCAAAATAACTTGGTACTAAATCATCTCCGATGTGGTTAAAACTGAGCAGCTCGCGCAGTAACTTCTGAAAACATTGATGCCAAACCCCTGAAATCAATCTAAGACTGTTTCGACGCAGCAAATATGTCGGCCTTTTACAAATACATACATTCCCCTCTATCAGAGAAATTACCAAAGCTCATTCTTTGAAGTGCAAAGCCTTTAAGGGCAACTCGTCAAAACACAGCTCGCCAAGGTTGCCTGGAAAAGGGCACAACCCTTCAGGAACATCTAACAATGAGCTACCCTCCGCCACCTGGAATAGCCTCCCAGTAGAGGTAGTGTCTGAAATCCATCGCCTGAAACATTCAAGCAAAAGTACGACGAATACATCAAAGCTGAAAATAAAATGAGGACAAATGAGGACTAATGAGGACCTATTGAGGACTTAAAATGAGTACCAGGACAAACGGTTTATCATCATTTTTGATCGAGCCATGAAGATATCAATTAAAATTTGTTACAAAAAGAAATCATGGACAAACAAAACCCAAAAGCAAAAAAAAATTAAAAAATAGTTTTGCCATAGACTCTTTTCTACACTTTAACAGCACTTCACCTAACAGTAAATAAGCAGAAGGAAGACAAGAGTCAACCGATGATTTAATGAGGATTTGTAATTTGGGCTATATTTCTGTCTATTAGGGAAATAGGGTGAAGTAAAGTGATGTGGTTTCAGATTTGACATAGTAAGTACTCTAGACTATTTTAAAATGTTTTAAAGTAGTTTTCAGAATTAGTTAAATAGGTTTTTCCTTCTGGGGAGAAATATCACGACGTAAGAAGCCTACTTGTTTGTTATCATATGCCTAATGTCTAGAACTAGCTATGTGAGAGCTTCAATTTGCTGGAATTTCTCTTAGTGTTTGGTCTTAATGTAACTTTAATACTGCTATGTGAATGTGATATGTAGCTCTAGCATGTAGAACGGCATATGATGGTAAGTAAAACATCATTTAGCCATCAAATGCTACCTATAACTAGGAATCTGAAATTGGACTTGAAATAATTTAAATAAGAAAGAATATGATTTTTTTTTGTTTTCTTAGGCTCTATAATTATATTTAGCTCCTCTATGAGTTGGTTCAAGCAAGGAGAGGAAAGGCTACATATTTCCACAATAAAAGTGACAATGCATCTTTAGAATCAGTCCAAATCAGGACAACAAAATGTATTAAAGAACTTTATAATTTCCCCTATGCATCTTTCCTTTATAAGTTTACAATACCATCTTTAACATATGATTATAAACAATCCAATGCATCAGCAGCCAGGGCTTTGGAGTTGGTTATAACCTAAACAAACTCCGACTCTACAGATTTTCAGTATGCTGGCTCCAGCTATGACTCCTGAAATATTAAAAATAATTGGTCCAACTCTAGACTGAAGACTTCCCCTTTTTAAAGCCCAATTTTCTTTTTCAGCACTAAATTAGTTTCAAGAATTAGAATTAAAAAGCCGTTGGAATTAGCAACGATTAAGATAGACAGTTTTATCGTAGATATTCCCTCAATGTATAACCTTTTCCATTTTTCCAAAATTCAAATAAGCTTTGATATATACTTTTTTCGCCACAATTTATTCAGCTATACTTTTTTGGTCTGTTCATTGGAGGAGACACTTTTTTTATTTGAAAAAATGGGGGAAACAATCGAAAGTGCACTTTGTGGGAATGTGCTATCAAGTGAAATTTATAAAAACCAATTAGGTGTAAACATAAGCTTTTAAATGAGCCCCTATATTTAAATGAGCCTGCTAGTCAGTAAGTGATTTATAAAGCCCTGTATTCATTACGGCTTACTCAGGCGAAGTCAACCGAGTAAAAACAGGTTTCGTTCATCGAAAGACAAACGTTTCTGAAAAGTCATATTATTGTTTATGATAATGAAATTAATGGATAACGTTATAGACCGAAAGTTTTTCGAAGCTGTCAAGGCTGTCTGCAGTATTTTCTAGAGGTGTCTTACCTCCTCTAGATCGTTGATAATTAGAAAATGTATTAAAAATAAGTTTTTAACTGAAACTAAGGAGTGACACTAAAACTTTCGAGGGAAGTAAAGAACAAAGTTGAAACTTAAAACGGACAAAAACTATTGCTTTGCCGCCTATACAATATTTATCAATGAAACTAGTACAAATAAACCAACAAATTATTTTTCCCTATGTTTCTAGGATCATAAGAAATTAGCGCTAATATTTCTTCTATGTCTTAAAATGATATGTTATCTTTGGTGATGATAGTTTATGGAATTTTTTTGCGGCCGCCTTCGTAGTACTTTGTGGTTGGTTATCTACATTAGTTGGTTTATTTTACGTTTTTGTTAGAATTAATCGCGCACTGGAAGGATAAGCACTTGTATATTATTTTAAAAAGTGAAGAAGAAATACTTCAAGAAAGTGTGTGCACATGATAAAGTTGCCGTAGTGTTCAATGCTGACAAAGGCAAACATTTGAACCATGAAACAAGTACTATTGGTAGCATTATTGGAAATATCTGCACGAGTTTTCATGACAGTGAGAGATTATATTCCTTTGGACTGCCAAAAAAGTTCAACATTACTGATGGTGGATATGGGAGAGTAACATTTTCAGAGATGATAGCACGCAAAGAGAATGCAAACATGCAACTATTAGTTGATGACGAGGGCCAACTTCTTGCTAATAGTTCTGGTAACACGCTAATTGTTGATAGATCCTATCACTTAGCACTCTTCATCCAATATAATATACATTTCATCCCCGCTGTTTTCTAGCTCCCTGCGCGTATTCCACACCCTTCGTTTTTAATTTTTTATTTTGTGTATTCATTATCATTTTATTTTATAATTAGGATGGTTGAGCAAACATCAAAATGTTTGCATTGATTTTGCTTCTTATGGACTGAATATTGGTCCCCTTTTATTAATTATATGTTTTGCCGAAATTTCTTTTTGTTTGCTTTGAATGAGACTTGAGACAGACTGAGAATTGTCTAGGTTGAACAGGCAGATGTGTGATTGGACTTTATTAAACTCAGTGTTAAAACTAGCTCTTTAGGAAATTCTATATGGCATTGATTATAGTGTCTTTGCTTGTTTTTTCCCATAGTTTTGTGTGTGCTTCGTGAACCTGACTATAGAGCGGATAAAAATTTATGCTTAGCTGAGAGATACGTCAGACACACGGATTATGATTTCCTGACCAAAATTCACGTACTCCGGAAATTCTACAGTGGTGGCTGTTGGAGGGGCCTCAGATCCACACTGGTTTTCCAATCATACTGATCAAAATGTTTGTGTAATCCAATTTCCAACAAGGCTCTTAATAAATTAGATAAAAGTCCTGATAAATGATTCAAAGAAAGTTAAAACGTCATAGGAGCGGAAAAAAGAGTGAAAATTTGAACAGATTGGACGGAGAAGTATATGCAGTAGTGTTGGTTTCAGAGAACTTGGTGTTGCGGTATGTTGTTTGTTGTAGTTGTACGATAAAAACTTACAAGCTGGTTCTGATAGGCAGTGACATCGGTAAAAGTTGTCTCGGGAAAAAGGTAGGCTCGATAGTCTTCGCCTTCAAATGCTTTTGGGGGATGCGTCCGACCGAGCTTCAGCTTGACCAGTTGTACACGAGGCTGATATCGATGCATTGAATTCAAAATAATCTATAAAAAAAAGTCCTTAAGCATAAAATTTTTTTAAGCGTAAACTTCTGTATTCTCATGTTTGTATTACATATATGAAGGGACTCAACCCCTCGTCAGTACCTCGCTCTTTACACTAAAGCTTAAATTTTGTCCCAATTTTTTAAGAATGACCCCTGAATCACAAAAGACGTAGCCAGCGCTTTTTTTTTCAAGAAAGTTTGCGAGGCTCTGTCCGGTCGCCGTATTCACCTCCAATGCATAGTTAAGTCCTAAATGATCAACTCTAGTTATTTTCTGGCTAAAACAAGTTTTTGACGCTTTAGCCTGTTTAGAGATAGATTCCTATAGAAAAATTATATATTCTCCATAATGTGCCCTAATTAAATATTCAATATGACGGTATTAATCATTTTATAAACGAATATTCTGCCTCATCTCAAAACAGGTTGTTTTACCCTGAACGTCTGAGCTTATTACAGCCTTATGTTGACTCAGGTGATGTCTGTTGTGATTTGCCTTTAAAACATCTTAAACAAGTGGATGAGAAATAAATAGAATAAGAAGATAATTAAATGCTCAATTCCACTGCTAATCTTTTTCATCCTCTCCAGCAGAGGTTCCGTTGTCTTGACGATGGATTGAAAGATCAGCAACATTTTAGGTCACTACTAGTGACTCGTAAAATCGGTGGTAAAATGTGGCATATATTTAAGTAGAGTCAGCGTCCAGTGAGATTCCGTCTAGTGAGATTCCTGAGCTTAAAAAAAGTTTAAGATTTCTCTGTCAAGACGTAAGCCTTATGTGGAGTGGACGTTTTTAGAGAATTCAGTCAGGTCATGTGAGCTCTGCTGTTCTAAAACTATCTCTATGAAATTAACTTGAGACCCTTTCCCTAGTTTTGAAAACTCGTAAAGCTTGTTGAATTTCAAGACGCTAGTGGAAGTGAACTTCCGAGACTTTTGAATGATTCCATCATATTGGTTGAGATCGTAGATATTCTCTTCTTTGTTGATCTTCTTCGTGATACACGCATGAGTATAATCAGCTGCCATAAAAGTACGTCCAGCTCCAAAATATTTGACTCTGATCTTTTGCACATTCGGGGTGGGGTCATTCACTTACCGATACCGATAGAAGTACCGATACCGATAGATCACAAGATCACAAGAACTGGTAGACTAAATTCCATTTTTGTTTTGTGCACAGCAATTTTACTGCGACATTTTACCTACTGAATTTGTGTTCCCTTCGGTACAAGACTTAACGACTAACTGCCCGATCTATTACTCCAAAACTGCCCTATATAAAAGAAGAGGCTTACCACCACTTTATTGAGCTTCAAGGGAGCGTGACTACAAAACAAAATATTGTTATTTCACCAGAATATAATGGGGTACTTTCAAAAGTGTATGTAAAGGAAGGACAACGTGTTTCTAACGGACAATTATTAGCAAAAATAGACGATGGTGGTCTAGGTCAACAATTAGCTCAGTTAGAAATTCAAGCCAACTTAGCTAAAACCACTTTTGAACGTCAAGAGCGTTTATGGAATCAAAAAATTGGAAGTGAAATTCAATATTTACAAGCCAAATCAAACTACGAAGCACAAGCTGAAGCTGTAAACCAACTAAAAAGCCAGTTGGCTAAAACCGAAGTTAGAGCACCGTTCTCAGGTACTATTGACGATGTGATGACCGATCAAGGCTCAGTTGTAGCTGCAGGACAATCGCAATTAATGCGTATTGTTAATCTTAACAATATGTATATAGAAACAGCGGTACCTGAAAACTACATTACAACGGTTACCAAAGGAAAGCAAGTAACAGTTGAATTTCCAGTTTTAGGAGGTAAGACCTACGATGCTAAGATTCGTCAAGCTGGAAACTTTATCAATGCTGCTAACAGAACCTATAAAATTGAAGTAGCTGTACCAAATAAAGACAAAAGCATTAAGCCTAATCTAACGGCTAAACTTAAAGTTAATGACTATTCAAACGAGAATGCCATTTTAATTCCGCAAAGTATTATTTCTGAAGATGCACAAGGACAGCAATATATTTATGTGGTTGAAAATGTAAACGGAAACAATATAGGCACTACTAAACGTGTCATTATTGAAACTGGAAAAGCGCAAGGCGATGTTATTGAAGTATTAAAAAATGTAACTCCAGGAATGGAGATCGTTCAAGAAGGTGCACGTAGTGTTAAAGAAGGCCAAAACGTTCAAATAATCAACAAATAAACTTTAGAAGATGACTAAAGAACAGAAAAAAGTAAACAAAGAGTTTCCGTTATCTTCTTGGGCAATTAACAACTCTACTACTATTTATGTGTTGATAGCCTTGATCTTGTTTTTAGGGATCAAAGCATTCTACAACATGCCTAGAGAGAATTTCCCAGAGATCAACGAAACTAAAATGGTCTAATGTGGAAAGGGATTGGAAACATGCGAATCATTTAGTAGTTCTAGTACGCGGGTAGAGTGGATCCTCCTTGTGTGAAATAGGTTATAATGTAGAAAGCATTAACCTAATCAAAATATTATGGATAGTTTGCTGGCCCAGATGGCTCAGACTCTGGTCTTGTCATTGGTAAAAATCTTTGGTGCTTTAATTCAAATCCTAATGCGAACAGCAAAAGGTTCCCTGAAAAATACACATTGAAAGAAAATGAAATCTCGAAGAAAAAATTCTTGCAGGAAAATAAAATCCCGAGGAAAACGATTCTTTGAAGAAAATTAAATCCTGAAGAAAAAATCTTTTAAAGTATTTTGTAACACTGGTATGTGCACTGTCTTTACGTACCACTCCAAGTGTGCGTAATACTACTACTATATTATTCCTTATAGATCTACCAAGTCACGTAAGACTGCGTCACCCCCAATAAACCTATCTAGTCACGCAAGGTTGCGTCACATGCCGCGTGTGCACTGTCATTACGTAACATTAACGCGTTTGCCCCATCAGTTAAGACCGGGGGTTCCTCGCTTGAGTAGAAAACTCAATCGAATTCTATTACGTAGCAAGCACCTGCTATTCTTAGAAAACACTCACTATCACATAAAAACCATATGTAAACAAACCCTATTACATAGCAACCAAAGTAAACCTTCCCTATGATCTAGATGTAATATACCGTTACAAGTATGATTTAGTATTGCGCAAGACCTGAGTATGTGTAATGGCGTCTTGAGGGGTTAGCAGCTCCATTTATTCACCCCCTATGGCTGTGCCCGAAAGCATAGGGCCGTCACTACTAATATTACGAAAATGCATCAAAATAGAACAGCTAGTTAATGTGCATTTACCTTAGACAAAAGAGTTTTTAGGTCAAATCTTTTAAGAAAGAAATAATGGATAAGCACTTGCGATTATCGTTAATTATATTTGTTGCACTTATAAATGCTTTCAGCACAGCAGCATGAAACTTTAGCGTCAACAGAGAGAGGCTAAAAATGGGAAGCCTTCTTCTGCGTTTTAGTCCACATCCCACGCATTGCCGTTATTCCAAAAAGCTTGCTTTTTTATGGGATACAGGTCCACGGCCATCAACAAGGCTCCCAAGCGCTCTTTCGTTTCTTGGGCGCCTTCTTCCTTGAGTTCGAGCGTAATGTTTTTGGATACCTTTTTATTGGAGCGATAGATCCCTTTGGGCGTATTCAGCATTTTTGATTCAGTTAATGCGGAAATGGGCAGCACCCCACCAGACTCCGTAGGCACTGAGAAACTCGACAATTGACTGAGGTTATCCCGGTCTTCTTCTTTAAAGCGAATTCTTACCGGAATCTCTCGACCACCGTCATTGTAATAGGGCAGCGCGCTACCTCTCAGCGCGTAACCAACCATACCCGCAATGAATTCGGGGTTGACCTCGCTGGCCGTGGCCCGTTCCCGATCAATAATTAAAGCCATTTCGCTGGGCGTATCCTCTTCACCTTTTTTAAGGCCGAGAACACCGGCAACATTTAACAGAAGCGGCTCTAAGTCTTCCGCAACTTGTTCGAGTTTCTCAACTTCCTCACCACGAAGGCGAACCACATAAGTTTCTTCTCCATCATCATCGTCCATCCGACTTTCATCGCCAAAGTAGAGCTCAACGCCTGCACGTTGTGGCAGACGCGCCATGACTTCTTCGCCCACTTTTTTGGCGGACATGACCTTGGGCGCATCCTTGTCGAACCAACCCTCGATGGAACCACCTCGCGTGCGGTGGAAAAAGAAATAGCCTTTCAAATTAAAGGCTTTCTGGTTCTCTTCCAAAACCTTTTCCGCCGACAGGAAATAAGCTTTGGTATCTTCAAAGGTGGCATCGCGGGGCATGCGGACTTCCACACGGAAACTGCTTCGGTCCTCTTCCTGGTTCTGGACGATTTCAATTTTTTCTTTGAAGATCACAAGCGTCGCCACAAAAGTCACGATCAGCAAAAGCACCATATCGAAACGGTGTCCAAGAAAGAATTTCAATAGGCGACCATAGACGTGGTTCAACCGTTGGAACGTCATTTCATAACCACGTCGCAATACCCGATTGAGCCATTGATGAAAATGGTAAAAGGCGCCTTTTTTCGGTCCATCGGCCCGGCTGGAAAGCGTGAGGTATACACAAAGAGGAATAAAAATTAAGGCAATCAACAACGAGGCCAAAAGACGAGGTCGTATAGCTGGCCCGGCGGCTCATCCGGACCGGGCCGGATCGGCGCGGGCTCGGTCCAGCCACCGGTGCCGCGCCCAAATACGAGCTTCCACCGCCCCTGACGGATGGCCAGCATGCCGTAGATCGAGTGGTGGACGGTGGCTTCGCGGATCGGCGCATCGAGCTTGTCGCCTCGCAACGCCGGCAGAACGTCGTAGGAATCCTCGCCGGCGTCGTTCGGCAGCTCGATCCCGAGGATGCCAGCGATCGTGGCGAAGTAGTCCGCGTGACACATGACCTCATCGCTGGTCGTGCCCGCGGGGATGACGCCGGGCCAACGCACGATCATCGGAATCCGAATCCCACCGTCGTAAAGAAACTGCTTGCCGCGAACATGACAACGTCCATGGTCGCCGATGAAGAAAACCAAGGTCGACTCAGCCAATCCTTCATCCGCCAAGCGCTGAAGCAAGGCACCAATCTCTCGGTCCACCCGTTGCATCTGCTCCAACCCATTGGCCCAATCCCGGCGCACAAACGGCGTATCGGGGTAGTATGGCGGCAACACCACATCCTCGATCGCAATCGGACGCTGGGGATCTCGTTTCCACGACCGATGCGTTCCTCCGAAAGTCATCCGGGCAAAGAAAGGCTGCCCCTCCTCTCGCTCGTTCCAGTCATTGCCCATGAAGAGCTCACTCTTGGTGTTCGGCACAAAGTTGCAGTCCGTCTTGCGACTCATGAGGGCCGTGAAGTAGCCCGCCTCCGCCAATAGATGAGGCACCGGTTTCACCCCGTGCGGGAGTGGCTTCTTGTCATGTTCCCGATGCTGGTTCGCACCGATAAAGTTCTGATGAAAGCCGGTCATCATCGCCGAACGCGACGTGGAGCAAACCGGCGAAGTGGTAAACGCGGACTCAAACCGAATCCCTTCCGCGGCGAGACGATCCACATGCGGTGTGTGGATTCCCGGGGTGCCGTAGCAGGAAAGATCCGGCGACCAATCTTCGATCGTGATCCAGAGAATATTCGGGCGACTCGGCTGAGCGGCGTTCAGCCAAACACCCCAAACCAACAAGACACTACTAACAAGAATTCGGTTCATGGTTGGATTCTTGGACTCAGCCCGTGACGACCTCCACCAAGGTATGGAGATTGTTCTCCGGATTCAGGTGCCGCTCGTCCCAGCCCCCGTCAGGAGTTTCACCCCGCAAGGGCAACAACCGAACATCGCGTATTTTCATGTCACCATTCTCGCGGCCCTGAGCACCCGGCTCGCACTGCACAATGCACCAGAAGCCACTACTCGGTCGGAAAACCCCGATTCTTCAACACCGCCTCGACTTGCGGGTCTCGCCCACGAAATTGCCGATAGGCTTCTGCTCGGTCGATCGCATCGCCCGTCGCCAGAATGATATCGAAGAATTTCTTCGCCACCCCCGGATCCCACACATCACCCGTCTCTTCAAAGGCTTGCCAAGCGTCGGCCGCCATCACGTCGGACCAAAGATAGGAGTAATACCCGGCCGAGTAGGAATCGGACGCGAACAAGTGCAAGAAATGAGGTAATCGATGGCGGAGCACGATCTCCTTGGGCATCCCAATCGCGGCAAGAGTCTGCTTCTCAAACGCCGCCGGATCAATGTCCCCCAAGGGCTCCATGTGGAGACGCATATCGATGTACGCGGAGGCCATGTACTCCACCGTGGCAAAGCCTTGGTTGAACGTCTCCGCGCGCTTCATCTTATCGATCAACGCCTGCGGCATTTTGGCATCCGTTTGATAATGACGGGCGTACTGATCCAGAATTGAACGCGTCAACACCCAGTTCTCGTGCACCTGGCTGGGGAACTCAACAAAATCGCGCGGCGTATTGGCCAGGGAAGGATATGTGGTGTCGTTCCCTAATCCGTGGATCGCGTGGCCGAACTCGTGAAAGAGCGTCTCCGCATCATCCAAACTGATTAGGACCGGTTCGCCAGCGGCTCCTTTGATGAAGTTATTGTTATTCGAAACAATAGCATCCACTTGCCCATCCAACTTGTTCTGACCTTGATAGGTCGATTGCCATGCGCCGGACCGCTTGTACTGGCGGGCAAAGTCGTCCCGATACAGCAAGCCTACATACGATCCGTCGGATTGATTGGTCACCTTATAGACCCGAATGTCCGGATGAAACACGGGTACGGTTCCCGAAATCTCCTCAAAGGCGTAGCCGTAGAGCCGAGTCGCCATGGCGAAAATAGTCTAATATCTTCATAAACAGAGTGACCCAATCCATCTCACCACCACGCGACAGTTCCAGCCACTGCTTAAAGTGGCCATCGTGATTGCCCACTTCCATCATGTGATAACACTTGTCGTAGCCAAGCTTTTCCAATGCAAACTTCAACGACAACGTGCCCGTGCGCCCGAACCCGGCACCCACAACCTTTAACGACATCGATGCTTTACCACTCGCTTATACCCCTCGATCTATTAGAATCGGTCTTCCTCGGGGGGATTTCAACAACGTGCACTCATTAGATCTTGCCATCATCGTCGGCTACCTGGCCTTGATCATTTTTGTTGGCGTTCGACTCAGCGGTCGAGTTAAAAACGCCCATGACTTCTTCCTTGCCGGTCGAAGCCTCACTTTCTGGGTCATCGGCTTATCCATCATCGGTACCAATATAGGTGCAAACAGCTACGTCGGCGCATCCGGCAACGCGTACCAGGTGGGCATTGCGCAGGCAAACTTTGAGTGGATTGGCGCCATCCCGGCGATGGTCTGCGCCGCCCTGATCTTTATCCCCTTATATTGGAAGGCTGAGGTGTACTCCATTCCCGAATATCTCGGCAAGCGATACAACCCAGCGGTGCGAGTAACGGCAGCTTTAATCACCAGCGTGGTGGCGGTTTTTGCGATTGCGGCAGCCCTATGGGCGCTCGCACTGACACTGCAAACCTACCTCGGTTGGCCTATCTGGGTAGGCATCATGGTGACCGGTACCATCGTCGGCGCCTACAGCATTGCAGGCGGCCTTGCAGCCGTGGCATTTACCGACGCCCTGCAAGTCAGCATCATGTTCATCGGCGGCCTGATTATCGTCTGGCTGGGAATCTCTGAAAGCGGAGGCCTGGATGGTTTCGCCAATACTCTGGTTGCGGAGAATCCGAATCATCTGCAAGCCTACCTGCCCGCCGACCACGAGACTTTTCCCTGGCACGGGGTTCTGCTCGGACTGGGTGTGGTGCTGTCCCCTGCCTACTGGTGTGCCGGCCAGGCCATACTTCAGCGCAGTTTGGGCGCTAAAACTCAGTGGGATGCCAGTGCGGGAATGATGTTTGCGGCATTGGCCAAAACGTTTGTAACACAAAGGCGTCCCAACTGTAGTCCTTCCGTTGTAAGCTAATGAACACAATTGTGAAATAGGCTACCTGCTTATCTATATTCTATGCCTAATTTACCTGAAATAAGCATTATTTATTTTATTGCTTATCATGATGATGAATCTTCAAATGAACTTCTAGGTTCCTCGGGAATCTTGTTATCATCTTGGATAGCAACAGATGCTACATGGGTGTGACAAAGAGTCTGGAGCAAGTATCATGAAATGGTGTCTTGCATACCATCTAGTGCTTGGTCACCATCACCTACATTTTCTGACAAATCAGAAAAGTCACTTTTGGTACTTGATGATGTCATATTTATTCATAGAACGTAATTTCACTAGTTTAGCAATCAACAGATTTTGTAAATTTGAATTTTCATGAATGAAAAGAAAAACAGGAAATAGTTTCTACTAATTTTTTTTTACTTCCATGGTTTATCATCGGGAACATTGTACTGCTGATTCTAACTAAAAAACACTTATAGTAACTAAAAGAAAACTCGCCGCATACCAGGATTTTTAGGTATGAACAGAACTAAGATAGCTAATTATGTTTTCATTTCGGTATCCTTGGTACTTTAATTTTCCATAAATTTAAAGAAAAATAGTTGAAAATTGGGGATTTCAATTGTGAATAGATTGAAGGTATGGGGTTCTAAGATATTTTTAGTTGCCTGTCCTTCGTACTTTTATACTTGCCTTAGTGTTCAAATTTGTATTATGACTGAGAATTTTACGGTGTCGAAATTTATTTTTGATATATTATTCCATAGGAGCAATAAACAGGCAAATGTAGGACTACAGAATTGGCTATTTAGATATTTCAGCTAACACCAGGAGAAACTTAAGGTTATAATTTGCAACATTGTTTTTACAAGATGTGAGAAAGAGCTATAATATAGTGTGCCGCGAAAGTTTAGAAGAAAAAATCGATGTGAATTTTGTTGCTGTCGTACCTTTCGTGTTTTAACTGGCCATACATTTTTTTCAAGGAACGTGGGTTCCAATTTTTCGCTATCCACAAGGATTAACACCTCCAACGACCTTTTCATATATACGGTTTTATAACGAATTGTGTCTAGGATTTGCTTGAAGACGGGTTTTCGATAAATAATAATAATAATATCAGCCCATCCTAACTTATTGCAGGTCTCCCATGAACAATTAGGATGCACACAGTGTCTTTAAGTTTAACATCCCCTCAACAATCTTTAAATGTTTCAATTGGACCCTCTTCCCTAACTGAGTTTGAAATATTGATGAAATACAGTTTTAACAATCTGAATGCATACAATGTCGCGAGTTTATTTAACATTCCCCTCAGGATTCCATGAAGTTTCAGCTTAACTCCCGTAGCCGTTCTTGAGTCAGCCATTTTGACAAACAGGATATGATTAAACTCTTTTGACTCTTTTAATTCAGTTCAATAGTTTTGGTTTCATAGTAAAAGCTTCAGTAGCATCTGTAGTCATAGGTGCAATTGCAGTAGCAGTAGCAGCACTAATAGCAGGAGTCACAATCGCAATCAGTAGCAGTTGCAGTCGCAAGTTGTCACATTTGTAATCACAAGCTAACGTACTTGCAGTCACAATCAATCTCAGTCACATATGCGAGGAGTCAAAGTCACAAGTAGCCGCAGTAGCAGTCGAGTTGCATTCGTATTTGTAGTTTCAAGTAAATGTCACAGTTACAAATAATT
Source organism: Alatinidae sp. Z8VKAUB7J3 (assembly GCA_010016025.2). Lineage (NCBI taxonomy): Eukaryota > Metazoa > Cnidaria > Cubozoa > Carybdeida > Alatinidae > Alatinidae sp. Z8VKAUB7J3. Next base: position 126,056,406 of record JAAAKM020073195.1, on the reverse strand, counting down.
GCAGTCGTAAGGAGCCGTAGTTGCAAATAGTCACACTCTTAATTTTGAGTAGCCTTAGTCACAGTCGGAATCACAAGTAGTCGCATTCGCTAGTATTTGTAATCACGAGAAATTATAACCGTAAATAGTCAAAGTCGAAAGTAATCGCATTAGCAGATACAACAAGTAATCGAAGCATCAGCCACAAGTAGTCCCAGTCGCATGTAGTTGCAGTCCCATTTGCAAGTAATCACCCTTGCCAGTATTCTTAGTTGCAAGTGGCCGCAGTTGCAGTTATAATAGTAGTAAAATAGTAGTTCTGAAAGTTCCAAGTTAAGACACTTGGCCGCTCCTAGGATATTGGAGATATGCCCTTTTGATAACCTGGATGCACATAATGTCTTTTGATTTAGCTTATTAACCCCCAACAATATTCTGTGAAATTTCAGCTTAATGCCCTTAGCCTTTTTGACACAGCCAGGATCAAATATTTCCCCTCTTTTAGTGAGAATATTCAGAGATTTAGGTTAAAACTTTAGGGAATGGTGAAGGGGATGTCAAACTAAATCAAAAGACATTGTGCACATCCAGGTTGTTAAAAGGGCATATCTCTAAAGTCTTAGGAACGGCTAACGGCATTAAGATGAAACTGCACTAAAGTTCCAGATGTGAAAGGGGGTGGGGTAAAACTCATCTTTTTCTTAAGAGGCTGCATCTGAATTATAGAAAATGTAGCCTCTTAAGAAAAATTCTCGGGAACTATAGTAAATGCAGCTACTTTAGAAAAATGTAAGGATTCTCCACCCCTCTCTCTCTTATCTGGGACCTTAATGTAAAATGTTGGGCTTGCTAACAGAATGTTAATGTTTGAACCCTTGCATAACTGAGCATATTTGTTAGTTATAGTCTACTATCGAAGTTCTACCTCTTCACCTCTCAGGGGAAAAAAAGCCGGGCCCTCCTGGAACAAAATTCTGCTTTTGTATTTCTTTTGTAACAATAGACTGTACATTGGAGTGAGAAAATTTTAGCAGGAAGTAACAGTGGTAGTGTGGCATGTGTACCATTAGAAGGCTGTACCTCTCCCCTCCTAAAACATAAAGGCATTACAAA
>JAAAKM020073195.1:126041130-126055304 GCA_010016025.2 Alatinidae sp. Z8VKAUB7J3 | reverse complement strand
TTCACGTTTAAATCACGGTAAAAAATAAAGTTCTGGGTAGCACTCCCCTCTCCCTGAATGTCGGTGCTGATGGTAGGTTTGTACGAGAAGTAACAAAGATTTGCATATCGCATTATGCAATATAATCCAGCATAGAGGTGGCAAGACTATTGCTTCAGAGGCTGGTGTCGTATATTTTTTGTGCAAGACGCGTAAGTGCATATATTAACTGGCAAAATAAAATTTTATTTGTCTTAAGTTTGTAATTGAACAGACTAGTCTTCCAGTGGCAGTTCGAAGAAGTGTGGCCATTTTTGTCATATAAAGGTGTATTTGCTTATTAAAGTATACGGTGAGAAATATACGATTATGCAACATATTATAATTTACTTAATAAGTTTTTCTTCTAAGGAATTAGGGAATCCAGAAACTGAATTGATTCCCTGAAAGTATTTTTACTTGTATGATTCAGTAAAAAAAATATCTTTGCCTAATTTTTTTTAGATAATGTCAGCTGTGACAGCAAACAAGTGGCATAAGCCTATATTTCATAGGGGGATTTTCTAAGAAGCAGAAAATAAACGCTTGTGCTTTGCATTCAGCTACAAAAACTGAAATTCTTCGGAAACCACTTAAAACTTACTTTGAAATTAGAAGATTTGATTTCCAGTAGCAATGAATAAATATGCATACAATAATTTGTCTTTTTTCTACAATTTTACACATACTTATTTCCAAAAAAAAGAACACTTGCTCTCTTTGAATCAGTTTGAGTAAGCATCTATCAAACTTGGAAGAAGGTAACACTCTGGTTTTAGCCGTATGTAATTATCTGGGTTTTCAAAGTAAAGTCAAAGAAAAACACAAAATAGTGTTGTGAAGACAGACTGGTGAGAAATTGAATATTTTCAAATTAAATTACAGGACAAGGGAGGTCAGGCAGCATTGCCAAAGAGAAAAACTTAACAGCAACGAAAACAGCTAAAACTCTTAACTATCACAAAGGCTGAAGTGCCTGCTTTTTTTTCAATGTCGCATTAAACATTTGGACAAATGTAGTAGCGTAAGCTTACACAATGACCATAAAATAATTTTCAAATCCACTGTACTATCAAAATACAAATACAGCATTGATCATAAATACTTGATAAGCATTCAAAATAATGTTTTTGTTTTTTTTTCAAAATGACCGGCTTGAATTTTTATTCATTTCGATGCATTTTATTCTTCTGTAGATGGTATTGCTCGGTATATTCTAATGTCAATAGTTTTCAATATGTAGATTTTCTCACTAAGTGAATATTTTGCTTTTTTGCAAAGCTTCAATGCGCTGAGAGACTTTTGCAAGCGCTTGGACTCTTATTTTCTTATCAGCCATGGGAATTTCGATTGGTTAAATATACGAAGTTAGATCAGTTTTGGGTTTACAGCTGTCAATTTTGCTCTAATAAACAATGGCACCGTAAAGCCATAAAAAAAAAAAAAAAAAACAATCCCCTCATTCATATCTGTTTAGCGTCTCCTCTTCAGCTGCCACCTAAGATATCTCAAAGTTTCTTATGTCATTTTCGTGGCATGAAGCTAATCTAAGTTCTAGCTCTTTTCTTACGACATTGCAAGTCATAAGTAGCGTATCTTCCGCTTCTTTCTGCCGCAAAAACAAAGCGGGAGAAGACGTATGGATTCAGGCAACTTACAATCCGATTTTGGATCAATTCGGTGCCCCGGTAAAAGTCATTAAATTTGCTTCGGATATTACAGAGCAAAAATTAAAGAGCGTGGAATACCAAGGACAAATTCATGCGATAAATCGCTCTCAAGCGGTCATTCATTTTAAAACTGATGGTACTATCATCTGGGCCAATGATAATTTCTTGTCAGCTATGGGTTATACCCTAGATGAGGTTCAAGGCCAGCATCACCGCCTATTTGTTGGAGCCGGATACGACCAATCAGATGAATATTGTGAGTTTTGGGGCAAGTTACAATCAGGTCAGTTCCATTCCGGCGAATTTAAGCGGGTGGACAAAAAGGGCAATGATATTTGGATACAAGCCTCTTACAATCCGATTCTAGACGCCAATGGCAAACCAGTTAAAGTAGTTAAGTTTGCCTCTGACATCACAGAACAAAAGCGAAGAACCGCAGATTTTGAAGGACAGTTAGAGGCCATTAGTAAATCGCAAGCAGTAATAGAGTTTGAAACTGATGGAACCATACTTAATGCCAATGAAAACTTTCTGGCCGCGATGGGCTATCAATTGGGAGAAATTAAAGGTCGACACCATAGCATGTTTGTTGCGCCAGAATATGCTAATAGCCATGAATACAAACAATTTTGGCAATCTCTGGCTAGAGGGGAGTTTCAGGCCGCTGAGTACAAACGCTATGCAAAAGGCAATCGCGAAATTTGGATACAGGCTACCTATAACCCAATATTCGACGCCAATGGTAAACCGTTTAAGGTGGTAAAATTCGCCACCGATATCACCGAACAGAAACAAAAAAATGCCGACTTTAGCGGCCAATTAGAGGCGATTAGTAAATCTCAAGCGGTTATTGAGTTTGAACTCGACGGCACAATTCGCACTGCCAATGAAAACTTTTTAGATGCTGTGGGTTATAGACTCGATGAAATCAAAGGCCAAAAACACGCGTTATTTGTTGATAATGAAACCAAAATTTCTGCCAATGAGGAATAAGCCTAGCACATATAGTTTAATTGGTTGTGATGTCTATTTGGGGCAAACGTCTTTATAACACTCTATGTTTGTCATTTATTTTTATTATTTGATGCATTGTCTATGTTATTTCAATTCCTATTAATTTATTTCCTAGTTAGGACTTGAAATAATATAACCGGATAATCCAGTCAAATAGCGTACATATTAAGTAAAAATTGAAAGGATTCCTGAATTTTAGATTAAATAAAAAAAAAATAGTTTTTTCAACTGAAAGTCAGGAGCAAAAAAAAGCTTAAAACCAAAAGAAATTACTCCGTATATGAAAGGGGCTGTTCCCTCCTCAATGCTCCGCTCTTTACGCTAAAGTTTGACTCTTTGTCTCTATATTTTACTATAACTGATATATTGAACTCTTTAGTTATTAAGTGAGCAAATAGTACTCTATTATTAATGCCTTCCCAGCCTAAACAAGACGTAGCATATTCCTTATTCATTATAGGCCCTACTCCCTGTCTATGTACCCCATCCTGCCTGAGTAAACAAATTCTATATCACCTAATTTCATGCTTCCTACACCTGGGATATGAGTTTCTGAAACTCCCATTAAGTGCAATTTGAACCGTCTGAATTCGTCAGTCAAACTATCAATACGATAGTCATTGTTTAATGTCCTAACATTCTAAGTTCCAATCTTTATGTTCTTTATTACATTGAAATTATTTTGACCGGACAGCAAGAAGTCCCTGGGATCTTTAGTATGACTGGGGCTTTTTGCATTCCTGGGCCCATCTTGGTCCAGCCATGGTTTTCAGCACTTGGCGATGCTCTTCTATCAACAATAGTTGAAGCTCTGCACTGACAGTTCCAAGCCTAATACCTCCAACTCATTATATGTTCATGCCTACAAATATTATGTTAGTACAGAAAGTTAACTCATAGTAGATAAATTAGCTAGGAAGATGTTTTACAGCCCTAAAAGGCCTGTCGAAACAGATCAAGTCCAAAAGAAAACAAACCAAGTCCAAAAGATACATTGCATGCTTCTTTAATTCTGGAATCCTTGGCACAAAAAACCTTTGGGAAACGCGTAAATTTTTTTCAAATATGATTTTTTGTTACGTTTTGATGAGTTGAGTGAAAACTGAAGGGGGGTTCAAATCCCCTGGTCCCCCTGGATACGCTCCTGATTGTGAAAAAGCTGCCCATGTTGAAACTCTGGTTGCTACCAAGTAGCGTTCTTGTAATATCTTTCACAGAATTACTCAGGCAAGGGAAATCTTTCAGCATTAGTTCCCCTTTCTCGAATGGTCTTTCATCAACCATGTCTACTATTTGCTTCCGACATCACAAATTTTATACCGTACTTGGCTTGTTTACTCGGTGTGTACCTTTGCCATGTAAGTTTCACCTACTAATTTGCACAGACTCCTCGCTGGTCTTCATCAGAAGCGACTGGAATACCACGTAGTATCCAAGCCACTATGGTCTAGTATGAAAATACATATAATATTGGTTCCCAGGTCGAGCAGGGGGTTGCCAAATTTTGTAGAAAATAATTTCTGGTGCGTATAATGTAACCCGGTTAACGTTCCAGTTTTACTTGTCAACAATGGCGTAACGAACATCCACACAGGGCACACAGTTGACGCAGCGCGCAGTTGATTAAAGACAACCGAACCGATTCTCAATTTAAGTGAAAATTTGGTTTACTCGACAACATGTCTATGTTTACATGTAACAATAATAGTAAACACAATAATAAAAGCACATTGTGTTTCAGTTTTCCAGCCTCAAAAAATGTGTATATTGGGTTTAAATGTGATACAGGGATGCATAACTTTATAACAGCTTTTTAATACATGGCCACCTATGTACTGAAGATCTTCCACTCACATTCAGTTATATCAGATGCACAATTCATTCACATTAGTAAAATATAGCTTTGTGGGGTGTGTGAAGCAATGGTCAAATAGTTAAATGACCCAATTTTACCATCTACCAGACTAAATGCTACTAACTTTTTTATGTTTATTTTGGGTTACTTAATCTTCTTACTTTTTCGTATTTCAGAGAGAAGTGGGATGATAACCACCAAATTATCAAATCATATCAATCAAGTTCCATAAATATATAATTTGAATTGTGTTAAGTGTTTCTAAAAATAATCAAAAGTGGATCCCAAGGACCCCAAAATGGAGAAAGTTAAGAACAGTTTAATGATGTCCACCAGTTTAGGTGATCGAGGAAAATACCAAACTCGTCCTCACCACCCCTCCAGACAAAGAAAATATCGTCTTGTAGCGCCATAAAATGAAATGAAAAGTTAGAAGTTTAGTAGAAATCGTTGTTAGAAGAACATCATCACTGAATTTTCATGTCTTTTTAAGACATGAAAAAAAATCGGAAAATTTTTTTAGGTTCAGTTAAGAATCGCTAAAGTTATTATGTAAACTGTAAAAATATAAATGGTGCCTAAGTAATAATTTTAATGTTTTAATTCAAACTAGTAAAATACCTGAAAATTTTAAAATTATTTAGTTATTTTGTTAGATAAAATTAACTTGCTAAGTTCTCTACAGGTTCTAAGTGTTTGTTTTGTAAATTCTTCTGAAACTGTCTGAAAATATAGTTTCCTTGCGTCTAAAATTCTGAGCTATTTAGTCTATTCCTGATTCATTGTTGAAATCAGAGAGTCTTCTATTAGTTCTAGCCTGGAAAATGACCTCTCTCCTGAAGAAATGCTTACATAAATTATTTAGAATATTTAACAATATCGAAAAAATAGTTTTTATTTTGATGGCAGGGTAGGGCCCTTTCAAACGTGGGGCCAGATGGACCCAGTCGCCCTCTATTCGGCCCGGCTTTTTTCCTGCCTGTATACGGCAAAACCCAGAAGAATTCTTCATTAGTCAAAATCCAGTGCAAATGCTGTACCGTTTACTAGGCTATAATTTCGTCGGCGAGCACCGCTCCTCAAGGTCACCCTGCAGCACTTATGAACGAAAGTTTCCGACACATCCAATTTTTTCTATTCGAAGAATGAAAGAACAATAAACAGTAATAGAGGGCGGCCCAGTCGCCTTCTATCCGGCCTGGCTTTTGTCCTGCCTGTATAGACCAAACCCAGAAGAATTATTCATTAGTCAGAATCCAGTGCACATGCTGTATCGTTTACTAGGCTATAATTTCGTCGGGGAAATTACTTCTCAAGGTCACACTGCAGCACTTATGAACAAAAGTTTCCGAAACATCCAATTTTTCTATTTTCTATTTACGCTGAAGTCCGAATTTTGTTCCAATTCTTTAAGAATGACCCCTGAATCACAAAGGCCGTTTAATTAGAATAAATAGCTATTTTGAAAGTACTAAAAAAACTTTAACGTAATGAGCGAAGTAATGACGAGGGGGCGAACCCCCCCAGAATGAATGTAAGTTATTTGTATTAGGATATTATTATTATATGTATTTGTGTATTATATGTATGTATGCATGTATGTATGTATATGTATATGTGTGTGTATATGTATATGTATGTATACGTATGTATGTAGTTCTGACTAGAATCTGGTCATCTTTATAGAAATTCAAGCCAGTTTTAAAACCCTTTCCTGGCCTTTTCTAGGCAAATCTATGTTTAGCAATTTTAAAAACAGAATAACTTGTTCATATTACTTCTGTATAAGTTATAAAGTTACATTCATTTTTAACTCTGTGCTTTGGGAAACTATTATCCGAAGTCATTTTTTGGTTACTTCAAATGAGGGTTCAACAGAGTAAATAGATTCATCAAGTATTGTGATTAAAATGGTTGAAGGCCTTCAGTACATTAAGCTTTTATTTTATGTGTTTGTTGTAAAAGAAATCTTGAAAAGCAAGGATCTTTAATAAATGAAACTCAGTGATATACCGGGAATGTGTTTGTCATCGTAAGGGAGATTAGCTTTTGTGAAGCTGATATTTTGAGCTTGATTCTCTAAGGTCATTTACTGACAGCCTTAATCAGGTTTCCTGCACCTAATCAAGATGTTAGCTCTTAAGTTTCAAGTTTCTCTTTTTCTAAAGTAATTCGTTTACTCTTTTTGTCGTTTGCAGTAATTGCTGGAGGTCCTAACTTTAGATATTGAGCCTGTTTGTTTTCCGACATTGACATCAGTTAGTTTGGTCTAAATAGTTTAAATGACCCATGTTCTTTGACGTTTATTCGAAAAAAGTAATAATAAATAAAACAAAGAGCTTCCCAAAGCTCTGAGGGGTGACACTAAGACTGGAGCTTAGGATCTGCTAGGACATACGATGAAAGCCAATAACCCTGAGAATATAAATGTACCCCTGACTCGGTGTTTCAAAATATTGGGCTTGAAAATACGCTGCTTTGACGAGTTCCCCACCCCATGCATTTCTGTATGCGTGCTCATGGCTCTCAACCAGCTGCAGTAGTTCTTCAGTATTAGTGTGATTCGGTTAAACGACTTCCAAGATTAAGATACATCCGTAAAACACTTTTCATAATTTTCGCTGTTTTTATTTTTTTCAATTAGCTCACAATAAGAACGTTTCAATATAAGATTCGATATAAGAATAAGATATGCGAGCCTCGCATATCTTCAAACGGTTTTGCGAACAACCTTGCTTTTAACGGACTGTTATTAATGTAATTTATAACCTTCGTTGCTTTTACAAAACATTGTGAAGTTGCTCGCTTATAGTTTTGATACGAGAGCTGCTCTGTGGAGCATGCAGTTCGTCCAGTAGCAACATCAGTAGCTACTGGACGAAGACAGTAGCTACTAGAAGCGAGCACATCAGTTGCTCACTTATAGTTTTTGATACGAGAACTGCTCTGTGAAGCATACAGTTCGTCCAGTAGCTACATCAATAGCTTCATCTAATTGTATGAAGAATTTTGAAGAACGCATCAGAGAAACTAATTGGTCACGAAAGATATATCATCAATTTTTCTCCCAATTGTGTTAGCAGCAAGTGGTATCTTTCGAAGCTGATTCAGATAAGATCGACCAAGCGTTGTTTCGACCATATCAATAGCTCTTGTATTAAAACTAAGATTTCTGCTATTTTGTAGGTTTTTTTTTACACTGTGCGATTATTTACAACACTAGGTATGATGCTAGTAAGGCATTTGATGGAACATGAACAGTTTTTTGGAATTTTGCCTGTTTTTAGATATCTCATCCAATTTTCTTAAAAAAAAGAAACTCTTGGGGCTTACCAACGTATTCAGAATGAATAGTTTCAAGGTGCCGTTTCAATTTGCCGGGTCTCATACTATCAGCAGCCAAGACTTCGGAACACAACGAATACATTGGTTTTCACATTATCGTTAATAATATTAGTAAATCCGAACGATAGCTAGGATAAGTCGTATTTCCTTGTCTTCAGATATGTAATGAAAGAAAGAGGTGATATCAAGCTCTCAGTTGCCATTTTTGGAGATGTCCAATAGTTTATAAGTGACTTTGACCTTTTGGATATAAACACTCAAATAAAAGACAACTCCAGGAACTGGTCAATGGTCCCTAGGGCCTAGATGTAGCTCCTTGAGAACGTCGAGTTTCATATAAACATCACTGATTATTGACAGAACAACAAAGTGTTAAACTTTGAAACACAAAGAATTCTGAAAAATAAATATGATATCATCGAGCATCTCGAAATCATCTATAATGGTTGTCGAAGAAAAGCCTAAAGGTGTAAGAAAGAACACATTTTCAGGTTCAAATTGCTCATTTTAAGTTAAAGCTGATTAATCTTTAAAGAATAACACTGCAGTAACTTTTATTTAGCAGGTGCTTTACACGAGAAAATATATTGTACCATTTTACTTGAGGAAATTGCTGGTTTCAAAGCCACAATTTAAAAAGAAAGTTCATTGACAATGTCGATCTGTTTGCAATGCTGTTGCTCTTAAAAATATAAGACTGCGACTCCAAACATTTTTTCTGAATTGTTGTCATTCACGTCACAAATAGTAAGTTCAATTTATCAGAAGCATGTAGCAAGTGACTCTGTTATGCCACAAGTTTATTTCAACATAGGTCCTCTTACGAAGTTATAGTTTTAAGAGACATTCACTTCATATTACTTGTACGTAAATATCAAAAACATTGAAACAAAAAAAACGAAAAAATTAATGAAGACTGGTGTTCACGTGAAAGTGCCCCATTTTGCAACAAACCGTACGAATAACCTAACCTAACTTTTATATAAGCGCAATGCTATGACCTGTTCTGTGTAACCGAACTTGAAATATAGTCGTAAAGATTTAGACCGTGTCTACACAGGTATGGATCCAAGTGGACCCGTAACAGAGATGGCACGGATCGGCCTTGCTTTTACACGGGACCTTGGGGATCCGAACTCGTTTGAATCTGCTATCCGTACCAGTTCGGGTCCACTTATGAAAGTGAGCCAGTTCGGATCTGTACCCGAAGAGGTCTCGGTTAAATGCTTGGGATCGGATCCCAACTGGTACTGATTGAAAATGAGGCAAAAAACTGCCACCACGGGTAAATGTGACGTAATCCCCACTGACATTCTATTTTCGTCCTTGTATTGGCACGTTCATCCATAATCTCCTATGGGTTATATTTCAACCGTTGCAGCTTATCTCAGCTGAGATTACAATGTAGCGAACCGTTTATTTGCTAATTGGATTAGCATGTGGAGCTCTGGATCCAAATATTGGCTATACAATGCTATATTTTAGCAAATACTTTCTTATAATATCATTTAGAAAAAATCAATTGTTGGATGACGTACAAGCCATTTGTCCGCCTGGCGTCACGATAATGCACGTGCGACAAGGGCACGCCAAGGGCTTGGGGCACGCTATTTTGTGCGCTAAACCTCTTGTGGGCAACGAACCTTTCGCGGTGGTGCTGCCCGACGTTATTATTGATGATGCGTCAAGTAATCTACGCCAAGAAAACCTTGCTGACATGCTGGTTCGTTTTGACGAAACAGGAGCGAATCAAATCATGGTGGAAGAAGTTCCCTTAGATTTGGCGCACAAATTTGGTGTTGTTGATCTTGAAGGGGTTGAACTAGGAGCAGGGGAAACCGCAAAAATAACCCGTATGGTTGAGAAACCGCCTAAAGGCGAAGAGCCATCTAATTTGGCAATTGTTGGGCGTTATGTACTCAGTGCCAATATTTGGGACAAATTATTGAGCACGCAACCCGGTGCAGGTGGTGAAATTCAATTGACAGATGCCATAGCTAGTTTGATGGAAAGAGAGCTCGTAGAAGCCTATGCCATGAAAGGAAAAAGCCATGACTGTGGAAGTAAACTTGGATATATGAAAGCCAACGTTGAGTATGCTTTACGGCATCCTGAGCTTGCTGAGGAGTTTAAGGAATTCTTGGCAACATTGTGAATTATCACAACTAAATAAGAAGAGAGCGCCTGTCGGCGCTCTTTTTTTGTCGTATTGTGATCTGCTCAAATGGTGACAAACTGACGAATTTTAGCCATAGCTTTTTCGCCAATACCTTTCACCTGAATAAGTTCTTCAATACTTTGGTAATCCCCCATATCCTTGCGATATTCGATGATAGCCTGTGCTTTAGACTTTCCGATGCCAGGAATTTGAGTCAGTTTATCAATATCTGCAGTATTGATATTTATCTTGGTTTCTTGGTTTTGTTGTACTGTACTCTCTACTAGTCGATTTTCAGCAAAAGCTGGTGCTGAGCAGTAAGCTAAGGACGTTGATAGTAAGCAAATTGCGGCAAATGTCCGTTTCATATTTCCATTCCTTGTAAGTTGTTAAATGTCGATTGTTAAACTAGGTATTGATAAATGAATGTTAAGTTTCACCTTCGCTTTTAAGCATAATTGCAGTGCCAAGTAGAAGGTTATGGTGATGACAGCGATCAAGTACGGCTCTGAAGCATGGCCATTTCAATAGAAAAAGGAGAATTTTTGAGAAATTTAAGCCGATAATAAGTGAGGATGAGGCGATAATAGCAAGAGAGGTCAATTATGTTTCGTAAACAGGCTACTTCGAAAGGCAGAGGAGGATTTATTGAATTTGTTGCAGATGAATTGTATACAGATTGCATTTGGAACGCGACTGACTGACCCCATCTCAAAAAGTAAGCTGTATCAAAATGTGGCCCGGCCTTGCTTTCTACGGCTATAATGAGAGAAAGGTTGAAATGGCTAGGACACGTTCTGCAGATGAAGGATGATAGATTTCTATCATCCCACCAGGGTGGGAGGATGCTAGGAAATATTTAAGGGAAATAGGGACTTATTGGGAGGGTGTAAAGAGGGATGCTTTAAGTAGATTGGCATGGAGGGGAGCGAGCATAGCTGTGTTGGTGTCAGGCGGCTTGCTTTTGTTAGTAGTAGTAGAAGAAGGGTTTCAGCTGAATTTAAAATTTGCGGTTTTGCCCAATCATTTGTGTGTCCTTAATCTGGAACACTACGCAGCAACCGCGGCGTGTAGAAAAGATTAGCAAATAACTTGGTTTGTTTTTTAGCAACGCCAAAGGGAAAAGGCAAATGATCCATCCTGTTTTGCTTTTTTCTAATTTCTGTGAAGAAAAAACATAAAAGGGGAAATAGAAAGTATATCTGTCTTCCTTCATTCGTTGCGTCCCTGTCTGTTATTGTGATTAATTATCAATTAACTGGGTGAATACTAGACCTTCTCTGATATATTTAAAAAATTTCGCAAGAAACAATCTATTTCCAGGGCTACTATTTCTATGATTTATTTTTCTGTTCAGGCAATTGAGCTAGAATCCTTGAAAAATTTTGTCCTTGTAACAGATATCCTTAGGAACAAATGGGTCTGGATATGAGGAAGGAGACACAAGAACATTATTACTAGGGGGAACAAAGGTGTTACTTGCTATGGTACAAGGGGGGGGGGCACTGCCTCTTCCAGACCTCCCCCCCCCCCCCCCCCCCCCCCCCCCCCATAAAAACCAAAAAAACCCTTTTTTTCCTTTTTTTATACAAGTCCAGATGACTTTTTAGAACTGCTAGCTTAATTTAATATAACTAGGTATTGATCTTGTTTGAAGAACGATTAAAACCGACGAATGAGTCCTGATAATTATCTAGGCATGTACGGTAATTAAGATATCTGGCAAACTAGTATTTGCTTTAGGGGGGAAACAATAAATATCAATCACTTTCCATTAACAAATTTCATTAGCTATTGCTTAGACCAATTAGGACAAAGATAGTGTAGCCGTTATAAGCGTGGGCACCTAGTTGTCATGATGATTAGTAAGGGCCAATGCTCCAATAGCGTCGTTGAGTCCTTTTCCTTTAAGTGCCAATCCTTGCAACTGATATACAGAGTTGGCGGAGCAGCCTATGAATGTACAGATAATGAAGACCCACAGACGAGTTACTATGCATGCCCCAAACCCCTAGCAGTCATACCATCCATGCGACTCCGGAGTTTTGGTATTTGTCCTTAGGGGATCATTATATTGAGCAGAACTTTCTAAAAGGCTTATTTCTCTGGAGATGGTGTGGTCTCACGTTTTAGACTATAGAAAAAGATAATACGTATTAAAATGGGGCGGAAAACCGGCCCAAATTATTTTAGATTGTTATTTTGAGTGTATGATGGCAACACTGGATAGGAGAGGTTGGAAAGATCAGATGATGCTGAACTGTAGCTGGTGACAACAATGATAAATGACGAGGTTGAGAGTGGGCTTTTGAATACTTATAGCAAAATTTTCTATCTGCGATGTTGCGATAATTTTTCCTTGATCTTGGGTACACTTTAACTACATTGAATAACTAAAGGTCGAACTGAAGGCTTCCGAGGGTCACCTTTTTAAGCCTAGTGTTTCTCTTACGTATTCAACCTATCGAAAACTGTATTTTTGCCATTATTAGAGAATACACTTTCCTTCTTTCCACTTCTATGTCTCCGGAAAAGCAATATTCCACTCTGAGTCTTCTTTTGAGATTTCATCATTTTTATCATTTTTTAAAACTGGTATTTAACTTTTAATTAAGAAGCAAAAAAGTGTTTCTTTTCTTGTGGAATAGAAATCTTTTTTAAAAGCAATACGTGTTACAGAGAGGAGGAAAATGCATTATGTAAATACAGTAGTTTCCAGCCTGACCGATTGTCTCTTTGAAAAGACCCGTTGAACAGGTTACGCCCAATCAAGCAAGAAAAATCAATCCAAATTGGTATTAAGGGCCACCACGGCATCTACTTCGAACAGCATGCCATCCAGGGCAAGGCGAGGAACGGGCACCAAGGTTTGTGCCGGCAAGGCATCTCCAAAAACCCGTTTCACCTGCTCGATCATGATTCCCAGTTTGGACATGTTGTAGTCAACCACATAAGTCGTGATCTTAAGGACCTGGTTTGGCAAAGCTTCCATGGACCCTAAGACGTTCAGCAAATTGTCGTAAGCCTGACTGATTTGTGCTTCAAAAGTAGATGGCAAATGGCCCAAATGGTTTTCCCCACCCTGCCCTGCGATAAAGGCAAGATCGGCGGCGCCCCGACACAAAACCGCGTGACTATAACCGTAAGGTGCTGGATCTACGAGCCCTTTTGGATTTAGGATAGACGTTGTCAGGGACTCCTTTTTCAGATCGGCAGGTGTTTGAATCGCCATTTTGAACCTCCTCAGGCAGTGAATGATTAAGCAATTATGGGAACGAAATGCAAAGGCCTCAAAAACTTACTTATTTCTCTTTCGTCGGCCTCGAAAAAGAAGACGAAGCACCGCTGCATGTTGTGACAAACAGTGGCCAAAAAAAGAAAAGCCCGCCAAACTTGGGCAGACTTTCAATAAGATTTTAGTTGAAGCTTGCTTAAAGCGTCGGCTAATCCCTGTTATCCGCCGCAGTTGGTGGATCATTAACACCCGAGATGTTGATGTTCACATTCACAGGGGCGGAAGTGTCATTACCGCCGTTGGCCGTCCCACCGGTATCTTGGGCAACAAGTGTAATGGTGGCCATACCGCTGGTCTCGGGCGCGGGAGTGAAACTCAACGTACCATTGATATCCACGGCAGGTTGAACGGCAAACAGACCGCTATTCGAATTACCGGTGACCACGAAACTGACCGTTTGGCCAGCTTCATCAGGAGGTCCGGGGCTGATCATGGTTGCCCACATCATTTCAATATAAGCTCCAAAATTTTCAGCAATCGCCACATCCGCACCCGGAGTAAAGCTCGGCGCATCGTTCGCCCGCATACTTACCATATACCATTGGCCGAACCGGCAGAGCCGCCTGATAAAGGATTTCTTTTACCTGCGGTTCGACGAACGCGCGTTTTTCTTCGACAATAAGAAGCTGGTCTACCTGGGCGGCAAAGCTGCTGATCAAGCTTGGGTCCAGCGGCCATGTCATACCCAGTTTCAGCACCTCAATACCCGCTTGTGCTATGTCCTGTTCGTTCAGGTAGCCAAAATGCACCAACGCTTCGCGCACATCCCGATAGGCTTTCCCGGCGGCAATGATACCGAGCCTGGCCCGCCGCTGCGGC
>JAAAKM020073195.1:125871866-126041120 GCA_010016025.2 Alatinidae sp. Z8VKAUB7J3 | reverse complement strand
TGATTGAAGCCGGCAGTGGCGGCAAATTCAAGAACTGCCGGAATTTTAGCCTCCGCGAGGCGCCGCTCCTGATCGAGAGGGTTGTCCTCTCGGCGGATATGTACATCAGCAGGTTTGCTTAACGCACCCTGGTCGAAAGTAAAACGATCTGCGTCGACACTGATTGTTGCCGCACCGTCCATGTGATCGGCCAGCGCTTTCAGCCCAACCCAGGCGCCACTGTAGCGCGACATCTGCCAACCCAATACAGCAAAATCAAGTACATCCTGCACATCTGCCGGAGCCAGTACAGGCACCATCATGTCTTGCAGGGCAAACTCACTCTGGGTAGCGAGGCTCGACGATTTGGCGGCAGGGTCATCCCCCACCACAAGCAACACACCGCCACTGGCGCTGGTACCCCACGCATTGGCATGCCGAATGGCATCACAAGAGCGGTCAAGGCCCGGCGCTTTGCCGTACCAAAGCCCAAATACGCCATCAACCTCCGCCCCCGGGTGCAGACCAACCTGCTGGCTGCCCCATACCGCCGTAGCCGCCAGGTCTTCGTTTACACCGGGTTGAAATTGAATATTCTGTTCCTTCAGCGCCTGTTGTTGCAGCCACAACTCTTTG
This sequence comes from Alatinidae sp. Z8VKAUB7J3, assembly GCA_010016025.2. Taxonomy (NCBI): domain Eukaryota; kingdom Metazoa; phylum Cnidaria; class Cubozoa; order Carybdeida; family Alatinidae; species Alatinidae sp. Z8VKAUB7J3. The sequence continues at coordinate 126,040,505 of JAAAKM020073195.1, read as the reverse complement.
TCCAGCCCACCCAGCGGGGAGCCCCGGTATCCCGAAACAAAACCCCCGGTGCTCATACCTGATGCGGCATCTAAGCGCGCTCTGGTCAGCAACGCCCGCACCAGCGCCTGAATGCCGGACAACAGCACAATCCCATCGGCCTGGTTGTACTTATCTTGCAGTGAAAACTGGCCCGCTTGCGTGGCGCTTCCTTGACAATCAGTGTGTCCGTTTTGTTTTTAACTCTTGCCAGGCATTCGTTTCGGCATCAGATAGAATGCTAAGAGGTGACGAATAGCTCCTGAAACCATTCAGTGCCAAAGATTTGAGTTTGGACTTAATAAAAGGTTTATCCATCCGGGCCTTACTCCAAACAGATTCTTCTTTAATATTTTAATAAAGAAGCTCAAAAGGTGTTATGAATACGGTGTTACAGATATCCAGTCGTTTGGGTGGCAGCGCAAAGTCTAATCCCAAAGATAGAACACGCTTTCTCAGTATCTGTAAGGTTGTACGAAGGGAAATTGAAGATGATTTTGTCAGAATTGATTGACGTCAGTGATTGCTGGTCTTTTCGGAGACGTAAGAGCATCTTACTTTGAATTTTTTCATGCTTGAAAGAGATTATGAATTTTAACGAAAAGACCTATTTTTAGATGGACAAGATCTATGTAAGTTGTGATGCCGAATAGCTTCGTTGCGACTTCATCGAACTCATCATCCACTTCTTGAATCTGCTACACAGAGTAAAACAATTATCAAGAATGTTGTACTTGCTGTATACTAATGATGACATTGTAATCCCATGGCATTTGACTGGTATAACCAATCTCTTCATTGCAGTTCGGTTTAAAGAAGTGATGCCATGGCCAACTAATTCTTTTATTACTATGTGAGTGATTAAAGCTGAAGGGGTGGGGTGGGGCAAATATGACAAGGAACAGGAGTGGCACCCTCCCCTATCACAAAACATTGATGGAAACGGAGGGCAGGGGAGATCCCAGCAGATAGTTGTGTAAAACTGATTGTTGTATCTGTAATTCTATTGTTTGTATAATTGATGATAATTTATGCGTAATGAATTGTAATAAATATCTTGAATATTGTGAAACTTCACTTCGTTGAATATTAGGTTAAAGGAATGATCAGATTGTAGTGATTCCATAAGGAGTTCTTAGTGAACGCAGCGGCCACTATACAACACTGATTAAGAGGATACTCGTACAGGGGGGGTTAAAACGTTTCGTGGCTGCAATGCTACCAGTTGTCGAAAAGCCAAACGCTATCCACGAGTAAGATTATCATAATGTGAAAAGTTTTGTTTGACGAAATCGCGGCGCGAGATGCGCCCTTCCGAAAACTGTCGCTGGAGCTTCTCGAAAACGTGCATTGGTGCGTCCTCCCTAGTCCCGCCGGTCGGCGGCGATCCGCCTCTCAGTCGGCGGTTTCACAAAGCCTAGGACCAGAAGTCGAAGGGCGTAAACGTGGAAAAAGCTCATGCTTGCGTAACATTCTCTTCACGCCCAAAGGAGGTTCCGGTAGCGCAGCGGCCCATCGAGTTCGATGGTCGACAAGAGCCCGGTCTCCCAGTCCAGATAGGCGCGCATCGCCTGAGATGGGTTCGGCCGCTCGCTGCTCATGAGCCAGTGATCGTTCGGGACGCTCACGAGCTCCAGCGCCATAGGTGTGAGAGGCAAGCCGGCGGACCGCCAGGCCTCGTTACCGCCGTGCAGGACCGCGATCGGAACGTCGGTCAAGGCCCTCGCTTCACCGCTGGCGAGCGTCGCCACGCGCCCATCTTCCGAGGTCAAGACCAACAGCGTGACCGAGGGGTCCAGCAGACCGGACAACCGTCGTGCCAGATCCGCGCGCTGCATCCAGGCAGCACCTGGAACATGGCCGAGGCCGTAGTCGCGGGAAGGAGCGAAGTCGACGATCCTGACATCCGGTAAGTCGAGGCGGGCGGCAAGCGCCGCCGGCTCCAGGATCTCGACGTCGGCCGCCGGGACAGGCTCCGGTCCGGCCGGTCCGTGGCCCCGCTCCTGAGCCGCCTCCCCCGCCCCGCCGTCGAGCACAAAGGGTTTGCAGGCCCCGATCTGGGCCAGCCAGGCCGCGGTCATACCGGCCCGGAGACCATCATCGTCGGTGAGCACCACGCGGCCGTTCAAGGTCGCGAAATAGCGCTCGAAAGACATGATCAGGCTGCCCGAGGGCGCGTTGACCGCGCCGGGCAGATGGCCGGCGCGATACTCTTCGGCGTCGCGCACATCGAAGAGGTAAGTGGTACGGTCGGTCTCGTGCCGCCAGGCATCCAGATCGCGCAGCGTGGCCATGGGGATTTCCGCCTTTTCCATCAGCCCGCGCAGCGCCGCCATGGCCCGCGCCCGCCCCGAAGCGCTCGGTTCCGGCGCCCGCCGGTCGGCGCCCCGCTCGGATGATGATGATGATGATGATGATGATGATGATGATGATGATGATGATGATGATGATGATGATGATGATGATGACTTTATTATAGAGGCAACTATAAAAGAAGTAAGAAAATTGATTTTTGATAGCCTATATTTGCAAATACTTGAAACAAATGATACCTTCTCTACTTGCACGGTGTGACCATACATATAATACACCTTGGCAGTAAATTTGAATGTTTTCAGATACTTGTTACAGTTTTTATGCTTGATTTACCAGAATTCATTCAAAATGGCCCAGAGATTTAAAAACATTGCTTTTTACAAAATTACTTATGACATCTTACTGAAAAGTTTTATGCATGCTTTATGCAAGTTTTTAAAAACTGATGAATAAATTAATGAAATAACATTATCTGTGACACGACGTCACATTGCAAATAGTAATGACATCATATTATAAAAATAGCTGCCCAATGAAATGTTGGCAAGAAGTTCCTCAGAGTCCCTAAAAAACGTATATCATCACAAAACGTTGTATAGTTCCCTTCAAAATTTAAAAATTCAACCTAAAAATTTCCAAATTGTGTATAACGAATCAAATTAAGACCCCTTGACGAGAATGTGAAGAAAAATGAAATTTTAAAATCATTTCTTAAAGCTCTAATTAATACTAAGGAAGAGCCCCAAAAATTAAGTAAAACTGACTAGTTTACCAAATGGTATTAGACTTCAAAATTGCTACTAACACTCTACCAAACAGGGTTAAGCCAATATGCAGTGATACTAACATGACAAGAGTTTAAGATATGTGAAAGGTTCAAAAAGTTTCTGCTCACATCTCCGACAATCCTTGAATTTTATAAATTCTTGTCAAGTTAGTAACTCTGTATGTTGCCATAAGCTTCTGAAGAATGCCAATCAAAAACTTAATTATACCTGTTGTGGTTAATGCAATCTTGGCCTATACACAGACAAAAGCTACCAATGTAGTAACTACTGCTTCCAGTAGTTTTGTCCGTATGCACACTACAGTAATCTTTGCCTTTGTACTGCCAACAACTTGTGCAACTTACAACTTAAAGCATACTTACATCCATTAATTGTTGAATGTGAGGATTGCTTAACATCATCTGCCCCTTACGGTATCGCTGCCAATGGAGCCGGACAACTTGTCCAGACTACAACGCAACACCAGGCCAACCAGCGCGCAAGACACCATCAAGCTGTTGCCGCCGTAGCTGACGAACGGCAGGGTTAACCCCTTGGTAGGCAACATACCGGTATTTACACCCAGGTTGACGAGAAACTGGAAACCCAGTAACAGCCCTGCAAAATAGCTGACAAACCCTGCGAAATAGGCGCCTCGATCCAGATTGTGTTTCGCCACCCGAAAAATCTGCAGCACAAAAAACGCCAGCAGAGCGGCCAGCAGAATTGCGCCAAAGGCACCTAACTCTTCCGCGATGACGGCAAAGATAAAGTCGTTGTGCGCTTCCGGCAGGTAGTAGAGCTTCTGCACCCCTTCACCCAGGCCCAGCCCGAACATTTCGCCACGGCCAAAGGCGATCAGTGCCTGGGTTAACTGGTAGCCACTGCCAAACGCCACCGACCAGGGATCCAGAAACGCCACCAGGCGTTGCATGCGATAAGGCGCCACCTCGATCAGCAACATCAGGGCCACACCGCCCAGCACCAGAATAAGCAGGAAGTAGCGTAACTTTGCACCCGCCAGGTACAACAGCGCGGCAGTGGCGCTGACCAGCACCACCGCGGAGCCAAGATCCGGCTCGGCGATGAGCAGCGCACTGACCACCAGCACCATCGCCAGAGGGACAAATATCACCTTGGGATCGCTGAGCAACTTGTTATGGTGCCGGGCCAGGTACCCGGCCAGATATACACACAGGCAGAACTTTGCTACCTCTGCCGCCTGTAATGTAAACCCGCCAAACCGCAGCCAGCGTTTGGCGCCGTTTACTTCATGACCAATGCCCGGCAGCAGCACCGCCAGGCCGATAAGCACGGCAACTATCCACGCCACGATGTAGAACCTGTGCCACCAGTTCGGCGGCACGGCAAAGGCCACGGCGAAGGCGCACAAAGACAGCCCAACATAAAACAGGTGCTTATGCAGATATCCGCCGCCCATGGCCGTGGCCGCAGACCCAACCATAATTGCGCCCACCGCTAACAAGGTCAGCCATGGCACCACCAGTGTGCTTATACGAATGGACTGTGCAGTGGCGTTGCTGTTATGAGCTGACAAAGGCTTCTACCAGTAACTTCATTGAGGAGTCTTAGACCTCAGTCAAAATCATAATTCGGCAATAGATCACTGCTTTTGACTTACATTTTGCCAGTGAAATGATAGAAGTGCTATAGCAATCTCTCAATCAAAGACACCTGATGAGCAGTGGGCCCGACATTGAAACTACCCTAAATAAACAGAGAAACCACCAAACAGGCTAACTAATACATAAAGAGCAGCTTGGACGTCCAAGGGCGACGCCCCTCAATTTGTGCTACCGGACAGAGAAACAAGCCATGAAGCAGCCTTCTACCTTCCCAGTTACGGAGGTGTTAATATCGAGTTTTATATTGTATTTCATTTTTGATTGTGATGTGTACTCGTGTTCCTCTAAGTTTCTGTAGTGCTTGTACAATTAATTATCTAGTGTCCTGCTCAGCAAACTAGAGACTCTATACATCCACCCAGAAACAGACCTTACGTCAAGAAATGGTCATTTTAGTAAATGTTTCCATGTATCGTTCATCAGGCAATGAACTATTCCATGAAAGTATTAGTAAAATGATGATCCTATTTCTTGAAAATGCACATGGGCCTGTATGTGCACAAAAGTAAGCAAACCTAAGTCCTAGACATCTAAACAAAATTTGTGAAACTCATCCTACCTTACCAATCCTTTTTGGTCTTTACTTTAGGGAACCATACAACCATTCACCGTCTAGCAAATGCCACTTTCAGCGTATTATGCGTACGCCAGTATACATTACATAATATAAAATTAATTACAAACACTGTAATTTTAATACGATTAATAACTTAATGAATGCAAAGACTACCAATACATGAATAGTGTTATCACTTCCACTTGTACTTTTACCCCATCTCCTCATACCCACCGCGGCTTACCCTTTAATACAGCCTTTAGCACACACAAGTCTAATTTTATTTGCTGGAGGTACTCTATGACTTAGTGTCTGGGTAATTGCTTATGCAAAGGATCGGTGAAGTACTCGATCTGTCCTGGGTAGTGTGCTTAAAAAACGGGACAGTGCGACATACGAGACAGGAAGGGATGAAATTCGACATCTCTTGCTCCCACCAGACTGATCTTGACGTATTCTCCTACTCTCATTTAACTCATTCAAAACGCGTGAAAATATTTTATGTATTATACTCTTTCATACGTTCTAGGTGTAATTTAACATGGTACTTTTTGCACTTCAGTACTGGCAATGCCCAAAGTGCTTACAACCAAAGTACCTTAGCTTTCTTATCACAACAAAATGACTGATATTGTGAGATTTTATGTTACTTCCTATGAATTTAAAGGCTTAAAAATGAGTAGTTGGCCGGTTTTATGTCGTACATGATCGTGATTGCTACAATAATATCTCCCTTGCAAAGCAGAGTAAGCTGATTTTTCCCCCTTTAATACATCTCCATGCATTCACTTCAGCAGTATAGGAAGACCAAAAAGACCAATCACTATTTCTTTCAATTAACTTGTAATCGGTAAATAGCAGAGGATGATTAAAGAGGCCTATTTGTTTTGTATTAGTGCTTTGATTTAGCTTTATTATTGGTTTCTGCTAAAGCGTACCTAAAAAGCTTACGGCATTGAACATCGATGCAGCTGCAGAGTAGCAATGCCTCCTGTAATACCCCAATTTATTTCTTTGTGGCTGTAAGATTGAAACAGTTATTCTCTGAGCAGCATTTACATTTGCCTTGACTGCTATATTTTCTATAAATTTCCTAGAAAATATTAGATTTATATACATTTCTTAAACTCAAGACTCATCTTTTCAAAAACTTATGTTTCCTTGAACTCCTATTTTCGCGATTTCCTGGGCTGTTTAGTTTGGTTTCTTAGTATCAAATATCTGTTACAAAATACAAGTCGGATAGCCTATCATAAGGAAAAACCGAAAGGAAGACCAATTAATTTACAAATGGAAGAGTTACCGAGAAGATCTGAATAATGCGAGAAAGCAGACAGAAAGAAAATTTGACACCACCAAATGCTCATGGCAACCTTCGTTACGAAGTGGAAAAAATAGTTGACTAAACACAAGAAAACATTTTTTATTTAAATTCAACATTAGGATCCTTATAATTGTGTAAATAATAGTTTAAAAATAATGTTAAAGTGTATCAGTTAAACATAGTGTCATTGAAAAAGAGGATTTGAAAATCATGTTGTTGACATATTAATGTAGAGTTTACCCTTAGCATGCGCGGACGATGTTATTGACTTCGTTGATCGTGAGCTTCAGTCCGCGCATCCCCTTCGCGCATACCAGTTGTTTCCGGTCGCAAGATGTTGGAGGAAGAACAAGTATCTTGTTGAAGAGGCGGAACCAAGTGATTTCCTGTGGGTTTTGGACATGGAACGTAAGGTGCGCATTCGTGGTAAGACTTGTTACTACTTTAAGCGCATGGAGACGCAATTGGAGCTTGATGCACTCCTTCAGTCTGATTTCGAGGAGTGGGTTCGTTACATGAAGGACGTAGGATCCTGGGAGGAAGACTGATCGCAAGAGAATGGCCTGCCAGGGCGGTGCAGGCAACTGGCCGCCGCCGCTGTGATTGGTAGCATATGATGAAATTTGAATCTTTAACTGAGTATCGACAGGTCGGCTTACAGGCCAGCGCCTGACCTCGACGGTAGCCAGATGACAGCTGAACAGAAAAGTCAGGTTCTTCATGCTCATAGCGAGCTTCCAGAAGGATGTCGTAGTCAACCGGCAAGTCCGGATCAGCTCGCAGACTTTGAATCCAAGTTCTCATCGATTCCAGAAGATTACCGATGGTATCTATCCAACTGCGGTGGTGGCGTGATCGGTTCCGAGTGGCTGGACAATATCGAAGAGTTGGCCGAATCCCACCGGAAGTTTGAGGCTGAACGAGGTGACGGTGGGTGGACTCTCTCAGAGTTTTTCGTCGTGGGGTGGGATGGCTCCGGGGCACCTTACGGGTTCGATCTCCGGAATGGATGTATTGTTAGTGAGACGACGGGATTAGTTACAACGCTGGCGCCTACATTCTTTGATTTGCTTGTGGCTAGAGGTTTGGTCAAGCTGTGAAGGCTACCAGTGCGCTGGAGGCAACGCGGCTTCGCCGCGCGCCTCAGCTAGTAGTTTTGCAATAAAATGGCCGACCCCGACATTGAGAAGTGGACGCAGCGCGGCTCGATTTCGCTTTGGCATTACGAAGGTTTTCCCGAGAATTATTGCGGATTTCATCTCACTGCAGATCAGGACGGATGCGTGTTTCTGATTGGGCTCGTTGAGCGATTCCGAAACGCCCAGTATCCGGCTCGGAAGCAAATCGTCCTGTTGAGAAAGATAATCGGTTGCATCATACGTTGCACTTATTACATATTCTGTAGACGTGACAAGAATTGGCCGGAGTCCGAATTACTTGTATGGTAGGCGTTGTTCACTTGTATTTAGGCGGTTATTGTTGTTGTTTTTTTGTGGTTGTTTATTTGTGTGTGTTTTTTTGTATGGTAGGGGATATCAATCTGTGCCTTTGTTGTTTTATTGTTATTATTATTACTATAATTATCAATATTATTATTATTTTGACAGTGTTATTGTAGGCCTGTTAACTGTTAACTATTCGTGAACTAGTCGTTTTGTATTTTAATCAGTCATACATGCCTAATAGTCGTGAGTGTTTGACTGTATCTCGTTGATATACGTTGAAAAATAAATTTCGAGTTTAAAAATTATTATTATTATTATTATTATTATTATTATTATTAGATGATCGTGTGATATCTGAAATAGCACCCCCTTACTACCATATTTAGCCACACTGTTATGCTAAGGGGAAACGTCGTGTTTGCTTCTGGGGCATGGTGGTTTCACAACCGTTTTAAATTGTGCGGTCTACCCTTACTTCAATATACATTTGTTTGCAATGGACAATCCAGGCGGATAACAAATTCTTATTATAAAGACAAGTGCCATCACAAGGCGCGTAGATGAAACATAATAACATGTTTCACCTACACCCGCCTTGTGCAGGGCACTTCTCTTTATAATATCCATTTGTTATTTATTTATCCTTCTTAATAGAGATTCGTTCTTGTATATAAAATGTTAAAAAGCATGGATAGCTAGTTGAGTAGCAGCCATGACAGAATGGTTTAAGAAGAAAGGGGCAGAGAGGAATGTTGCAAAATGTCAACCATCGTTCATGTGGGATAGGACACAACAAGAAGGAAAAAGGGTTACTAACCTTTTTTCCGTTACGAATGAGCGATCTTAAAATCCAGATGGCATGTACTTTGATTTTATTTTCAGACTACTACCTTTCTATCCGATCTTGTATTGTCTAGTAAATATAACAATCTTACGAAAACAACGTCTTTAAGAAGATACAAATACGAAGTAATACATAATGGCTCTAATAAGAATAATTTACGAAACATGAGAAAAAGACTCGCTATTGACAGGATTGGAGGTATATGAAATTTGGAGAGAAATGACAACTAGCGATACATGTCGAACTGCGCGAGTTTAAACCATTTACTTTTAAATGCAAAGTCAAATATCAGGGGAGAAAGTACAGTGAAGACGGGCACCTAATAAAACCGCGGTGCTTTTTTGATAATGTTGCCCTTTTAGCCACTTTTATGTAAGCATCACGTAAATTTTAGGGAAAAATAATTTTTTATGGTACTTGATTTTTGACAGTTATTAACACACGCATTAACTAGCGATGGCACTAGTTAACGTTTAATCGTTTGAAAACGTTAATTAATGTCGTTCAAACATTAAATTGCTGATAAAACCTTAATAAATGTCCATCAAAATGCATTTTTAGTCTAACAAAACGTTAATTAGATCAACGTTAATAAACGCCTTGTTAATTCGTGTACATGTTAATTTTGTGAATTAAGGGAGATCGCTTTCTCTGTTACTCAGTTATTGGGAAGAAATATGACTTCATGTACGAATATCTGTGTTTGCATTTTGCGTTGAGAAATCGATTCATTTTGCTAAGCTTTGTCGCCAGACACTGAATACAAGCATCGTCTGGAGTGACGTAAGAAAGACGTGAAGGAACACTGAAATAATGAATGCCTTTTTATAAATATTTTTGTTCTTCCTAATTATTTGTTTTAGAGGGCTGCCATGGGTAACAGCATGCTAAGAGACATGTTTACAAAGGAAAAGGTTTGGAGAATTTAGGAAATTTGTACCTTTCTCAACTAACAAAAGTATTTTGCTTGTTGTAATCTTGACCTAAGAACTCTGATCTTATATCAAATGGAAAATACCTTAATATCTCAACCTATTGATGCGAGAAGACAAACCTACATTACTTTGGTGGGAGGAGAGGGGTTTTGTCCCCACGATTTAAGAAACTGACACACCAGACATATTTAATATAAGTAAAATATTTTCCAATAAAAGACATCCTTAACAACAAAATTATTTAATTGTGTGGGTTGGAGGCCTTTTATTTCGTCGGGGGGGGGGGGAACTTTTTATTCCGGGTTGGGAAGGGTATGTGGGTTAACTGCAAAAATGGTTTTGAAGGGGGGGCCCTCTACCTGCTGCTGCCTACCTCTACCTACCTGCTGCTACCTACCTACCGATACCTACCTGCTGCTACTTGCTGCTACCTACCTACCTACGGCTATCTACCTACCTACCACTACCTACCTGCTTCTGCCTGCTGCTACCTACCTACCTACCGCTACCTACCTACCTGCTGCTACCTACCTACCTACCTGCTTCTACCTACCTCTACCTCTACCTACCTGCTGCTACCTACCTACCTACCTACCTACCGCTATCTACCTGCTTCTACCTACCTCTACCTACCTACCGCTACCTACCTGCTGCTACCTGCTGCTACCTACCTACCTACCTCAACCTACCTACCTGCTGCTACCTACCTATCTACTGCAACCTACCTGCTACCTACCTACCTACCTACCTGCTGCTACCTACCTACCTACCTACCTGCTACTACCTACCTACCTACCTGCTGCTACCTACCTACCGCAACCTACCTACCTGCTGCTACCTACCTACCTCAACCTACCTACCTGCTGCTACCTACCTACCTACCTGCTACCTACCTACCTGCTGCTACCTACCTACCTACCGCTATCTACCTGCTTCTACCTACCTACCACTACCTCTACCTACCTGCTTCTACCTACCTACCTACCTACCTGCTGCTACCTACCTACCTACCGCTACCTACCTACCTGCTGCTACCTACCTGCTTCTACCTACCTACCGCTACCTATCTACCTGCACCTCTACCTACCTACCAACCTAACTACCTGCTTCTACCTACCTACTGCTACCTACCTGCCTGCTTCTACCTACCTGCCTGCTTCTACCTACCCGCTACCTACCACTAACTACCTGCTGCTACCTACCTCTACCTACTACTACTTATATACTTGCTGCTACTTACCTACCCTGCCTTCCTGTATCCACTGCTAGCTAACTAGTTATTTCTAATTACTACCAGACTACCTATTTCTAACACTACCTATCAACCTACTTCTAACTTCTACTCACTACCTACTTATACCTATTACTACTACTACTACTACTACTACTACTACTTACTACCTGATCAACATAGGTAGAGCGGGCAAGCAACCACTCTACCTAACGCCCCATCTGGCTAACCTGAACCATCCGTCTCTTTACCCTCCCTCTCTTTACCCTCACTCTCTTTACCCTTATTCTCTTAACCCTTATCCTCTTTATCCTTATTCTTTTTACCCTTATTCTCTTTACCCTTCTCGTTACCCTCCCTCTCTTTACCCTTCTCGTTACCCTTCCTTTTAACCCCTTCTCTGCTCACTTTTTTTCTCTTACTATTTTTCTCTTCTGACTCCCTTTACCCTTCTTTTCTTTACCCTCCCTCTCTTTACCCTTCCTCTCTTCACCCTTCCTCTTTTCACGTTTCCTCTCTTTACCCTTCCTCTCTTCATATTTCCTCCCTTCACCCTTCTTATCTTTACACTCCTCATTTTCACCCTTCCTCACTTAACGCTTCCTTTCTTCGCCCTTCTTTTCTTTACACTTTCCTTCTTTACCGTTGCTCTCTTTACCCCTGTTCTCTTTTCCCTACTTCTCTTCACCCTTCCTCTCCTCACCCCTCTTGGGGTTTTTGCTTCTTATCTTCACCCTTCCTTCCTTTATGTTTTCTTTCTTCGCCCTTCTCTTCTGTACCCTTCCTCTCTTGGTCCTTCCTCTCTTTACCCTTCCTTTCTTTAGCTTCTCTCTCTTGACACTCTTCGCTTTACCTTTCCCTCTTTTATCCATTCTCTCTTCAGCCTTCCTCGCTGCACCCTTTTCTCTCTTTGCCTTTGCTCTCTTTATCCCTCCTCTCTTTATTCTTCCTCCGTTCACCCTTCTTATCTTCACCCTTCCTCGCTTTACGCTTCCTTTCTTCGCCCTTCTCTTCGTTAGCCTTCTTCTATTTACGCTTCTGGTCTTTACCCTTCATCTCGTTACCCTTCCTTTTTAACGCCTCCTTTTTAACGTTTCCTCCCTTTTCCGTTCCCTCCACCGCTGTTTACCCTTTCTTCCTTTACCCCCTTTTTACTTTAATCTTTCGTTCTTTATTCCCCATGAACTTAATTCCTCTTAATTACTCTTCACTTTAGATTCTTTAACCTTGCTCTCTTCGCCTTTCCTTCATCTATTCAACCTATCTTCCTCTTTACCCTCCCTCTTTTCCCTTCTTCTTTTTACCCCCTGACTCTCCTTGCTTTACCTTTCCTCTCTTCACCCTTCTTTGACTTGAAAATTTCTCACCTTAATTATTGGACTTGATGGTCCAATGGTTAAGGTGTTTTTTTCAAACCAACGGGTCATGGGTTTGAGTCCCATCAGCTCCCTTAGTGAAGAGAGGCAAGCTATTGTGGTAATGCTCCACTCATGATGAATACACTTAGTCATATCCAGATGTTAACACACTTGTGATACAAAAAGTTTACCTGAACACAGGTTGAATATTTTAAGGTTTACTAAAATACCTTTCCTTCTGTAAGGGTAGTGATGGTCTGGTGCAACAAGAAGCAACAATGATACAAGTGGCAGTGAGTTGTCTGTATCACTTTCTGTTTTATCATAAGAAATGCCAATATGAAAGAATCAAACTATCCAATAACGATTACGAGATCAAGGCAAAATGCAATCCTAACGAAGCGGATTCTCCTGCATCAGACTGTGACTTACAGTTTCAGTAGTGATGCTATCTCTTACTGAGTTTAAACTGCAGTCAAACATAACTAACTGAAAATCTTACAAAATCATGCTGTATAAATACAACATATGGAATGCACAATTGCCCACCCAGCTATGCTCATTGTACACTACAATAGAACGAATGCGATGTACAAAGTATCTTGATTGCAATTATGTCATGCAAGGTGTGCAACGTTTATGCGTGAACGTCAGAACCTATTGTTAGACTCACTGTTGTGGGCACAAACAAGAACAGACACTATGTTGCATGAAGACATATGTTATGCTAAACAGTTAATTGATTACATGAAAATTGTATCAAAACAGATTATGCAATTGCAAAAGATCACAATCGAGAGTCCGGGGTCATAGTGAGAAGTTTCGAGTATTACTCGACCATCTCACACTTCTTCACTTTCAAAAGCTCAGTTGCAACACCGCATACGTATTTTGAGGTCTATGTTTTTGGTAAAGGAATATGAAGCCTCATGCAGTAGTTTAATTATTTTCTCCTCTATATTTCTCTCATTATTGAAAGAAAGGAGATATATATAGATATGCAAGACCCTACACGGGGGTTAGCAAAACGTACTAAGGACATAATTTCTTCGGTAAGTCGAACGGGTGACATCCCTTCTGAGACAATAAAGTTTTTTTCTGTGCTCAATGGCACTATTGAAATGCTCACATTCCAGCGTGCAGAACAGGTTCGCAATATGTTCAAATAGTGTAACTACGCTCAATGGCACTATCGAAATGCTCACATTCCAGCCAGTAGAATGCATTCCAAATATGTTCAAATAGTAAAAGGACGCTCAATGGCGCTATTGAAATCCTCACATTCCGGCCTGCAGAAGGCGTTGCCAATATCTTCAAATAATGCAACTACACTCTATGGCACTATTTAAATGCTCACATTCGAGCATGCAGAACGAATTCCCAATATGTTCAAATAGTGTAACTACGCTCAATGGCACTATTGAAATGCTCACATTACAGCGTGCTAAACGCATTCCCAATATGTACAAATAGTGTAACTACGCTCAATGGCACTATTGAAATGCTCACATTCCAGAGTGGCGAACGCATTCCCAATATGTTTAAGAAGTGTAACTACACTCATTGGCACAATTGCAATGCTGACATTCCAGCGTGCAAAACGCATTCCCGATATGTTCATTTGGCATAGCTACGCTCAAAGGCAATATAGAAATGCTCACACTCCAGCGTCTAACACGCTTTCCCAATATGTTCAACTAGTGCAACTACGCTCAATGGCACAATTGCAATGCTCACATTCTAGCACGCAGAACGCATTCCCAATATGTTTTAAAAAGTGTTACTACACACAATGGCACTATTGAAATGCTCACATTTCAGCGTGCAGAACAGGTTCGCAGTATGTTCAAATAGTGTAACTACGCTCAATGGCACTATTGAAATGCTCACATTACAGCGTGCTAAAGGCATTTCCAATATTTTCAAAGAGCGTAACTACGCTCAATGGCACTATTGAAAGGCTCACATTGTAGCATGCAGAACGCATTACCAATATGTTCAAATAGTGTAACTACGCTCAATGGCACTATTGAAATGCTCACATTACAGTTTGTTAAACGCATTCCCAATATGTACAAATAGTGTAACTGCGCTCAATGGCACATTTGCAATGCTCACATTCCAGCGTGCAGAACAGGTTCGCAATATGTTCAAATAGTGTAACTACGCTCAATGGCACTATTGAAATGCTCACATTTCAGCGTGCAGAACGCATAAGTGTCTAGTTTGTCTATCAATTCCAATGACTCTTTAAGTTGCATCAGGAGGCGAAGATTTGAACAACAAATTTTATATTATGAAAAAGGCCGTTTTCTTTTTGGGCATTGCGATCCCTAGAAGGTCCGATACTTGAAACGTGGGAGGCTACGCCCACAGGCTCCCTAGGACAACAACTCTAGTTTTCATCGAGAAGAGATGACTTGAATATATTCTAACTTCAGTGGGCTTTGCTCAGATAGACAGGTGGGAGGCCAGTCCTTCCTTGATAAAGTCTCATGGCAAAGAGAGGCTGGTCTACAATTACGTTGAGTAGGATGTCAATGTCCACCGCTGGATAATTGGGAGCTAATGTAGCCACTAGAGAAATAGGGTAAGTTAACATCGGAGGTCACCTAGCTATGTTGGTAGAGCGCACGCCGCGAAAGCGTGGGTCACGGGTTCGATCCCTGGTTGTGACATATTTTCTATTTCTCTAATGTTCTTTTCAAAACTAACCATAATTGTTCTTCATAGCTTGTTAAAAAGCAACTAGATTGTTTACAGGAGACGATAGGGCTGTTCAGTAGGCCCACTTTTATCACTAGCATCAGATATAAACCACTAAACATACCGAAGCTGTACGATTTTCCTGCCTTTATCGAGGGACACAAAGAACAGTTCATAGCTGTAAGGAACTTTTGTTTTTTCCCTTTTCTACTCACATAAGATATATTTTCATTAGTGGAAAAGCAAACAAATCAACACGTGAAAATATTATCTATAATAGTATGAACGGGAACATTGACAAATGCTCGTAATGTATTACTGAACTGGGGATTATTTAGTAAACAAATATTCATTTAGACAGGCCTACAGTTTCATCTTATAAGGACACGAGTCATTCCAAATATGCAAGGAAAACGCAATAAAAAATTGGACGGGGTGAAAGTGTAAAGACTTTGCATAAATATAGCGCATTTCCCTAGCTTTGGGACAAGAGTTATTGTACTGAAAAGGTGTGTTTCTTTCTCGGAAGCCGCCAACGTTGGATAATTGTTCGTAAGTTTGGTAGGAATTGAGCTTGATCTGGCAACATTGCACACATGCTAATTGATCACACCGTAATAAAAAATGATGGTAGCACATAGAATGAAATGATCGACTGGTTTCGTTTGACGTGCCTGTTAATAACTGATGAAAAATTTTTATTATTGGAAAGCGTGAAATATTTATGACCTCTGCTACTTTTTAATCGAGGAAAAATGGGGAATTTTTAATTGTGCTTTTGTGATTTGTACTGTAGGGGGATAAGCTTAGCGGGGAAGTCTATCAGGATATTAATGGGGTATTTTGCGTGCTCTTAATCACGGTATTGTCGAACAATGTTAAACATTTTATAGTAAGGAACTTCAAGAGCATTTTCAGAATTTTTCTACTTTTCTCAGAGAGCAGATTAGTGTTGGCATTGAAGTGTGACTTATCTTAATATTTACAAATACTCTTAACTTAAGTAATTTTATAAAATCCCCAAATCTTATGAATTCCCCTAATTTATGGTAAGATGTTTTTGTTGTTGGAAAATGTGAAATATTGATCACCTCTGCTACTTTTTAATGGAGGAAAAATGGGAAACTTTTTATTGTTCTTTTGTAATTTATTGTTTAGGTGGACAAACTTAGTGAGGAAGTCTATCAGGATATCAATGCGGTAGTTGAAGGTGTGGATGCGGATCAGTTTAACGATTTTCAAGAAGGTGACCAGAATAACGGTAAGTAACATTACTTTCTTATTTATTGTTAATTTATTGTAGTATTAATGGTTAGCAGATCAGAAAAACACCAGACACCACTGTCTTCTTAATTTCATTTCATCGTACCATTTATGGTCACGAATTATTTACACTTATTGTTTTTATTGTACGAAATAGCCCTAGTCCTATTCAATTAATCTTATTTTCGTGGATAATGATTGGTTCAAAAACACAAGCCATTCAGGCAGTCCAAATTGTGATTGGCTCTTTCAAAAAAAAAGTTGGGTATACTCTTTCACACACGTCATTTCGGTCATTCTGACGTTAGTACTCTGAGGAGTGTCAGACGAAGAAAGCTTTTAAGTACACGATGTTTTCGCTATTTTGTGCAATATTCTTGTTTTCTACAACAAACAAACTGTTTCTTTTTATTGTATCATTTATGTTTAGGAAATCAGAGTAACGCAAATTTCATGCACTTATTGTTTGTTTCGCAGCCGTAGAGCACGGCGAGGATCGCGGCGTTCCTGGCGCCGGAGGGCGCCTCGAGCTCGCAGGTCTCGAGCATCCGGGCCACCTCGGCCTTCGAGACCTCCCGGCCAGCGGGCAGGCGCTCGCCCTTGGCGCGCTCGACGTCGCAGGCGCGCTGGTACTCCTCGCTCGTCATCAGGTCCATGCGCCAGGAGGCCTTCAGGACGCCGCGCACGGCTGCAAGGGCCTGGTTCACGGTCGCCGGGGCGCTCTGCGCCATCAGGACGGCCCGAGCGGCCTCCACGTGCTCGTAGCGCACGCGGTGCCAGGGGAAGGCCACGGGATCGACGTCCTGGTCGCTGGCGATGATCCGGGCCACCTTGCGGAGCGCCGAGAGCATGGCGCGCCGGCTGTTCTTCGACCCGAGGCGAGCCAGGTAGACCGCGGCGGGGCTGTCGCCAGCCGTCCGGGGGTGGGTGAGAGAGTCCTCGACGACGGTGGCGAGGATGGGGGTCGTGGGGGTGGTCATCGGTGCAGTCCTTCAGTTACTTTCGATAACCTACATTATACAGGGTAAGGGGCAAGTCGGATCCGGGGTCAGGCGTAGGTAGGTGTTCGCGTCGTCACCCCCTGCAGCGTGCCCGCCCCGCCCGCCGGGCTGGGCGTCCACCCCTGGAGCCTCTCCCAGAGCCGGATCCCCTTGTAGAAGGCAACCTTGGCCATGGCCTAGCCCCCCGCCACGCCGGACAGGTTCGCCGCGCTGGCTGCGGCCTTGGCGGCCTCGAGTTCCGCGCGGAGCTGGTTCAGGACCTGCACCATCTGCTTGATGCCCGCGGCCGTGGCGGCGGCACCCTGGGCGGCGCCGGCCGCCTCCTGGGTCGCCTTCTTGATCTCGATCTCCTGCTTCTTGATCTCGATCTTCAGCTTGGCGAGCTTCTGGTTCGCCTCACGCTGCTGCTGGATCGCCGCCTTCAGCTCGGGAGACGGGTCCGGGCTCTTACCTGCCGTGCGCCCCGGCTTCACGTTCGACGTGAGGAACACGCTGCCCAGGCCCTGCCCGACGCGGCCCGCACCGAAGCCGAACCCGGCGCTGTTGTTCCCGATCCGGTGGAAGCTGCGGGTCACGTCGCCGCGGGTCGTTTATGTGTCATTGTCTAGTCAGGCAGCAATGCTAGTGGCGGAACCAGGGGAGGGGGAGGGGTAAATGAAGATTAGATCATTGATCCCATTTCTACCTTTTGATTGAGCGTGACTCATATTTACGTAAAATGGTAGGCCTATAGTATGTGGGGAAAAGGTTTGTTTGAAATGATTTTCAGTGTGCGCACCTACCTGGACCTTTTACACAGGGACCTTTAAAAGGATTGCTCAAGATAACTTACATAGCATACGTTACGAGCAGACAGGTGTCATTAAGAGTGAAAGAGAAGGGGGGGGGGGGGGAGGTTGAAAAAAACATAAAGAAAAGGAAGGTGGAATATTTGGTACATAGTGAGATGGAGTCGATTAGAAGGTATGGTACTTATATAGATGGAGGGGCAAAATACCTAAGGGAAAGGGGAAGACCCAGAAAGAAATAGATGATCAATATTGATAAATGGATCGGCTTGAAGTATTTCATATATATACCCAAAGCTACCAAGAAAAGGTACTGACGATGCGTAACCACAAACCTACTGATGCAGATGCACCAAAGGGTTTACAGTTGTGTGTGTGTGTCTGTGTGTGTGTCTGTGTGTCTGTGGGATGTGGAGGGTATTTCAAAAAGGGTGTGACTATTGGTACGTGAATGAGATAGATATACTATATATACTAACTTCTTTTATTGTACAAAAAAATCAATACTGCACAACTATTTGATTGAAGGAATATGG
Source organism: Alatinidae sp. Z8VKAUB7J3 (assembly GCA_010016025.2). NCBI lineage: Eukaryota > Metazoa > Cnidaria > Cubozoa > Carybdeida > Alatinidae > Alatinidae sp. Z8VKAUB7J3. The sequence continues at coordinate 126,021,771 of JAAAKM020073195.1, read as the reverse complement.
AAGATTTATAATAGCACTTACATGAACATTATCTTGGCAGTGATTTCATCATATATGAGATGAAATCACCCTCAGTTGCTGCAGCCCAGATTATTGTTTTGATAGAGATTTTCCTTGTATGTTTTTCATGGTGAATAAGATCAAAAAGAAGTTTTAAGTAATAAAATGCATTCGGGCTTCCCGCATATTGTTCGGGGAAGCTCATGCCAAGCTTTTTACATTTTGGGGGAATTAACAGGGGTCGAAATAATGGGACGGCTCCAGCTAAAGCCAGCTCGAATTGTCATGTAGCCATTTTGACAAGGTATTAAATTTCAGAAGTAAACCGGCTTGAAATTATATTGGGTATGAAAATTAATATCTGATGCGGTTGACCTACCACTAATTACCCTACTTCTACACCCTCACTACCTACCACCAACTACCCTACTTCTACACCCTCACTACCTACCACTAATTACCCTACTTCTACACCCTCACTACCTACCACCAACTACCCTACCTCTACACCCTCACTACCTACCACCAACTACCCTACTTCTACTCCCTCACTACCTACCACTAATTACCCTACTTCTACACCCTCACTACCTACCACTAATTACCCTACTTCTACACCCTCACTACCTACCACCAACTACCCTACTTCTACACCCTCACTACCTAACCACTAACTACCTTACTTCTACACCCTCACTACCTACAACCAACTACCCTATTTCTATCTCCCAACTACCTAACCCTTAAATTCCCTACTTCTACCCCTAACTACCCTACTTCTACCCTTAACTACTTACCATTAACTGCCCTACTTCTACCCCGGAACTACCTACTACTAACTACCCCTACTTCTACCCCCTTTCACCAGAGTCTTACCCCTACCCTCTTTCTATCTACAACCGCCAATTCTCTATTTACCATTAACTTATTCCTTGCCTGACTATAGCGACCTTTATCCATTTGGTTGCAGCATACTTCAAATAAATTATATCCTCGCAGCATACTTGAAGACATGTCACGTGTCAATTTTTCTTCTTTACGCAATTCTCCTTTTTTAGACCACTGCGGAGGAAACATGTCGGAAAATGCCAAACAAACTTGGACCCGTTTACTTCCCCGAATTTGAACTCTTTTCCGGTTATCGTTGTTGCCGCTGCTTTGTATAGACATTATATTTGCGCGATTATACATGGGTTCCATCGTACAATCAAGGTATTTTCCCGCTTTACCACAAATATTTATTTATCATCGAGAAGAGAGGCTTTGAAATGTTAGTTAGAAAAGAACACTAGAGATATAGAAAAGCATACTTGCTAACTTATGGGGTTTGGATTGATGACGGGCCGGACGGCAGTTCTTCCTTGGTCAAATCACATGGCGCAGAGAGGTTGGTCTCCAATTGCATTGAGCTGGATGTCGATGTCCACCGGTGGATGATTGGGATCTAATGTGGCGACTAGAGAAATAGAAAAGTACGTTAACATCGGCTCATACATGATGTTCTTGTTCAGCTCACAGTAATTATCAAATGCCTGTATAACAATGGAAACGTACTATTTTGGGGTGGAACTTTAAATGTTTCAAAAATTTTCCTGTCATCTTTTCCAAGAGCATGAAGAAGTGTCACCGCTTGAACTATTACTCTTCCAGGAGGGCATGGCCATGGAAAACCCACCCCGCTTTACCTTTTTAATTGCTTGTTCCATATATTTTGGCAGCGTATTTGTATCCGTAGCACACGAGTTAGTTAAGCGAGTAATAATGTTGTTGATTGTATCAGAGAAATTCATCCTAAGCTTCTCAAGTAATCAAAAAAGCAACCAATCTCTTATTGTATCTTTCAGGAAGTTAATCATGATGATAACGAAAAATTTAAAACCAGAGATTACTATTGAGGAAAGACGGGAAGTCAATAAATGTGACCTTCTAAAAGATCAGCATAGTCGAATATTTCTGTAGTTTTGGACGTGATTTAGAGCTGCAGTCTTCTAAGGCGGATCATGTAGTCTCTGGCTTGGACGTCATTTGGAGAAGTTTAGAATATTGTCACATACTTTCCATTTTCGACTTTAACATACAGTTTGTTTTTCTAGTGATCTCTTACAAATTATCATCTCAAGACCCCTCTTCAAAGTGATACATGTTTTAAAAAATAATAAATTTTTGCATAGAACAGAGAATTTTTTTATGGTACAAAAGTTTCATTCTTTAATGCACGGCATGAACGGGGCTGCGGCTGGGTCTATAGTTTGGTGACAGTTGTAATAAAATTCATAACCACATGTGTATACAGCACGTAATGTTTTGAATCTTATTCTATTTACAGCCAAATGGGCGAGGTATTGACTCAGACATTCAGTATTTTTACAACTATAGTCCCTGTTTACCCTCGATTGTTCCCATATTGAGTTGATTATAAATGTTGCTTACGGTACTTAAGCACGGTTTACACATGCAACTTTTCATATGCAACTTCCTGCAACTTGTTGCATAAGCCTGATGCGCCCGAAATTTTTCATCATAGTTGCATGTGTAAATGAATACGCGACTAGTTGCAACTTACATACTGCGACCAATTGCAACCTGATGCAACCTGCAAGATACGCGCTTTCAAACTTTAAATCATGCCTATCAAAACCTTGTTAAATGAACCCAGTTCATAATTTTATGAACTGATTGACATTAACAATGTTTCCTTAAGGACATTTGCAAATTGAAACAGCCGTTTCTCAAAGTTGATGAGAGATTTAAACGCGACATTTTGTATACGGTTATTTGGTTGCAGGGTTGACACTGTGATGTAGTTACAATTGGGATTTCTCGAAAAAAAATTTGCGACCTTATCACTTTAGTACTCTATTAAGTACTATCTAGATCAGTGTTTCTCAAAGGGGGTCCAGGGAACCCCTAGCGGGTACTTGAGATTTCAAAGGGGTAAATTTGGGAAAAGGGGTACTAGGGGTGCAGAGTATACTTAGGGACAAACTGTGACTTGCTAGTTAAATGCTATACTTTGGTGGCAAATTTCCTGACGATTTTTTTAAGTTCACGAAGTTTATTGCCATTCCATTATTTTTTACATCAAAACAAGGGAATCAGAACACAAACAACAAAAAAAATGTTGTCTCCGCGATTCTTCCACACTGCTAACGCTTTCGTTTTACAGCTAACCAAGTTAGGATTCTTTACGGGAGGTTTATTGTGCATTTTACATGAGTTGATGACCCCTGATTCTACTCCTTCGGACCGAGGGGAAAGGGGTACTTTCAAATTTCGGATGCGCGAGGGGCGTAATACACTGTCGGAGGTTGAGAAACGCTGATCTAGAGTCACGTCTGTTGATGATGACATAAAAATGTTTCATTGAGAAAGTAAAGTACACTGCCTTGATATAGCGCCCTTTCTGTGCGAGGCACATTGAAGGCGTTTTAAAACTTATATCTAGCCCGCATCTCAGGCCGGCTGTTAATATGGTTTTTCTACTCCACTCTGTGAGGAGTGTAGACACATAGCAGCCACACTCTGTGGTTACTTCATTTTCGCTATCATAGCCACGTCCCAACTTTTCATTTTGGTGCAGTGAAGCATCACTCAGCTCATATCTTGCTCAAGGATATTACAGCACGATTAAGGCATGAACCTCTGAATCTCATAACACTTGGGCAGAACAGAGTAGCCCAGGATTGGGCAAGACAGCTCATTGGAACTACGTATTCAGACGTTGGCTGTTGCCATCCTCCACTCTGATCTTCTGCTTGTCTTACCAATGACTTCCATGCTTCTTATGTTCAGTACACCAGCTAGATCGTCCACGTATGTTTTCCTCTGTCTTCACCGTGCTCGCCGTCCTTCTATCTTTCCATTTGTTACCAACATCTCCAATCCATCCTTCCTTATCACATCTCCGAAAAACTTAAGTCTTCTCCTGTTAAACGCTTTCATCATCTGTCTTCTTTCTCCGATCATCACCAAGACTCTCTCATTTGATACATTCTTCGCCTAGCTGATTTTTAACATTCTTCTGTAAAAAAACATTTCTGCTGCCTCCAGTCTTCTCATTGCTTCATTGATCGTCCAAGCTTTCACTGCCATACAGAAGTACTGCCCACACATGACACTGATGCAGTCGCAACTTGGTATCCATTCTAACATTTCTGTTTGTCATTAGATTCCTCATGTTTTTGAAGGCTGTCTTTGCTTGTCCGATTCTCGCCTTTATGTTTCACCTTTATATCTCGCCGGAGCATACTGACATGATTATTCCCACAATGCTTCTCGCGCTAAGTGACAGATATTTTTCGTGCGTTTGTGCCAGAGTTTTATTAGCGTTGTGACCTCCGGAGTACAAAGAACTGACGAAGTCTTGAAGAAAAGACGAAACCTCTCGTCATCAATACTATTTCCTACAGTTGGAAATTGTAAATTTTAACAACATCATAGTTTTAAAGGAGCTTTATAAACTCGGGTCCTGTCAAAATAAGTTCTTTGGTTAAGGCCCATTTGCTTGGCTCTTCATAGGGATCCGAGGTTTACGACGTCAACAAAGTCGCCGATTTTGCATACCTTCCGCTGTCGTCAAAACATACAATAGATCGCTTACCCCGCCTCTTTTCATGCGTGTCTACATCATAAATATTTGGCTTCATGCGCTCATTCAACATTAGCTTTAGCCTCCCACCCCCCATCCCCTCTCTTGAAATGTTTCACAGTCCTGAAGCCTCACTCCAATGCTAAGCAAGTTGAAGACGAGGGTTGAACACAATGATTTCTTCTGCTGCAACGACTTTTTAATCGATCGCTTATATAAGGCAACCTGACTAGGCATCGTAACATTTTAGCCTCTCCGGCTTTATTGAACCTTTAGTTCTTCAGATGTTTAAAGCCAGGAATTGAAAGAAAGGTATTGTACAATAAGTACATAACGGTACGTTTGCTCACCCTTTACCATGACTTAAAAGACAACTGAATCTTTTATCTAATCGTTCATTTACTGCTAGGAATTGAAAAGAAGAGAGTTTCTTTGCTTTCAAATCGATAACCATCAATTCGTGGATTTACACTGATCTTTCGTTTGACAATTACCTCAAAATTGGTCGACAGTTGCTTAATGCTACCCTATGTCGTATAATTAGTCAAGAACAGTGCGTTGCTTCATCTCTAAATTGTAACGTATCGGTCGTTTCTATTTTTCTTGTAACTTGAATCATTTAATGGCATTCTGTAGGATCTTTCAGTTTTTCATATATGTTTAAATTCTGCTATTTGACCCTTTGTCTGTAGAGTTAGGATTTATGATTCAAAATTGTATTTCCACTTCATTTTAAGTCAAGATTTGCGTGGTTTGTAAATATGGTGTTGGTAGTTTAGTTTTTACTCTTTGGTGCTACGCATGCTATCCAGTTACTACCTCGGTACAAAAGATACACTTATGGTGACAGTTTAATAAAACATGAAACCACTTAGCGTATAGATATATGAATATGGGAGATGCTGATAAGGGGAAAAGTACTAATTTAAGAGGTACAAATGTATCTGTAACTATAAAATTGGAAAAGCCTCCGTTTAGTGGATCGAAGATGTGAAAATAAGATCTAGGCTCCTTGCCACAGATGTGATAATAGGTCTCCCAAGAGGGAGGGATGATAGATTGACAAATATATAAAATTGCCTAAAAATTAATTTACTAAAGTCGTCGTTTATCAGCATAATCATCCTAACCATCAGCATCAGCAAGATGATTAACCTTATTATCATCATCATCATGATCATCACTATTTATACTCACCATCGACATAGTCATCATGATCATGATCATCATCATCATCATGATCATCATCATCATCATGATCATGATCATCATCATCATCATCATCATCATCATCATCATCATCATCTGTAATAGCTGAAGTTAGTATTCGACAGTATCCTTGCATAGTTGGATCTATGCATGTCACTTCCCAACTTCTTGGTCGGATTATCATAATAGTGTCATAAGTACATGTAGTTAATGAGAGCTCTGAGCCTGATGGGTTTCCATTATCTTTTTGATGCGGGGTTGAATCTTAGTCAGCTTTAGCCAAACGTGTCCTCTCACTCACAGATTTCCAACCTGTTGCGTTTCTGCGTTAATATGTCTGACACAGCACTGAATCCACATTCAACCAGGTACGACGTCGGAAATGGGAGCAACTGATTGTAGGCTTCAGTGGACATGATGGGATATTTCTCCTTGGCTTCCTGGGCCAGCCACATCAGTGGGCCTTTTAACTGATGTATGGCCTGTGAGTCATCATTCATCAGCTCGACCATCTGCATTTGGTGGCATCTCTCAGTGCTCATGTTATCAGCAGATAAGGATGGCTGAGTCAGCCAGAAACCTTTTATTTTTCCTATAATCGCTGGTGCTCTGTCCGCGGCACAAGAGGTGAGGTTTTTTCATGGGAATCTCGTTATCATCGAAAAACTTCATGAATGTCACAAATATATCCTGAGCAGTCGTAGTAAGCTGTAGCGACTCGCAGAAAAGCAATTCTTTATGGAACTCATCGGGTTTGATGAACTGAATGTAGGCGAGAAGAAATTTCATCAATTTTTCTCTGAACTGAATTATTACGAAGTGGTATTATCGCAGTCACATCATCTGATCGCTTCAAAACCATTTTTGAAAAAATATTAAGCACTGGTTTGATCGAAGTTTCGCTTATAATGTGGGCCTGTCCGCACTTTGCAACTAATAGTGACAGTTCATAAATGGCCGTCAAACCCCCTGCTGTTGAGTTGTCTGAGCATGAAACAATCAATTGAGAGTTTTCTGCTTTCTCTTCTCATACTTTCTTTCAAAGCCCGATAATATGACAGATCTCTGCCGTGACAATCTGGACATTTTGTTTTCAAGTGCTGTTTAAGTTTGGACGGCTTCATAGAATCTTGGCACATGGTTTGTCCACGAAGTAAACAGAGTGGCAGTCACTCATTGTTAAGTATATGATCACGATTTTCTTGTATGATGTCACAGTATGTACCCCCGTCTTTATTGATGTATTATGAGCATGATGACTCTCCTTAAAATTTGATATTACTTTCGGAGATACTTATTTTGCCAGTTCTAACTTCTAGAGAGGCCAGAAGCAAGATTTGACGTAACTAAGACCATTGCTAGCATGGAGTCCTTCATGAAATCATGGTTTTTGAAGGTTAACATAGCGTGTGAGTGTTTAACTTGACTGAGATCATGAACCTAGAGTTAACCCTCCTTTGTTACATGCTTGACGACTGTAGATAGGAAAACTGAATGATTGTTAATTCCTTATGTCTATTACGTAAATAAAGTGCTGAAGCGATGACGTCACGAAGTCATTTTCTTCCAGGATTTATAAATATAACTAAATCGAAGGGTTAATCAGTGTGTTAACATCGAATGCTCGAATACAAAATATGGAAATCTCATACCAACAAAGAGAAACGGTTGTTTGAAGTTGCAAAATGCCTTAACGAAAGTCTGTTAATTTTGCTTAGTTCATAAAAATCATGGACTGGGTTTAAATAACAAGGCTTTGATAGACATCATTGAAACTTTAAAAGGGTATCTCGACGACTGCTAAAGATACCGTTCTCAAATTTCATTTTATCTATGTCAACACGAATAATGCAATGTGAGCAAAATATTATTAAGTTTCTGACATTTCATTAAATGGTGACGTCACACTTTCGTACTCTTTTCAAACACCATCATTCCAAATTTTTAGGCTTCCTTTGATCATAATGACGAGAGTAGCGCTCCAGTATGCCTGTTCATACAAAGCGTTCAGTACTAGAGAGTTAATTGAGAAATGGCAAACATGTACAGAGGATGTTGATAATATGATAATATATGAGATACAATGTATTTCAATCCAGACGTTAGTAGCGACATGTTCTGCAAATATTGAGACCTGCAATCTTGGACAAAACGTTGTCTCTCCAGCAGGACCCCACGATCATTTTCAAAACAGTCGTTTCAAAGAGCTATGTTCTAGAGCCCCATAATATCCCAAGAAAAGCCGCAGGTGCAACGAAATTACAGCAATAAAAGCGTCTGTTCCGTGGTAACCATTGTAATGTATTTTCACCCTTTGCCTCCAATTTTGCTCAAACATTCTCAACAGTTTTTTCCAGAGTTGTAGGCCGTCATTGCCATCGTCATTACCATCATCATTACCATCATCATTACCATCATCATTACCATCATCATTACCATCATCACCGTCATCATCATCATCATGATAATTATAATCATCGTCATCATCATTCTGATTATTACCATCATTACCATCATCATTACCATCATCATTACCATCATCATCGTCGTCGTCATCATCATCATCATCATCATCATCGTCATCCTCAAATTAAACGTGCATTTTTCCATGCTTGCCTGCGTTGGATGGGTCTACATTAATGCCTCACTCCCAATATGTTCCAGATAGCGCTTAGTCTAAACTCAAATTTCTCTCCAGAGAACAGCCAACAGTAATAACCCGTAAAAGGATTGTTGCTTTCTATTCAGGATAGGAAAGTACGTACTCTGTACCACTATATCAGTTTTGATGTAATGTACAACGCCAAAACTGTGCAAAACAAGCAAAACGGCAACCACGACGTCTGTTTGCAAAAGCTCATCATGTACACACCCTTTACTTCTATTGTATGCGATTAATCCGCGTTGATCGTCTCAGATTTTAGACAATGACTGCCTGATGTAAGCAGACGTTTTTCTGGCAAAGTTTAACATCTCTTCTCATTAAAATAATAATCGCTATATATGCCTTAAAAAGGGTATTCACTGTGTCTACACGTTCTACCAAAATCTTTACTACAATGGCTTCACGGTATATTTGATGCCCCGGTGTTTTTGCCAACAACAGCTTTCTTAAATTGCGGATATCGAGCTGTTTTACATAGAGACCTTTCTATGCAACGAAATCTTTAGCAATTAATACCAGATGGAAGCGGTTGGCTTTCTCTCATAGTTTTGACAGACTCCTTACTAGCATCTCCCTTAAAGCTCGGACTGCCGCCAAAAAATCTTAGTTAGTATGTAGTACAGAATTTAGTTAGTTACTTACTTACTTACATTGGTTACTTACATTGGTTACTTAGATTGGTTAGTAAGTTAGTTCATTAGTTAGTTAGTTTGTTAGTTAGTTAAATAGTGAGTTAGTGAGTTAGTTAGTTAGTTAGTTAGTTAGTTAGTTAGTTAGTTAGTTAGTTAGTTAGTTAGTTAGTTAGTTAGTTAGTTAAGAAGAAGGAGAAGAAGAAGACAAAAAAAAAGGAGAAGAAGAAGGAGAGGAAGAAGAAGAAGAAGAAGAAGAAGAAGAAGAAGAAGAAGAAGAAGAAGAAGAAGAAGAAAAAATAATAGATCTGCTGTTTAGTAAGTCGAATGTACAAAAAATTGTGTTTATTTTCAGTCAAGAAAAAAAGCCTTCGCCATCCACACGACAGAGAATCTAAGAACAAGGAAAGGCCAAACTTGTCTGCGTTCTCAAAGCATGTGAGGAGTTTTGTGTCGTGTACAATGAAACTGAGTGGATTGGAAACCCGGCTACGGTCACAATATGGGAATAACTTGCTGAACACATCCATCATCTTTTGATGCATTTTTAAATCTTTTCCTTATTTTAAATTTCTTTATAATTTCACAAACCGATTCGTTAATGTCTGATTGTATAAGCATGACCTTCAAGCTTTTGAAAATCGTATGATCCATTTTAAAAGTTGACTCAGAGACAGTACATTTTCAACCTGACTCATGATCATTTAAGGCGGCTTTTACCCCGCTAGCGATCTTAGACTTGCATATAACGTTACCAATCTGTTGACAAATATGTTACTTCTGGAAAACAATATTTGGAATTGCAAAAATCATTCCTTCAAAGGTACTAGAGAAAAAGAAATGTCATCACCTATTTACTGGTCAATCAGAAATACCAAGATGTAGCAAATTCCGTAACCTACAATCTCGAACATAAATTAATGCAACTGGCCTAACCCCCGTTCCAAATGACGATGGATTTTGAAAATCTTCATTTCGGTGACTTGCAAGTCATACCTCCTGTTGATAGGAGGTAAGGAGCAGATAGCGTGTTATACCACAGATAGGAGCCCTTTTTCTTTACTGAGTGTCTTCCATGATTTCGATCATTTTCATCGCATTTATGTGAAAGTTTACATTACTTTTGTCCACGATAGTAGCTTCCTAGGCAAGGGGGTATATGAATTTTAGTTTCTGAAAGATCCTCTATACTCTATGATCAAGTTATCCTCAATGAGAAAAAAGAGATTTGAGGTCAAAAGTGAAGGAACAATTGGTCTAAAGAATAGACTAATTGGCCTTCCTGTAACAATAGAAGCCAACCTATCCCTACTTTCTTTACACGAGGTTTGGCAGTCGCTGACCAGCTCGTCGGAAGATGCGACCTCTCGCCATATCAACTTTACTTCAAGGTAGAAAAAAATAGAGACATAGGAAACAGGTCTCTTGGGAAACGGCGTTTGTTTGGAACAGATTGCCACATAAGGACGGCATTAGAAAGAAAAAAACAAAGTAATAACTGCCAAGATGGTCTGATAAAGGCAGCACAGTTTCCTATCTATCTATTGAAGCGTGGGATAAACAAGATGATTGTGCTCCCGCAGACTTACATCTGATAAAATGGAATGTTGCGGAGAACGACAGAAAATAAGGAACACGTTATTTATTTGGGAGCTGTTACTTAAATTTACTTCGGCTTCTAGTTTTACCTACTTAATATCTTTGGAAAATTGTTTTGGAATAGCAAGGCCTAATAGAAAGGGTAAAACAGTTTATTAATTTGAATTCGAAAGCGGTTAATAATTGTTTTGCGGCAAAAAGCACAAAAGTGCTCGATATTTACCAAAATTTACGGTAGTTGTCAAAATTCGTTATAGTTAGTAGGCCTTAGCAAGATAGAAAATGATAATTTGACTTGAAGCAAATCTTTCAAAAGGTAAAAAAAACAAACAACAAGCACATCTATGTCTACAATAGGGTCTTGTCAGTTCAGGCACAACAAGTGAAGTCAGAAACGTTTTTGAAATTTTCCAATCATTATCAAGACAAGTGCTATAATCTCACAATCAATGGCGATAATTGCTTGAAATTTGTATTGAAAGTGTGTAATAGATGAATACTAAAAGCCATAAAATCTATGGAGCAGACATTAAGAGGGTGGTGGTAAAAATGTAGAAAGACCAAGGACGAGGCAGATTTAATTCGTCTTATACTCTCCGCCATGGCATACCCTGGCTATCAACAGGTAGGTGCAAAGGAATAATATGTATACTAGAAAGAAGATCACAATACTTTCTGTGAAATGGGCGATAGTGAAGTTTGATATCCGCCCGGAAACTGGGTAGTTGTGATAACCTTGTGCGTCCGGCCGGATTCTTATTGTCATAATGGTAATATAGTTACAGTACCATATGCTAATAGTGTAGCAAGTATCGCAAAGTCCTCGATTATCATCACGTACCACATGAAATGAAATCCCTTATTCGCTCTCTGTACACCAACTGCATCATTAACATCACCACAAAATCCTTTGCTGCTCATCCAATTCCTGTTAAACGAGGCGTTTTACAAGGAGATTGCCTTTCAGCAATTTTTTTTATCTGTGTTTCAATACACTGATGTAAGTTTTCAATCAAGAAAAGTTTAGGTCTATCGGTTACAACTATGGAATGAAGATGAACTCTATTCGACGGTTACAGTTCGCAAACGACACAGCAGTTATCTCCTCTGTTCCATCTGACAGACAGAACTTACTAAACATGTATTTCAAATGTAGTATATGGGCAAATCTCAAATTCAGGATAGGTAAATGTGTTGGATGAATAAGAGTGCAGCGGAAACAATTCCAGCCACTTCTTCTCTTAAACAGAGACGAAATACCACCAGTGGTGACAGGGAAATCTTTCAAATATCTAGGTAACGAATTTTCGATCCCCAGAAGTGACATATTTTCTATTTCTCTAGTGGTCTTTTCCAAAAAACTAAAGAATGAGCAATGAAGTAGCCAAATCTCAAATAACGGAAAACTAAGAAGGGATGACCAACTTACATTTCATCCAAAACATAAAATTACGATTCTTCAATGTCACGTATTCTGCAAATTGAAATGGTTCCTCACAATTAACAAGTTTGATGTGACTTGGATCAAAGCATCGTGTAATAGTATGGTCCCATGTTACATGATGGTCAAGGATTGGCCACCCCGTAACATTACTCAGCCGTTGCATCTCGTACTATGTTTAAGAAACCGGCTTAAAAAAATTAGCATCGACTTAGTGATGACGTCAAAAAAAGTTGCAAAATCGTCGCCGCAAGACAAAAAGAAAGTCATAAGATAAATTTATAAGGTCCACAAACTACACAGAGCAAAGATACAGAATATCAACGCTAGGGCTTTACTCTCATAATACTTCTGAAATTGAAACATTATTATGAAAATATGGTCTGGACAGTAAGAGAATCATGGATAAACGTACAGAAGTAGCATTGCGCTCTTCTTATTACCTTTTTTGTCGGAGAATCAAGCGTTGGACAAATTATTGTCGTTACGTAAAATACTCGATATGTTGTAAAAGGAAAGCACATTTAGACCAAAATTGTAAAGGAATGGAAGGCACAATTTTAAAAAAATTATACAGAGGTTGTCAGTAGTCTCTTAAACTTCTTGAAAATAAAAGTTTCAAGGGTTATAGGATTCGGAATATAGTTTTAGGTCTAAGCTTGTACAATTATTAAAAATGTAGTCAACGTAATGTGAAGACTTATGATACTATATGTCATGTTATTATTATGCTCTATTGTATAAGGCGTTTTTGAAGAAGTACTTCTTTCCATTTGCCAACAATATTCCAGTTGCTAGAAAATACCCCTTCGCCATGATGCAGAGAAAAGCCCTGAGTCGTGCATTTAAAGGACCTACTATAATTAGCCAAACATTACTGGGCAAACAGCAACTATTTTCAAATTTATTTTCACTTTAGCTAAAGGATTGTCCAAAGGTGCAACTTGGTCGCCACATATTTCTAAACATGTTCAAACTCTTAGGAAAAGACATTGGGACTACGAATGCTCCTCTGTTGACTGGAAAAGGTGAAATTCGCGGGCGATTGGATCAATCAGGCAGAGTACACTAACAGCCTTTTTTCAATAACACAAATTACGTTAGACGAACATGTATAAGAGATGTTATCATTACGAAAATCGGGGGTAGGCTCATTTTCTACCCAAATGCTTACATCATTGTTATCTATCTAAAAGAAAACTTAGGACCTTATAATAATTAGCCAGTGTTTACATATATATCCTTGAATCATTTGATTTTACCACGGCACAGAACCAATACCATGACAACGCGGAAACAAAGATCTCTCTTTTAAAAATCTCGGGAGTAAGTAAAAGAATCATTTTCGTTTACGTTGTGTAGTTACCAGCACTACATACAAGCATTACTGTGGATCCTAATTGCATATTATGTGAGATGAAATCATTATCAATATCTAGTAGTACGATGTTTAAACAGAGCTGTGCAAATAGTTTCTAAGCAGAAAACAAGAATAAAGGATAGCGTCTTCTAACAGTTGCACGGAAACCTTATTAAAGTATGGGCGACAATAAAAGGAACCAGATCAAACTGAATAGCCAAATATTGTACCTCGTACAGATGGTGAGAAATGTTTTTCCTTCTATCATAGTGTGACAATGATCTGCTTTCTCTATTTCCATTTGATTATACTGATATGCCTTCTCGATTTTTCTTACCTCCTTCTCTTCGCAGCTAGCGGAAGACGAACGTTCCTGATGGTCGATGGTGAGAAATGTTTTTTCCATCTTTTTATTTTGTGTCCATGATCTGCTCGCTCAATTTCAATTTATTTATATTAATATTTTTCCTCGATATTTCTTCCGTACCTCTCTCCGCAGCTAGGGGAAGACGACGGTTCTTGATGGACGATGGTGAGAAATGTTTTCCCGTCTATCATTTTGGCACAAACATCTGCTCGCTCTATTGCAATTTATTTATACTAATATCCCTTCTCGATTTTTCTTCCCTATCTCTCTCCGCAGCTAGGGGAAGACGACGGTCTCTGATGAACGATGGTGAGAAATGTTTTTCCTTCTTTTATTTTTTGTCCCTGATCTGCTCTCTGCTTCTTTGTTGATTTATAATAATGACTTTTCTGGATTCTTCTTCCCAACCACTCTCTGCAGCTAGAGGAAGACGACGGTTATTGATGGACGATGGTGAGAAATGTTGTTCCTTCTTTTATTTTGTGTCCATGATCTGCTCGCTTTCTTTTTGTTGACATATGCTAATGACCTTTCAAGATTTTTCTTCCCTACCTCTCTCCGCAGCTAGGGGAACACGACGGTTCCTGATGAACAATGGTGAGGAATGTTTTTCCTTCCTTTACTTTGTGTCCATGATCTGCTCTCTCTTTTTTTGTTGATTTATAATAATGACCTTTCTCGATTTTTCTGCCCTACCTCTCTTCGCAGCTAGGGGAAGACGACGGTTCCTGATGGACGATGGTGAGAAATGTTAATACTTCTTCTATTTTGTGTCCATGATCTGCTCGCTCTATTGCATTTCATTTATACTAATATCCTTTCTCGATTTTTCTTCTCTACCTCTCTCCGCAGCTAGGGGAACACGAAGGTTCCTGATGGACGATGGTGAGGAATGTTTTTCCTTCCTTTACTTTGTGTCCATGATCTGCTCTCTCTTTTTTTGTTGATTTATAATAATGACCTTTCTCGATTCTTCTTCCCTACTTATTTCATGTTTTTCTCGTACAAATAGTTTAAGACAGGAGTTGACAGGTCTAACTGAAACACAATTAGCTGACGTAAGTTGTGGTTTTACCATAATTCACGCAGAGGTAATATATTTATACTTCTAATCCTTTAATCAGTATTAAAAACTTTACAAGGTACATCCAGCTTAATATTTAATACATTAACAATAGGTTGCTTGATTTTTACATATCTGTCAAATTTTTTTCACTATTAACAAGAAGTGACAGTAAACCAAATTTCTAACTTAAATTTACAATTGTCTACCAACACTAGGAAACATTGGTAATGGACTCAGATGATAATACATGAGTTTTAATATCTCTTCTTAACAGGGATAGAAAGGGTCATCCCATGGAAAACCGCCATACAGAAGGAACGAAGGGAGGAACGAACTATTGACTACGGATCAAGAGTCATACCTTTACGACACTGCAGCTCCTCTGTGTTCCAATTGATGTTTTACCACCGATGTATGCGTTCCTATATAGGTACATTTGTTGCATTTCCATGGGCGTTTGAAGTTGCTCCATCGTTAAACCATAGTAAAAAGGGCTAGTGCTTTTCACAGAATATGTAGGCCAATTGTATTAGTTCCTTGGTAATTGAATAAGATCAGAAGAGTAGTTATTTTGTAAGCTTGCAAAAAGTTAATAAGTTCACACACGACGGAAAACTACGGCCAAAAATTCACAAGTCAAATTTTTGACACCATCTAAAACAGAGGTCTATATTTTGTGAACCTAGGTAGCGTTTCTGAACAGTTAATAAAAACTATGTAAATTTCCTTTTATTTCTTGGAGTTTTCTGTACCACCTCAGCAATGACCACTTGGTAATAGAAGATGCTTAGAAAGTGTCAATATCTGGATTCATGTAATCCATTAAACGTTTGTGAAAGTAACCGTATTTAGCGTTGGTGAGAGGCAAAAATGAAGCAGCCAACAAAACAGCAGATAAATGCAGCAGCAACAACATAGGCCAAATATCATATGTATAGGAATAAGTATTTTTCGCCTGAATTTACACCTTTCCTTCTTTAAAATAAACGGAAACTTTGTTCCTGAAATCTGCATGGCACATTTTTGTTCAAAGGACTTTGTAAGTATGTGTTTTCAATAGTTAAGGATCTCTTCTCTACCGATTTACGATAGCCTGACTTTCAAATAATACACAGAGGAGCTATAATTCAAGACTGGAAGAGTTATCCTTCTAGTAAACAGTTAAATTTGGTAGAAAACCGGGATTACGACATTTAAAAGACATCAATAACTAATGTTTTTCTAAGGCATAGGCACAAATGCACACAGCTTGGGACCCTGGGTAACAATGCAGCTCAAGGTAGAAATGCTGAAAACGAGGTTTTATATCTCGTGTTCATTCATTTGTAGGGCATCGTATAGGAATAAGTTATGACAGCTTACGGTTTTCAATTTCCTACGCTTGTCCGATTCGTATTTTCCAAAGATTCGACCAATGATTCCACAGGTTTCGTATATTTCAATTATGGCAGTATGAAGGATGTTAACCGAAAGTTTAAATACTTGGAAAGGTAATACGAGAAAAAGGATCAGTTTCATTACACAGCAATAGTGCATTCCACTTACCATGATGCTTCTTCGATGCCAACGTACTGGACTGTGGAAGAAGAATCCCCAATGAAATAATTGATAGGATCTTAGAATAAAGATAAATTAGAAAATTAGATGGTACCTGCGACAGTAAATGTAATTTGGTTTAAGAAATACACAACTTTTTAACGTTTGGATAAGACGGAAGACACAATCAATATTATATAAAGTACTAAGCAGACACATAGCAATTATTATATATTTATCCTGAATGGAGCATGACCACAGCAGCTTGCTTTTTCACAATAGGAGCTGAGGGAATTCCAACCCAAACCTTAACCATTGGCTTAACTTGATGGTCCAAAGGTTAAGTTTGGGGTTTTCAAGCCAATGCGTCGTGAGTTCGAATCCACTAAGGTCTCTTAGTGAAGAAAAGCAAGCTATAGTAGTAATGCTCCACTCATGATTATTTTGTTTGTTTTGTTTTTGAACTCAATGGCTTTATTGGTGATCTCTTTACAAAACTTTTTCCGCTGTTGTCACCTGGCGTAGTACATGGGACAGCAGGATTGGTATACAGGAGTTATAATAATAATAATAATAATAATAATAATAATATATATATATATATATATATTACACCTGTCTACCACTTAAGGCCCTTCACTTTGCACAGGAAGGCTCACCATGATATATTGGTGTTACATTTTGTTGGCAAGGCCAGTACTTAAAATGTCAGCATATGTAGGAGTTTCATAACATTTTACATCCATTTCTATTCTAGGTAACAACAACCACCCACTCCCCCCTGAATAAATGGCACTGCTACAAAAGAATCATTCAGTTACTGGGATAGTTCCTTGCTTCAGCACTGATCTTGTCATCTGTTCCCCAACACTTCATCAGTTTCCATGAATGCTTTGACCAATGCAGCCACTTTAACATGTTACTAATGTACCAAGCAGCTTCTAACAACAATACCCAACTATCTCTTTCCATTTGCAGAAAGTGTGTAGGGGGTGGGGTGTCTCTTTAGACTACATGTTCACAAAGCATGTCTGCCTGTGAACTTGGCAATTTAAGCCAACATATGCAGGGTTCACAGCCACCCTAGAAATCAGGGAATTATCAGAGAATTTCGTACTTGGCTCATTTTGAGAGTAAAATCAGGGAATTGTCAGGGAATTTTGGGAAAACTCAGGGAAATCAGGGAATCTGAAATAAGGTGTTCTTGGTTTTTTTAGTTAATGGTATTCCTATTTTCCAAAAAAGTATCTTTTCCTTTAAATTATTTTGAACGTCATTGAAAAAATTTGTAGTGAACTCTGTATTTAAACTCTGCATTTAACGGCCAGCTTTGAATTGCGAACTACAGGCAATGATCGGTAGTCCGTGGCCCTTGAAAACACTGTGAGATACAGGCAAACAATGACATTCTCGCAGTACTAGAAGTGTCATCAACATGATGCAACGACCAATGGACCCATGTAACGCACCCTTGATAGAGTGACTCCAATGAGTTGCTTAAAACCTATCAATTCTACTTAACACCTGATGTTGATTTGCTTCTTACTTGATTTTGATTTGCCAGCTTAAGCTATTTGCCTTAGAAAAGAACGATGGACATTTTGAAGCACTGAACCGAGGGAGTCAACCATTTAAGTTTGTTGACAGTTTGTCGACACTCAGATGCATGCATGGCAGACAAACATCAACAATTTTTTTGTTAAAAAGTGAATTAACTTTTTGCTAACAAAGACCATATAGTCAAACTTCGCATATTGTGTGATTTTCTATTTGGTTCTATTTGGTTCAGCTCGACCCTGACCTCGCGTCCCACACAACCTTTAATTTTTACGCCTTCAGTTAAGTCCGTTCCGGAGTAATCACACTTAGTTCACTCTTTGATGTACGTTGATAAGTAGTACGAAGCTGGAAAATATATGTTAACTCGATTGGAAAGACAAAGTACGTTCCGAGCTTTGGTGGCTAAGAAAACTGTCGACTAAGTAAGGCATTGCGTCCGAGGCAAGTCAATCCATAAAAATTAAGATTCAGTAGTGATGATGTTACTATTTAAGTTTCGTCCGACGTGATACTTCATACATCAATGTCAAGCTATAATAAGATGCCGTAGTAATTCCACATTTAACTATGAAAATCCTATGCCTTGTCTGAGAAATGCAGTCAGACATCAACAGAGTACTTATAAATTGGCATAACTCTTCAGATTTTACTTCAGATGACTGGTACCGCTCCACTTGGCACAACAGAGTTAAGATATACTCAACATCTAAGTCATTCTCTTTATATCACTTCACATTACTGTTAAAGTAGTCTCTATTGTCTCAATTGCAGATGGAGACAAAGCTATGATGATGGATCAAAACCTTATCTCCCGGACAGATTCGATTGGCTGACGCAAAATCTCCGAACGTTGCTGGATACAGAAATAGTCAACATGTCCAGATGCCCAAACGTCGTGGGGAAAGTCATAGTGTCATTTGCCTTGGGACAAGAGGCAACTCATCCTTTTAGAGAACTCTTCACCAATATAAAGGCTTTTTTGATCTCCGAAACACACAGGCCTTTGGGGACCTGTACACAACGGAGAACATGCAACCTGTCTTCGTACCAAAGTCAGTGGAATTTTTTTTTCTCACCATTCCCTTGGACGAATCCTTGTAGTCCGTCATGTCTAACCGATCAATGACGAAGATCCGAACTAGAACTTATCGTTTAGAAAAGACGTATTGATTAACAACTCTGGTACGGACGAATTTTCTTATCTTCTTGAACTTAAGTACGTTTTTATTTATTGCATCTCTATAGTAATTTACTTTAAGATTTCAGTTTCTTTAGGAGATAAAAAGGAAGACTATTTCTCTAAAGTCATCATCATTCTTCTTCTTGAAGCAACCAAGATAAAATACAAAAAACACTTTCTTCCATTTGTTGTAGTCACTATCATGATATGTTTATGATGTTAATGAATTACAACTGTAATGATCGCAATACTCATGGATGGGATAACCAAATTATGTGGGGTTGTTACACACCTAATTATTCAGTGACAGCCAACTCACTGAACATCAAATTTTGACAATCAAATTTACTAGACTAGGGAAAGATTATAAATTTGCTTATAAGGATGTGCAAAAGTAGAACAAAATGAGTTATGATCAGGATTTCTCATATAGCTTCTAATGGCTTTCAATTTTTTTCTTGCCTTTCCCACAATAAAGTTTCTGAGGCCAAAATATTAGTCAGAACAGTTGGTAATATTTACCCAGCACCCCCATTGATACGTTTGTGCAATCTTTCCCTCCTTATTGCAACTAGACCTCCTGTCAGCCAAGTGGTTCTTAGGTATAAAGAAACCACTGCCTAATAAAAAAGAGCTTATAAATTGACATGAAAACAAGCAAAAGCAATAGAATACTGTAGATTATCAGCTTTTCCTATACCAGTAAAATTTTATTCAAGATTTATATGCAGCAATAAGTATAACTTACCAACCATTTCATTCTTTCGAAACACTACTGAAGATAAGTTAATCATGTTCATTCCATACAGATTGTAATCTACGAAAAACTGTAAATGCATACATTTTAAACTGACTGCTAGAACTGCTTTTTTAAATGACTAAACTGAAAAAGTTAGTTAGTGGTACAAAATGATGCAGTAAAAATTTCTAAAAAAATTAACTGCAGTAAAATGAGAGGATGACCATTCAAATCAACGTGTTCACAACAACTGTGATGGAAAAGTGATGGCTCTTAATGGACTTCCCTTGATGCTTTGTTTACATATAAAGGCATTTCATTTATACGTTTCTATAAGCCCTCAGCAGTTTTTTGTCTTCTTGTTGTCTGCATAAGTTACATGTTACTTGAGAGTAGGCAAGCCTCTTTCAGACAACCTAATTGTCTTTGTCACACAATATTCTACAAAACATTTAGATTTATGGGGTTCAATAGAGGCAGAACGTACCGGACCGTAACAGACAGCCTCACCAGATTGTAGCTGCATTCCGTCTACCTTCTCTGCTCCTGAATGTATTCTATTGGATATACCAGTTCAGTTTTGTTACTGAGGTCTCCTAGGCGTCTCCTTAAGGCAGTTCTATCATGGCTTGGCACTTCTCCTGCTAGGTTACTTGGTTTCGCTTCGTCAGCTTTAATGGCCTTTCTGAGTCTTCCATCTCCTCTAACTTTGTTGAGTTGCTGTTGTTATTGGCTGTTGCTGTACGATTTTAATGTTGCCGCTGTGTATTTAGTGCCTTTTGCAATATTTTGCACTGAACTCTACCAATCAAGTACTTTCATCAATATTGTTAGGTCATAACATTATAGTGTTGCTCTTTACAACTGCCTAAGGTAGATCCTTGATTTAGAAGGCTTAGCATTAACGGACGACGAGGCATCATTTGTAGTTAGTCTGTTCCTTAGATGAACGATTTTGTGTTAAAGGGAAGACGAAGAAAACTCGCCTTCTCCGTTCCGGTGTGACTTAACGTATTATAAACCCAACCATAGACTGCAGTGAAAGCACAGATATAAAATAACAAACTGTACTATTGTGTCTTTGTCACCACAGCTTCATTGCCTTATTTTCAGTCCACTGTAAGACGTCTTTTCAAGGATATATTTTCTAATTGTGTTGTTTACGTCTGTACTGATGGGAATGATAATTTAAATGCATCTTGATGCTTTTTGTTTCCGCGCATGGGTACTCTATGGCGAGACAATTTTGTAGGCTTTGCAGTGGCACATCGAACAGCCGAATCGCACTTGAACGTAAAGGGTACCAAGACGTCAGTGGAGACCACCTGTGCCATTGAATCGAAAGTTTTGCTAGCACAGTTATCTTTTGTTTGCTTTCTATGATAGCGACAGTTACACTCGGGTATTTTTCCACGTAAGAAGCCATGAACTTGAATGCTGTCAATTATTTCGAGCTATCGTCAAGGTAGACCTAATTATGCACCAGCTAATTTGTGTGTACATCGTGGCACAGTTTCCTGTACACACACATAAACACACAGACTTCCCCACACAACCCGCTCCTATTTGACAGTACAATGTACAACAAACTTTCAACTGATTACAATGATGACTCTCAGATTCACCTCAAAGAACTTTATTGGCTATATTAAAACAATACGGTCAAAGGGAGAATAACGTTATATTGGTCCAGTCGAATAAACATAAATGGGGGCTTTATGTATTAAAGGGAACGATCAGCAGTGGATATTTAGACCTAATTTGTATTGAGAACAACTGGTTATCATTAAGATAGACGTAGAATTTTGTAACTAGATAGCGGTAAAGAGAGGCGTTGTGCAAGGATGTATTCTCTCGAGAGACCTGCTTTATCTGTAAGGTGAGATTGGCGCGAAGATTTTAAAAGAGGGATTTCACTCTAAATTAATGCTTCTATTCTCTCCAATATTTAATAGTCATTTTTATTCCACTCTGATATGTAATTCTGAAAAAAATAAGCAAAGTCGGCCCTCGCAATTTAAGACTTGCACACGGTACCATATAATTAGCGGACAATAAAGGAGACCTACAGAGTAATTTTAGCGGATTCTTAATTGAGATTGGAAAGAAAACACTGCAGAACTGCATCACATATCTGAGGGCGTGTGCCAATGATGGGTGCGTATCAATGATAAAGAAAATGAGAATCAGATGCATATATGACGTGAAAAAAGAGAATAAAATTAGGAAATATTTCTTTTCAGTAAATAATTGCTGTACTCTAGAATAGATCGTGAGAGTATGTACTAAGATGTACTACGTTAAATGTCTTATGCTTGTAGGAAGCTAATCAGAAATATGATTACTCAATTTGTGTCTCACTTTTGCATGTCTTCAGTGGAAGCACGCGTTATAATTGTATAGAAATCTTTTTTTCATTTTAAAGTTTCTGTTTTCTTGTTTTCGTTTTAAGTAATTCAAGAGCAGCCAAAGAATGAATTAAATGTATCTAGCTCTGAGTTTTCATCCTACTGTTTGTACGTATTATGACTTTTGTCATTCACAAATACTTTTATACATATGTTTACGCTATATCGACAATTTCTATTTCATGCAAAGGTTTTACTGTTTGCATTTGTAGAATAAAACAGTCACTGCTTACCTTTGCGCTTGAAGCATGGGGCGCAAACAGTAAATTTCCAAGACTAAATTCAAGACGACTCTCTATCGAGGAAGCGGATGAGAAATCCCTTCTACGCAAACACAGTACCTAAAAACATTCCCCAATTAAAGTCACACAAGTTATCTGTGAACGGAACACTACAATGTCGAGTAAGTGAGCTAAACTAAATAATATAAAATTAGGGACTGGTTACAACGACACAAATGACGTCAGAATACATTTCATGGCCATTAAATGTGCCATCTTGATTTCGTGCGACCTCTAAGCTCGAGGTTATAGGCCCATTACATAACCAGTTTGCCTCCTCCTGCTGCAGCCCCGTCCTCGTTGATACTTTAAAAGGGCACACAATATTTTTATCGTAAATAAATGTACTTTGCCCAGGTGTGATAACGGACAGTGTCTACCACTTACGTCATTTATCAAAATACTGTACACCGCTACTCCGAATGTGTGCTTTTTCGAGAGGGCACTCAAGAGAATGGGGCGTTTATTCAGCTCTTGGGCAAATACGAGGGGTATTTATTTGAAGAATTGTGGACACTTTCTAACGGATCATTCTTCTTGTTTAACTAAGAACCCACCTATTGCGTGCCAATTTTTAGTGCCTAGTACTTTGCAATTTCGAGCGAAGAAATAAGTCGATTTCCAGTAAGGAATTAAAGTGCATCCGAGACTGGGTAAGTGTTGGGCGAAACTAGTCGCAGTATTTGTGCTCTTCAACAGGGTCACTTTCAACGGCTTTTCTCTTCTGTTCATTGGTATTTACTCCCCATAAGAGCTAGTTAGAATCGTTACGTAACGTTTGTCTATTCTTGTACGATCCAACATTTTTTTGCAAAGTAAATTGTTTCAAAAATGACAATTGGACACTTCTATAACGTGAATGACAGGCTTATCAAGTGATGTTAGCGTACCGGCTTATGATAAAATATCTTGTATAAGAGTATAACACATGCGTCAGCTTTCATCTTTCATGGAAGAATAGAATTTACATGGTCAAGAACAAAGACAACTTTTAACTCATAATGTTTTAGTCATCGTGTGAAGGTAAAGGGAGGATAAAGGAACAAAGGACAAGCTGTTGCGGTTTAGGATTGCCTGAACACGAAGGCAGAAAGTTATAAAGGCCAAAGTAGAGTAGAGGGGGGGGAGAAGGGGGGGGGGGGGAGGAGGGGCCAATTGTGCAAGCATCTAAAGAAATTAATACAAGGAAACAAAAAAAAAAGGGGGGGGGGGGGGTGGTTTGTGTGGGGGGGGGGGGGGGGGGGGGGGGGGGGGGGGGTTTTTGGGGGGGGGGGGGGGGTAGAGTTGCCTGTTAGGCCAGCAGCTACAACTTTATACGCACTGACGGAATGTACAGTCGGATTCTAGTTTCAATCTTTTATGGCAGATTGTTTGGTTTTTTAAATATGGTCTGAGTATTTTTCACGCCGTACGTTTCGAATTATCATTATAGTAAAACGTAACAATTTTTAAAAAAGTATCCAAAACTGGTTTTTGTTGCATATTTTTATATTGCAAAGTTTTTTAATGTTTTACATATATAAGTAATTGTTAATTCAAATCGTTGTTGCCTTGAACAAGTTGTTGTTCAAATTCTGTCTTTTACGTAACTAGTAAAATATGTAACCGTTCTGAATCCCTCTGGCTAACATTATTAGGAGTTTAAAAATTACATTACAGTTTGAAGATCATCAATGGACGAGCTAAGTCTACATCTTTTGAATTGATATGATTTATCTGAAAATTTGCTTTTTTCAGAATTTGAACAATCTCTAAATTTTTCTTATTACCGTCCCTGTGTAATGCAAGGTTTTTACCAACTTTAGCAAAAAATAAGGCTCCAATATTTCTCACTCTGTTTGATAAACTAAATATTTCTTGTGTCCATTGGAGAAAAGATGTCTGAGGTGGAAATGTGGAAAGCTTTGAAAGAATATTTACGAAATGGAAAGATTATGCACCTAAACTTCAAGAGTGTAAAAAAGAATCTTTTCAACGCTTCATTCAATGTTTATTCCATAAATACATTATCTATGAAGACTGTTCACTTGATTTTGTTGTTTTTAGGGGTTTGGAAGAAGGAGATTTGAAAGACGAAATACCTGCAATTCGTAACTAAATTCATATTCACATCTTTTAGATCCGCTGCTGTTGGTACCTGTACACATCTAAATAAGTTATTAAACTTATGAGGTATTTTTAAATGAAATACCTTCCTCAAGACTTTACAGGTGTGAAATTTTCGGAGAAATTTCCAGTAACTATTTTATTACCTGCATCAAAATCAAAATTATATTATACCACGGCAGTTTCCATACTTGCTTTTCATACATAATTGTAAAAGAGACATCAAATTTACATAATAAATGCTTAAAATTGCATTTAACATCCCTGAAAATTGGCAAATTGGTCTTCTTCTTAAGAATCGAAGTCGTGCTTTTTCACCTCATTGCGATTCAGAATTTAAAGCACCGTCAGTCTTCACAAGAAGCAATGTTCCTACACTACTTTTTACAGAACCACAAGTCTAAAACGCTCCCGTTGACTTCAAAGGTACATCTAGGAATAAGGGTACTGGTTCTTACACACAGCTAGCCTTTACAAAAGATCGCTGTTCTTACACAAACTTCCGAACAACCAAATATTTTCTAGAAGTTTAATCTAGGATTAAGGTTTCTGCAGTGGCACCCCTTCGTGTAGCTCCTTAAACGTCTTTGCTTGAATATCTAGAACAGTTTTCGAGGTCGTACTCCTCGATTCAAAGTTAGCAGAATCTTTTGGAATTCCTTTCAGTTTCTCTAAGAAAGTTAGACGTTTATACCAGGTAGGTGTAAACCAGGTAAGATATATGATTGGACCTGTCGTTGCCAAGATTTGGACCATCAATATTTGAATGATTGTAACTATTTCGAACAATGAATCATTATAGCTGCTGGTGAGAATGATGCCGTAAATAATCATTGGTAGTGTCAGAAATATTATATGGTTAGATGCAAGAATAAGAAATCGTTTGCTTACTTCCCAATCTGCTTTTCTTTTTTTCGACGCTTTTATAATCCCTTCACTATTTTTTCTCGCCATATTCGAAATATGTTTCTCGCTTCCGCGTACTTTGCGTATGATGTAAGAGCAATTGATAGCAAAAACCAGTATGAAAATCCCGTTAATGACCACTGAAACATATCGAAACATTATCCACTCTACAACGTAAACATCCACAAAAATGTACACTAAGCAGAAAAGAGCAGGAATCAGCCATAACATCAGATCCACAATCAGTAAGGTCCACGCATGGTTTTCTCGTGTGAACTTTGAACGATGTCCTGATGAAATAATGAAGACATGATTGAATGTAAAACAAAACAAGCTCCGCAATCATCTTTCTAGAACGATTCCTTACTAGAAAACAAATGTTAAAGCTATCAGCATAGCAATTTAAAGCGCCATAAAAGAATACTATACTCATGAGAAGTACATCTTTTAAAATATGCTAATAAATCTACGGAATAAGAGGGAGAACCTAACAACTATTGCTTACTTTTTTGGAAAGGATGCCTTAGCCCTATTTAGGCTTTTCAAGGGTATTGGCGAACAGGAGGGGGGAAAGGGAGCAGCAATCCACCCTTAAGCGACAGGAGCAACTTGGGTCTTCGAATGAAGAATTTTTAAAAAATCCATATAATATGCTTGAAAAATAAATATAAAAACAACGACATAAATCTTTTCATTTATGTAAATAATAGATTCTATATTCTATTGTGTAGTGTAAGTAAACACCAAAATTACAGTCATTATTTTGGTGTTATATCTTTTTGGCAAATAAAGGTTACTTTGAAATTTGGTTGCATTTTTATCTAGTAAAGGTATTGCTAATTGTACTTTTCTAGATTATCCTCATTGAAAGGACCTGCGAAACGTTCTGAAATATGGACGTAATAGGTTTGTAAAACTTGCTATATGCGTAAATCTGAGACAATGTTTACCCTACCATTTTGCCAGTAGGTTTCCAGTTTATAAATTTAAGTTACCTTAAACCTACTGATATGTTTGATTGGGTTGTAGAAGCTCCCATACCAAACTGGAAAGAATTTAATATAATTTATTTGTCCAATACTCATTAGGCTCCAACCATTCAATATATTATCATTTACGCATACAAGGGGTCTGCAGGTTTGGCACGGATGATGTAAATGATGACTAAAGATATTAAAATCTAAATAAAAGTTCTCCTTTTTACAAGTTTGTACAAATTTCAGTAATGAATAATATTTTCTAACGTAATATTCATTGTTCAGGCAGATCCAGGCACTAGTGACGTATTATGGAACACTTTGGGAGCTTACACACCAAAGTGGCAAGTCACAAAGGCCACGTCGCAAATGCGACGTCGCAAAGGCCACGCAAAACTGTGCTTTCAGACTGAAGTGGGACATGCCACGTCGGATGTTGGAAAAATACCTGCTCAATAGAAAGATGTAGTTTTTCCAGGCTGGCTTAATGAGATACTTGCTCATTCATGGCTTAAAGGTCACAGGTGGGAAAAATCACAAGGTACTTGCATATCACATCGAATACTACTCGCTTAAGGAAGTATGGACGCGCTACAATGCAGATGAAACTAACCTGGTGAGTACAAACATCTAAGACTGTAAGTTTTCTCAATCTTATTTACCCACTTTATTTCACTTATCACCAAAGTACAAAACTACATGGTTAGGCAATAATTTTAAAAGTAATTGGATTAAAATTTTCAAATGCGGGGCTTGCTAAAGTTGGCCCATTCTTTTTACATTGATAAGGAAGATAAATATTGGCAAACAGAGATCTGTGTTAACCCACACCTGCCATGCTAGAGCCTCTTTATTGGTAGCAAACTACAGCGTGGTAAAATTATTCCGCCTTCGTCTAAAATTGACAGAAAAACAGCTTCGTTTTCTCATACGTTTTTAAACCCGGTGCTAGAACGTCCTTGGTTACGTGGTGGCAACGACATACTCAGCACAGTATTTTCTACAAGATGCTGATAATATTTCTTCTAGTTTTGAGTCACAACCCAGAAAAAGATTCCATCGATCAAATATATTTGGAGCTTAGTTCGATCGATCAAAAATCTTTACGACATCTTGCGCGATTCCTTCCACAATCTTAACGTTTCTGAAGCGGCATTAAGAGAACACTGTATTAAGAATGTCGTTGTTACCACGTGACCAAGGTCGTTATGACCTAAAGAGCACTTCCGGTTTAGTAGCGTATTGGGCCTATTTAATTAACCTAGTTGTAGTGGAATCTGAATGCTCCGAAAATACAAGCCATTCAGGCAATCCAATTTCTGATTGGCTCTTCAAAAATACAGTTGGGTTTCCCCTTCATACTTTTCATTTTGGTCATTCTGCCGATAATACACTGAGGAGTGTTGGATGAAAAAATTTTTAGGTATACAATGTTTCCGCTATCTTGTCCAATATGCTAGTTATTAAAGCATGGATTTAAATACACGTTTTTCTTTTTACAAGAAACATGAAATTTGAGTTGAGTCTGACTGTTTCTTAATGTTTTCATATTGTCAGCCTGCAATATTTCTAAAATGTTTCCTTTAAATCGATCCTTAAACATCAAGTGAATTAATTCACCTACCGAATTATTAATAGACAATTTGTTTCTGGTGATGGTGATAGTCGAATTTACCAAATCAAGATTTAGAGGGTGTTTATTTTTCCGATTAACGTACATATAATTTCCTTCGATTTATGGAATTGTTATTTGCACGAGTTAATCTGATGAAAGGGAAACAACATGCTTCTTTGGAATCGACATATAAATCCACTATTGACGTTCATTCACAAACTTTTTACAGGCAATGAGTTTTTTAAACAAGATGGTATACAGAGTCTTTCATGTTCTCAATTATTGCCACTAAATTGCAAGCGTTTTGTTAGTGTACGAAAGAGTTGGGGTAGAGTATCAGTACTGAGTGTATAACATGTGTTTCTTAGGTCCAGTCCATTACAGACTATTTCGTCTTTGAAATTACATTGTTTATGGCACTTCATGATATAGGTGTGAAATTAGTTTCTTAAGTATTGGTAAGGCTTTAGAGTAAATTATACACGTTTATACACTTAAAGTTTCGATGTATTTGAATTTGTTGCAATATTTTTATAAAATTAAAACCATATACCATGTAGCAGTTACAGATTCAAGTACTTTCGTTTGCAATACTTTTGACAAAAACGGCAGTTTGCCATGATAGTTTTAACGTTTCACCTAGTGGAAAACGAGCAGTCAGTTTTTCCTATAATATCAATTTTCAGATGTGTCGTAACCACAAATACGTTTATTACATTTACGTTAAATTTTTAATCCAATATTTAGAACAACTATAAACTTCTTCTCCTCTTTTTCAACGACCCTCAGGTTGTTCTAACCGTATCACAAACAGTTTGGTGTCGGGATGTCACTGAATGCCTGATTTTTGACGGGGACCGGCATAAGAAATTGGAAGAATTTGAGCACAAGTGCTTTAATGTAAGTTGCATGCTAGTTTTTAATGGAAACATTGTTCGACGGTTGTTTCGGAGGTAAATTGTTGTTTTTGACACTTTCAACTCATAATTCAAGCGACTGGATGAGTATTTATGACGCTTGACAAGTCTTAAGCACATTTATTAGGGGCATATTCAGTCAGATTCGGCTGACATTCAAATACTGCCAGAGCACTACTGAGTCTGGATTGAGACCTGCTGCCCTAACTGCCAAAATCCGTCTTGATATAGAATTATGTAGATAATGTAATGCTATCACTTACATTTAGTGCATAATTACTAAAAAAATAAGCTATAAGTCTCACAATATTATAATTAACGCGGAATGCATACACGCATATTTGTACCGTATATGCACAAAATGCACACTATGCATATCTAAAAAACTGGAGTTGATGAGTAAAAAGGGATTTCAAATTTGAATTCAGCACCCCCAAATTAGGCAAAAGCGGGTTCTTTGTGCTTGCCTCAATTTTCTTTGTAAACCAGTGTTATAGTTCCGCATCAAATAATTAGGGGTCCGTCACCTCTCAAAGCTGGGAAAAAATAAACTGTAATTTCTGCCCCTTGCTGGCATTATTTCCAGGGTAAGGCCAAAACAAAGTAATAGAAGTGACACATTCCTATAGATGAGATTCCAGATAAAAGCTAAAACAAAGGAATAGAAGTGACACATTCCCTATCCAGGTTAAATCGGTGCAAGATATGTGCACATGCACATTTTGTGTGATAATCGAAAGGATAAGCACGAGGCTTCTTAGGTAGCAGAGAGTCCTAGGGATAAGTAAGTTTTAGGGCCACTGATTTAAAGAGCATCGTACTTAATGCAATAAACACTATTGTTAACTGAATACAAATTTCTGTTAAATTTACTCTGTATGTTTAAGTACCTTGTTTTTTGAGGTTTACATCATCAGGTGTAAATCATTTTAAGAGAATCAGCGAATAGCATTTGGATTAAAATGAGTTACTCGCTTAATTATGTGTTTAAGTATAATTCAGAATCCCTGGCTCACGCCATGTAACTCCTTTGACGTCTTGAGGCTGTTAAATAACTAATTAGCAAGCTGCTGACTGTGAACCTTTTGCTGTCTAGTCCTTTCTTCCTAGACAATTTTACTTTGAAGGGTATTATAGAAACCAAGAACAGCGATGCGGTTAAACAGAAGGCCAGTGTGTGGTCATTTCCTTTCTTTGGCATCATAACTTGAAGTTTTGGAATCATCTAGGTCAAACTGCTACTTAAAGTTTGTATTCTTTGTGGTACATTCAGTGCCTACAGTGAGCTCAAGAACATAAAGCTTCTCTTGAGATTTAACAATTAGATCCGGGCGAAGATCAGGGCCAGTAATAATGATAATGATAATAATAGTAAAAACAATATACAGGAGCTTCCCAAATTACATTGGTCGGTATCTCCTTAGATGAATATAAGTAGATATATGTGAACACAAGTACATATGAAAGAAAAACATCAAACGCAGAAACAAAAATATAAGCAACGCAAATCAGAAACAAAAACAACAAACCAACGACAGCAATAAACCAAGGTGACGAAACTACAAATATACAAACAAGTAGGTTCTCTATGGCAGTGGTCCGTAATCTGGGGTACACAAAGGGTATCTTTGGGGTCAGAAACCTATTAAGGAATTGACTCAGTTAAATGGGAATTCTAGCTGCTGAGCCATGGTACAAACACAATGAGTAAAAGATGTCATTCGTATTACTGAATACAATACTGTGAAAATAAGAATTAAATACTTTTCTTGGCATTTCAATTAAGATATTTTATTGTTTAGAAATTTTATCGAGAAAAGGGGATGTGAAATGTCAGTATTAAAAAGAACACTATAGAAATAGAAAATGTGTTACCACAGGGGGTCGAACCCGTAAACCCACATATCCCGGCGTGTGCTCTACCAACTGAGCTAGGTGACCTCCGATGACACAATATTCCATTTCTCTGGTCGCTACATTAGCTCCCAATCATCCATCGGTGGACATCAACATCCAACTCAACGCAATTGGAGACCAGCCTCTCTGCGCCATGTGACTTGACCAAGGAAGGGCTGCCATATCCGGCCCGTCTATCTATCCAAAACCCATTGAACGTAGAATGTATCATCGAGAAGAGAGGATTTGAAATCGGAGTTTGGAAAAAAACTGTTGAATATTAGAAAAAAATCCTTCATAAATAATTTCTATCAGTCATTACGATATTCGTTATGACGATCGTTGTCTTATAAAATAGAATACACGTCTCTTATCGGAATATTTTACATACAATAAACATATACCCTTTCGTACAATGCAGACTGAAGCCTACTCACGAAGTTAATTGATAGAAAAAGAGAATATTGCGTTTCCTAGAATTAACGGTCTTACAAACACTTCTGCCCATGTTTTCCACTCTTCGCATTTATCCTGTCCAAACTTAACAGTGTTCGACCAACAGCAGGCAACTTTATTAAACCAAAACTGCTCTACACAAATGCCCTCCTTCAAGTCAGTCATCCACTCAGCACCAATGTCAATAACGCCTGCAGCAAAACCTGCACATATACCAACTATCAGAACGATCAACCATCCTGACCAGGCATCATGCAAACCCTGTGTACAAGAAAGAAAAATCCCATGGTAAGGTAACAGTTCAAGCAACAAGTGATATGGTGTGGTTAGTATGATGCCTTAATGGTTGCCACTTTCATTTAGATTCTGTGGATCTCAATAATGAAAAAAACAGTAGTCACGCAAACCATGGGGCAAAAGAGGAAGCTGCTGTCAGCAAAAAAAATGACACGTCAAGTTCCTGGGGCATGTCATTAGAAAAGGCTGACTAGGAAATTTGAGCTTGTCTGGGAGATTCACAGTAAAACATACTTCAGTGAAGGAAAGGTTGCAATTTGTAGACCAGATCAAGGCACGGACTGGCCTTATGTCACAACAAATAATCATGTGTGTTATTAAAGAAATTTGTGCATCAATGCCAATTGATATGGAGCTAGAATAAGATCGTATTCAAGAAAAAAACTAGTCCATGGACCTCTCCACGGCAGGCAAAATTTGTGCCACAAGGAATTTTTTGTGGCACTTTGACTGCTATGGGTCTTGTAAAAAGGTAACTATAAATTTATTATTATTATTCGTTCTTGTTTTTAACATCTGTTTTCCATGCTGGCATGTGTTGGATGGGGTATGCTAATGGCTGTCTTCCAAAATCATCTAGACTGTGTTTGATGTACTTGTAAATTCCTTTCCATCAAGTCGGTCCTTATCAAAAATAAAATTGAAAATAAAAAGCTTTATACAGATATGAGAAATGAGAACATGGAGGCAGGATCGCACATCACTTCCACTCACTTCCATTCTGACGTTGGGCAAACCCACCAGCAATACCAAACACAAGAAAACACACTGACAAACTTCTGATAGCATTTTAAATATAGCTACACAAATTTCTTATTGTTGATTTCTTTAACATCAAATATAGTATTTGAATTCCTTGCCATTGCTGGAATAAATTCGTGCTCCTTTCACTGACTGTAAACAAAGTGTGTTCCATCAATTCAAGTCTGTGTAAAGCACCCCTGCCGCAAAACACCCCTTAAAATAGCCTTAAATAGCATTTCTTTTTTGGCATATTTTGCTGAGGCGCCCTTATTTGCTGCTAAAGAAAGTTAGCCCTCGAAGTCATTAAGCAGCTACAGCACAAATTGTGTCACAGCACTGTCTCGCAGTGATTGAGAACCTTGTGGCACGTGATGCCACAGGTCATATGACCATGGGTGTATTAGCAAGATCTAAGACTCGTTTGTAGGCATGGACTCTCATTGGTAGTCTAATCATGAGGAGCCCTTGTTGACCTAAGCTACGACACGTCACTAAATGGTTCGTATGATGATTCATGTAATTGCAGCCGTTTATAAACTATCGCGTTCAAAAATATAAAGGAAACAGTTTTTCCGCTGACAAATCTGCCAAAATGCTCTTAGATTTCTTTGCTTTACATTCAGCAAAGTTCAGATTGATGTCAGAGAGAAACGTTAGCAGTGTTTAGAAGTCGCTGGTTATTTATTCCCATTGTCTTCCGTATTTGCAAGTAAGAGTTTGTTTTCTTACTATTCCTTCTTTGTATAGAAAAGACACTAGAAATTATGCTATCACCGGGGATCGAACCCGTGACCCATGCTATTGCGGATTGTGCTCTACCAACTGAGGTTCATGATTTCCTATGTTAACACTAGCTTACAGAGTAGGTCCGCGGCAACATACTTCTGCTCATGACTTTTGATTGCCTGGAAGGGCGTTAAGATGTTATTTCTCGACTTTGTACCGACTATTTCGTATTCTAAAATGAGATTAGAGACAAATGCAAAATATTTTTAAACTTTGCAAAAAATGATAAAATATATTGTGCGATTTCTTGAAATTCGCTAGAGAAGCTTATGAAACAACATATGCAAAACAGTTATAAAAAAATCATATCTTTAGATGAATTTGCGCCAACAGTGAATTAAGAGTTGTATTTTGGATGTTTCGTTGTTATATTTTGGTCACATTGCTCAAAACAAAGAAAAACCGATGGCAGTGACAAACCATTTCAGTAGTTTCATCATTACATTTATAGTTTACACCAATGCCTTTTCATCACTGAATTGCAGCCAAAACGAAAAACCGTTTGCATACATTCAGGGGGAAATTCAACAGACCCCAATATCTGAGTCCTAATCATTGTCAATACGTAAATGTTCAGAAGCACACATTTCACGTTCCGTTTCTGTTCTTACAAATGGATTTCCAAGAAAAGGCTCGCTCAGAGTACCGAGTTGCTCCTTGAGGTGTTGCACACCTTTTTTGCACGGTTGATTTTCCTTAACACAATGTATATTGTCATCATCAGTGCTGTCAATGGGTAAAGTGAGTGCACTGAACTTGAATGACTAAACAATGATTTTTGTGGAGAGACTGCCTCAAGAAGACAAAGTCCATATCTGCTGCTTTCATATAGATATAGAAGGGGTCTGTAATTAATTGAAGGCACCAAAAATGGGTCTTTAATTAGAGGGGGTCTATAATTACTTGACATAATGCGAAAAGGGTGTCTATAATTTGAGGGGGTCTATAATTAGAGCTATATAAATATCTTTGAAGCCCTAGTCCCTAGTCTATTGTGAATCCTCACTTTATCATTGTCAATAGAAATTACTGTAAATCCTACACCAGGGTATAAATGACTCTGCTCTATTGATATTTAGGGGGCTATGGTTGACCATATGCAATAACAATAACCTCCACAGCCTATATGGACACATGCTCTCATGAAATCTGCATTGCAACTTATATATTACACTAGAGTTTACACTATGTAGGACTGGCTGGTATCAAAATACAGAAAGCCAGCTAAAGGCTTGTGGTGTTTGCGCTACTCCACACCACGGAACACTTAAACTGAATTTAAAAATGTCTGTTTCCCCTGGATCTTAAAAAAGAGACTTATATAATTTCTAAAAGAAAATTGTTGATCTGGGGCATTTTTGACCAAAGACCATCTCATGACAGCAGGGTTTTGGGAGGTTAGGAGGAATGAGGAAGGAGGAATGATGTTAATGATAATGATGAGGAGGAGGAGAAGCAGGAACTGGAGAACGACTATGATGATGATGATGATGATGATGATGATGATGATGATGATGATGATGATGATGATGATGATGATGATGATGAGCAAAAAAAAACACCACAAAAAATAGTGAAATTATTGGTCTTGATTATACTGTAAACAAGACTGTAGACAAATGATATACAGGTATTTTACAGATCGCAATGTAGATTGTATTGCTACTGAACAGAGAAATACCATTCCATCCGCTTCTCGGTCTTTTTGCAAGGAATGGGAGTAGCATCTCTTCTCATTGATCGCACATTTTTCCCATGATCCGTCAGAGGCGGTGTTACTGAGCGGTTGAGCCTTTCTCGTGGCTTGCTTCCCTGCCCTGTGGCCACGATTCAAAGACATTGCCCCTCTGAGTTACAGCTGCCCTTTAGTTATTAGCCTATCTAGTGGTTACTGTTTACTTAGCCCACTGCTGATCTGGTGTCTTTGATTGAGAGATTGCCATCCTATCCTTATTATCTAAGTACTCTTATCTTGAATTTTTAAGATGAAATTTCCTAATTCTGTTTCAACCATTATACTAAAATGGCGATGGGGAGATTAACGTTCATTGCCAAATACCACAACGGGTTTCTTGTATATCGAGTCCACACCTGTAAAAGCAATTCTTTATCCTAACCCAGCAAGGCTGGAACGTGGTACTCTATGAAAATTAATGCCAGTGTGCCCAAGGTAGAAGCATAGTGTACATTGATAAATTTATACTTGTTTTCTTCGTCTATTGCTCAATTATGCCGGGATGATATCCCAGTTGTTGTATGGCGTCAAATGAAACAGATAATCGATCTCGAATCAAAATCGAATAACTTCAGCAAGTACTGAAAGCGTAACTTTGGGCCTGAAAGGCTTCGAGTCTGGTTTGAATGTACTATTGCATAACGGATATTTTTCTCTTCTGAACAACAATATTTGTCAAAACCTAAGCAAATTTTTAACAACGGACACGAGGTTATATCTGCCGCCTGGAAGCCCTAGATAAATTTTATCGGAGATATATCGGACAAAACAGAGTTTTACTCGAGTCAAGGGGATTTGCTTAATCCAACAGGATACAATGTAACTCTATATGAATGCGTGTTAAATTAAGTATTAAACCAGAAATATTCAAGCTATTCACTATAAAAGTAAACGTCATTACCTTCACAGTTCTTTCCAGTGAATCCACAAGCTTGATACTTTCATCTTTGTGCAAGCTTTTCTTCAAAAAAGTTCAAAGATGGACCGATTTTGAGTTCAAGATAAACAGAGGGGCAAGTCAGTTAAGTCTAAAGTGTATTGAGGACCAATGTTGCAGGAGAACAATATGATCTTTGATAATTTTGATTACAACCTAGTGCAAAGCCTGAAAAACATCACACCCAGATTTGATTTTCCAGTTTATTACTACTAGAGTTTCATTGTTAACTCACAATATTCCCATAACGACTTATTGACGTGAACAAGCGCTTTGCACCTGTCTGTGACGGAAGATTGGGACCTCCTGGTAATATAGAATTTTAACAGGGGCAAGAACTGGTGTTACCATCGAGGAGTGATTTGACATTTTTATGAGCTGACTTCCCTTTAACTCTTTCAAGTCCACAAGGTTTCTGGTTGATCAAAAGATATGATTTTTTTCATATGTTGCAATTCAGGTGAAATGATGATAATCAGTTTTTATTTGAGGAAAATCGACCCAGCCGTTTCAGAAATAATTTTTGGATCACCAGTGACCCAATCAATGTCAATGGATAAAAATTCTGAATTTTGGATTATTTGGTTTTAAGGTCAGTTCCCATTCTACGATTGCTAGGAACTATTCCAATGACATCAGTGCGCACACAGTGATTTTTCTGCTCATTTTGTGTTTCTGGCTTCACTGTGTAGGTTTTATTCATGCTGTGCAAAGTCAAGAAAAGGTAAAACCACCATATATCAGTCACAAATATCCTCGGTACAAAGTCCTGATTAGTATGAATGTTATTTAAATACCATGTGAACTATTCAGATAGTTAATTAGAAACACAAACTAGATCTGAGTTCAATGAATACACTTGATTATGAAAAAAAACAAAGCCTGCAGGTCACAAGCTCCTGAGTTGTCTCCCATATCATGTGGTGAAATATTTTTTTTCTTTTATCACATCACTGAAGCAACAAACACTGGAAAGCTTTCAATGAGAAACCATGCAACAAACCAAATGAAGCATTTGCATGCACTGCAAACAATACTGGTGGCCTGCAGAGGAAAGTTGCCGCAAAATACATGGGATGTCAATATATACTAGAAAGCAAAAAAACTCATCTTTTCAAGTTTATCACTCATTCACAAGTGTGTGAAGTGGGCAAAGCTGACCTGAGCTACATTCCTTTTCTTTCCATACGAGACTTTGCAATAGAAGTTGTTGACCTGAAAGCCTCAGACATGTTGGTGAGTAAGTTCAAGTCATTGATTGAGGATTTGGAAGGACTTCTAAATCAGCAAGCTGAACCGTCAAGAAAACATGTGTGGATAGAAATGAAACAGTTTTGTCAAAGTACCAACTGATTCTTAAAACTTGGAAATCACATTCAGTCAAATACTGTACATGCCAGTGCATGAGTATTGCCATAATGACTATGTTTGGCCCTACCTATGCATTTGAGGAGTCATTCTTGCATTTGAAATACATCAAGACTAACCTAAGACGATATTTAGCAGATAGAAGCCTCAATATTTGTTTAAAGCTTCACCTGACTTGTCTCAATCAACTTTAGATCAAAAATTTCACATCAGAGCAGTGCTCCCTACCCTATGCTTGCTCTGGAATCAATATTACATTTTGTAATTGATATCTATTCTCTTCCACTTGTTTGATGTATTGTGTGATTCTTCTTGTTGACTTTGTGTTCTGGAAATGGAATTGCATATTATCTGCAACTGTTTTTTCAATTTGACATACAGACTTATATATATACATTCCTGATTTTTCTATGTGTGAACTTGCTCCTCTTCTGTACTACAGTATGCATGTATGGCAATTTTTTGAGCCCAATAGTAACTAGATTTAAAACATAAATGATACGCCAGTGCTTAGATAGTCATTTTGAAAAATGTTTTATGTTGTGCCATGATTTAACTGTATTCTTAGAACTTGAATGTGATCATCATCATCATCATCGGATCAACCTTGGTCGGATTGCCATGGCACAATCTCTCCACTGTTCCCTGTCAGCCATGGTCGTGTCAAGGTTCTCCTTTGGGATGTTGGAGTCTTCCGACAATTTATCTATGTATGTCTTGGAAGGTCTGCCCCTTGGTCTGTTTACGGGCGAGGGTTCCCAGAGAAGAACCTTGTGGACTACCTCCTCTTTGCTTCGCCAACAGTGCCCGCTGAACTTTGTTCTTTGTTCCTTGATGACATCAGTTATCCGGGGGGCAATTATACCGGGGGGCAATTCTCCGGGGGGCAATCTTCCAGGAGGTAATTTGATGGGGGGCAATTCAGCGGGGGGCAATTTTCCGGGGGGCAATTCACCTTGTAGAAGATTTTTGATAGATGAAATTAGCTTTCAAGTATAGTTGGCAGAAAGTATCATATTATTGTTGAGAACTATTAACCTGTAGGAATATTATAAGCATCTTGTAGAAAATACAGTGTTGAACATGCGGTTACCACCACGTAACCAAGGCGCTGTAGCTTGTGGTTTAGTAGCGTATTTGGATTCTATGAACTAATTGCCAAGTAGGCGACAGACTGGTTTTTCAGGATCATGCTTGACACGTCAGCTCCGCATTCTCTATCTGAATTCTATCCTACCAACCCCCTAATTTAGACTGTTGCATAAATTGCGAGTTTCCTTTACCTTAAAACCATCAGATTTTGCACCATCTCCTTCCCCAGGTAGTGATCAATCCTGTAGATCTGCTCCTCCGAAAATAGTGACGTCAGATGGTTGGCAAGCTGGTTGGAAGACTCTAGATCTTTGCCAAAGGGCTTCTCAACTACAATCCGATTGTAACCACTAATGAATGGCAAAAGGTAAACAACATCTCTCAAAGAAATGCTTGTAATTACAAATAACCAGACCTACCAAAAATATACAACTTGTAGTGCAGGGAATTCTTGCACATTTTAGGTTCTATAATTGAGATTGCTAACTCACTTTGAAGCTGAAAACTGTTACCCTATCTTTTCTTGCTTAAAGAAAACTCTTTCACACTTCATTGTTATTTATTCACTCTGTAATTTACAGATCAATAGATTTACAGGATATAAAGTTAGTATTATCGAGAAGAGAGGATGTGAAATGTTAGTGTTGAAAGAACATTAGAGAAATAGAACATGGCACAGAGAGGCTAGTCTCCAATTGCATTGAGCTGGATGTCGATGTCCACCGATGGATGATTGGGAGCTAATGTGACGACTAGAGAAATAGAGTATACATCGGAGGTCACCTAGCTGGGTTGGTAGAGCGCACACCGCGAAAGCGTGGGTCACGGGTTCGATCCCCGGTGGTGACATATTTTCTATTTCTCTAGTATCACAACAAAGCAAAATCTTCAAAAAGCAATGACTGTATAAAGTAAAAAATCTTGCTTCTCCATCTCTTAACTAGCAATCTCCATATTTAAGCCCAAGTCACATTCATGACAATTTAGACACAATGAAAAGATTTGTGCCAAATGATCTGAAAAGGAAGAGAAAATTGACAAAAGAGGTACTTGAGCAAATCGGACATTTTGACTACAAGATAAATCATCTAACCAATAAGTGTCAACTAAAGCAGCAGTATTGACCAATAATATAATCTGATCCTCAGACTGAAGTTCTAACAACTTCTAACCATACAGCAGTGGATTAAAATGATGCAGATGAAATTGTTATTGGGGGAGTAGAACAGGTTCCTTGGCTTTGGAGACTTCGAAGATGCAAATTTAACACAACGGTTTGTTGAGGCTAATCTGATGCCACATGCAGTACAAATATTGCTTGAAAGATTAAGAATTTGAAATGTTGCCAGTACAGGTTAGTTGAGTGGTAGTCAATCTTTTTTTGTCATGTGTGCCTTTGCAGTCAGCTTATCTTAATTATTTATATGAATGCTGAGAAAGTGTACCTGAATTGATCTTTAGCAAAATTTCTATACATTGGTTGCTACTCCTTACCATTATAACTGTGATTCTACCTACACAATACAAGCTGTATATCTTAAGTTGATGCTGTGAACAAGAGACTAAGATTGATAATTCAACATCAATTGCTCAGTTTTGTGTTCCCAGACCCCAGAAACTCCAAAACCAACAGGCTACTTACTTCCCATGCCAAATATGCTGTGATATGAAGCAAGACATTTTAGGTCTGATGAACATAAACCTTGGTTGCAAGTGGTAGACTGCTAATGGTCAGGGAACATGACTGATAAAGGGTATGCACAATTCTAGCAATGTAAATTAGTTGATGCAGAGAAAAGGTAGAAATTTGTGAGCCTGCAAACAAAACTCCTGCTGAATGTTATTAAGTGCAAATACACATGGCCTCAAAGGAAAAAAATATGAGGAAAATTCTTGAATCATAAAACAGTCATACCTGGGCAGATATTCCAATCAGAAGAAGCCATTGTCCACTAGCATCGGTTTTATAATTGATTATTTGGACAAATTCCTCCATGGAAAGATCCTCCCACGTAATCCCCCTTCAAATTCTCCCCCCTCCCAAACCAAAAAAATCCCTTTGAAAACGTCTGCGCACTTCCTAATAACCATTACTATATGTAAACACTAGTCGAAGTTTGTAACTTGCAGCCCCTCCCACGAGGACTTTGGGGGAGTATGTCGGCCCCAAAGACATAGTTAATAGGTTTTTTAACTATGGTGCATAAAATGGCTATCTCAGAATTTTGATCCGGTGACCTTGGGGGAAAAATGAGCTGAAAAAAACTTGAAAAGAGCACTAGAACTTTTAATTTCCGTTATAATGAGCCCTCTCGCGACATTCTAGGACCACTGAGTCAATACGATCACCCCTGGGAAAAAAAATAAACAAAAAAATAAATAAACACGCATCCGTGATGTCTTCTGGCAAAAAAAAATGCAAAATTCCACATTTTTGTAGATAGGAGCTTGAAACTTCTACAAGTAGGGTTTTCTGATACGCTGAAACTGATGGTCTGATTTTCTAAAATAAGGCAAATTTTCTAAGGCTCGTAACTTTTGACGGATCAGACTAAACTTAATAAAACTTATATATTTAAAATCAGCATTAAAATACGATCCTTTTGATGTAACTATTGGTATCAACATTCTATTTTTTAGAGTTTCGGTTACTACTGAGCTGGGTCGCTCCTTACTACAGTTCGTTACCACGAACTGTTTGACCAGGTCGCTCCTTACTACAGTTCGTTACCACGAACTGTTTTATATTAACGATCTGTTATTGTTACCTGGCATTAAACAATAAACTGTATCAAAAATATAGCTCGATCCTACCTTCTAGGGCTATTATAAAGAGTGATTGAGAAGGATGGGTTTCGTTTTACAGATATGGGATGATGGGTTTGCTGAAAATTGCGCTTTTTGGCTGTCTAATTAGGACTAGTGGAAAAACAGGACGTTCTCGAATGGGGTAGCAAGAAGTCACAAGGAAAGTTTTAATGAAATTTTCTAGGAAAGTTAGAAAGTCACAAGGAACTTCGGATTGGAAAGGCAACTTTTGGGTCAAATGTTCAAATTTTCCAAATTGTTCTGCAAGTGAAAATAGGGAGTATGGCAACAACCTGCAGTGGCCACGGATATGTAACACCAAAGAGCATACGAACAGATCTTGCAAAAATAAGTATTTGAAAAGTAATCATAGAAATGTGGACATTATTACCTTGAATTTAGGACGTTCTTTTTCGATATCTACGTTCATTTGGT
This sequence comes from Alatinidae sp. Z8VKAUB7J3, assembly GCA_010016025.2. Taxonomy (NCBI): domain Eukaryota; kingdom Metazoa; phylum Cnidaria; class Cubozoa; order Carybdeida; family Alatinidae; species Alatinidae sp. Z8VKAUB7J3. The sequence goes on along the minus strand of JAAAKM020073195.1, from coordinate 125,980,068 downwards.
TCGCTTTAATCCAATATTTCCCAGGAGGATAATCTGTTGTAACATCCGCACGCACATACGGGTGTCCATCTGTGTCTAAGACCCAGACTCCTGACTCTCCGGCAGCTACCCTTGCTATTATGATATCTGAATTAGGTACGTTCTGCCATTTTGAATATCGGACATGAAAACTGTAAGGCTTATTACTTGTATCAATAGCCCAAAGTGAGAAAATTCCCGATGAGAAATCTTTAAGAAGGGCACCATCTTTTGATGGCTTAGGAATTGCGCTCCATCCACGCACATCATTTTGATCTAAGGAAATGAAATATCAAGAAACAATTTAAAAAGCTGAAAATACCAAAATTTCAGTATCCTTCAAAGTTAAAAAGACAGGTATAGGATATATATACATCCAGATATATATGCCCTCAAAAGACATAATTAAAGCATGCTGTCTCCCCGAGACATTGTTATTATATATAAGTATATGTGTGTACTCGGCAGACACACTGCAGTTATAAATCTTTGTCAACGAATGGGCATAACCAGAATACAGAAAGAAAGACAGGAAACCGAGGGAATTGGAACTACGACCGCGTGATTTAAAACCCAAGCTTCAACCATTGGAATTATTAAGTCCTATAATTAAGGTGACAAATCTTTTGTGGTTCCACCTCCACTCAGCTGGTGCGGAGTGTTACCACAATAGCTTGCAATTCATGGGCGCTGACCGGGCTCGAACCCACGACTTCATGATTACTAAACCAACGCCTCAACCATTGAGCCATCAAGGCTCAAAAAGATAAGGCGGAGAGTTTTAGTGTCAATCTTTTGCGAATTCTCCTCCAATCAGTGGGTACGGGGAAATTAATTCATTAATATTTATTGTGTTTCGGCTTTCAGCGTTCATCAGTGACAGACATATACATATTCTCAGCAGACACATTGCAATTATATATAATTCTCAAAGAGTGGAGCGTTATTAATTTTTGTTATTGTTGTTGTATGTGTTTCTGTAGCTTTTACCATAAAAGTCAGATATGCCTATGCAGTGAGTATCTGACTTAGTATTTTTGTACCAGGTGAAATTACGAAATAAATGTTGAAGTTTAAAAATTATTATCATTTTTATTTTATGAACAGCAAAAGGTAAATTGTATATGGTCCGGGTTCTGTGAGTTAAAAAGGCAGAATATCATAAGTAAAATTTTTAGTCCATAAATCTCCTGAAACGTTTCTTTGCAGATGACAAAACATAGCAGCCAGACTACCAGGTAATATCTACACCTTTTGTTGAAAAGGCCTTATTCTCAGCCTACCAACGAACGCTAATTTGAAAATTTGGAATTTGCTATCTACAAGCGTTTGTTCTCTCTGTTCTCTGTCCCCATCATATCCTTAGTAATTCGGTGTCTGCAGTCACAATGGGTAGATATCTTTGGAGACATAACAATGTCCTGAAAACGGTGGCTAATCACCTGGCCAGCGAAAATAAGGAACGTCTTCAATTCTTCGTAGACCTACCAGGGCTTCAAAAATCCATGTGTGCTATTTACGTCTTTACGACCCGACATTGCTTTAATTGAGGGTACTGTATTTCCTCTAATTATAGACCTCCTCCAATTATAGACCCCTTTTTTGCATCATGTCAAGTAATTATAGACCTCCTCTAATTAACCCCCTTTTTTGGTGTCTTCAATTAATTACAGACCCCTTCTAAATCTACATGAAAACGGCAGATATGGATTTCGTCTTCTACGGACAGTCTCTGCACGAAAATCACTGTCCAGTCACTCAAGTTCTGTGCACTCACTCTACCAGTTGACGGCTCTGATGATGACAAAATACATTGTGTTCAGGAAAATTAACCGTGCGGAAAAGGTGTGCAACGCCTCAAGGAGCAACTAAGCATTCTGATCGAGCGTTTTCTTGGAAATCCATTTGTAACCATAAAAACAGAACACGAAATGCGTGCTTCTGAACATTTACGTATTGACAATTATTCGGACTTAGATATCGAGGTCTGTTGAATTTCCACTGAATGTATGCAAACGATTTTTCGTTTTGGCTGCAATTCAGTGATGAAAAGGTATTGCATCCTCCGCAGCTACAATGTCATTCTAAGCATCAGTTTCACATCTGTTTCAGGTGACAACCCTTGAGCATTTATATAGTCATTTGGCATCTTAATGGAGTGTCTTTGCTACTCATTATTTATCAAACTACCAGCACAATAATCGGAGCTTTGTACAAATAAGCTACAGTAGGAATAAATTGTTTCCATAAAATACTCTCTTTTTACTAAAAAAAGAGACCAGAATCTTTTTACACATGGTGCACATTATTGCAATTTATTTACTCGTGTTGTAAAAGCGCCCCATTCTAATTATCTATGAAAGTACTATTACGACAACTTGTCTCATTTGTGAATATGTTGTATCATTGACAATAATCTATAAATTGCTACTCAGTATTTAGGATTGACTGTATCAGTATGTTTTTAAATCACACACTGTTAAGAGGATTATTGTTAAGAGGATCATGTCTGTTTTTATAGGATCTTTAGAAATGGAGTCTATCACATTGTAAAGCATCTATCAATTCAAAGGATGTTTCTTATAAATATTCAACCAATAATCAACACGGCAACTTAAACGAAAGAAAGAAAGCTGTCATTACCTTACTTGAAACCGAACAAAGAAAGTATTTCTGTAATACAATTAACCAGTAATCCGATTAAGTACACTTTTCATGCGATTATTCTGTTGGACAAAATTGATCTACGAATTGTTTTACCTTGTTCCCTAAAACAAAGTATATCAGAATCATCTTAAATATGTTTAAACAAATCTACCGCCGAAAGACTTTTTCGTGGTACGTCTCGAAGTAAGTAATTCATGCTGTCAACAATGTTTGCCCAACACTGGTCACAAGAAATAGTTTGGAGTAAAGGGAAAGCATTCTCTTCGAGTTACTTAATTTTCTCCACCTTAACACATGTCATTAACATTTTTAGCTTAACCAATCGTAACCAGTGTGTTTCAGAAATCTCCGTTGAACCAAAATCGTGACTTAGCAAAATGTACAGAAGTATCACCGATTCGTATGCAGGTATTTGATAGTAGAGGAATCACGGTAGTGTTTGTAGTATTTTGAGAATCCTCCTAAAATGACATAAAAATGGTTTTACTTAGTGATACATTAACGCGCCTTATTGGTCTATTTTGAACGCTTTGTGCACCATGGAATGTATGCATCTAGAGTATGCAAACTATGTCAAATATGCCTCACTGGTCTATTTTGATCGCTTTGTGCACCATGGAATGTATGCATCTAGTGTATGCAAATCATGTCAAATATGCCTTATTAGCCTCTTTTGATCGCTTTGTGCAATATGGAATGAGCACATCTAGTGTATGCAGAGTACGTCAATTATGGTTTATTAGCTTATTTTGAACGTTTTGTGCACTATGGAATGTACGCATCTTGTGTATGCACACCAACTCAAATATGCCTAATTAGTGAATTTTGAACGCCTTTTGCACTATAGCATTTTCTCATATGCTGTATGGAAATCATGACAAATATTCTTTATTAGCCCATTTTGAACGGTTTGTGCACTATGAAATCTATGGATCCTGTGCATGCAAACCATGTCAAATATGCCTTGTTAACCTATTTGTTTGTAACCGCTTTGCGCACTATGGAATGTACGCATATTGTGTATGAAAACCACGTAAAATATGCCTTGTTAGCCTCTTCTAAGCGCTTTCTTCACTATGGAATGTAAACATCTGTTGTATGCAAACCATGTCATATATGCCTTATCGGCCTATTTTGAACGCTTTGTTGACCATGGAATGTATTCATCTGTTGTATTTATACCATGTCAAATATGCGGTATTAGCCTATTTTGACCGCTTTGTGCATTATGGAAAGTACGGGTCTTTTGTGTGCAATCCAAATCAAATATGCCTTTTCAGCCTATCTTGAACGCTTTGTGGACTATGGAATGTATATATCTGCTGTATGCAAATCATGTCAAATATGCCGTATTAGCCTATTTCGAACGCTTTGTGCATTATGGAATGTACTGTTCTTCTGTGTGCAAACGAAATCAAATATGCCTTATTAGCTTATTTTGAACGCTTTGTGCACTATTGAATGTACGCATCTGGTGTATGTAAACCATGTCAAATATGCCTTATTAGCCCCATTTGAACGCTTTGTGCACGATGGAATGTTCGAATCTAGTGTATGGAAACTATGTCAAATATGCCTTCCTACTCTATATTGATCGCTTTGTGCACCATGGAATGTACCTGTCGGGTATTTAAAACCTACCTTACATGGGCTTTGAGCGTCTTCTAAGACATGGTTGTTCCCTTTTAAGAGCTCGTGTTTACCAAATAAATGACTGTACTTACTGCTTAATTCCATCAACCAACCTGCGGCCAACACGATCCGCCTCGTCAATACATTGTCGCTTCACGCCTATTTTCTACCACTAAAAAAATCCCAAAGATTGTGTACCTTCCAAGAAGTCTAGCTCTGTAGTTTATAGATTTTTGTGACAGTGCGACATTTATGATCCACGATGTTTTGCTATGTCGTGCACATTATTGGCATTGCCTACGCTGTAAGCAGCAAGTTTCCTATTCAAAACGTAAAGATCAATTTCAAGGACCGATAGTTTAAGCTCTTCTTTGTTAAAAATTATCTGGAAAGGTATAATTTCAATGACAGCCTTAAAATTCATACGAAGATACATGCTTTCCATTTCAGCAATCACTGACATTCCTAGGTGGGTAAAGGTATAAAGTTTGAACATTGCGCACCGGTTTCTTTGTTTTGATCAATGCGGCTTCTAAAGCTGCAAGAAAAACCAGGCACAGCGCTTTAGCAAATCCCCTAAATGAATCCTCTGGAGGTGCTTCTATTCAGAGTAGGCCAAACGTCAAGCAAAATTAATCCGTTACCCAACGTAATATTTTGGTTCTCATTCTAGATACGTTTCCCTTGACGGCATGTAAAGAAGTACGTTTAAACTATAAACTTACTATGCTTCTGATGCTGCAAGAATTATCAGTATAAAAACCACGTCTTACATGAAGCCTTGCACACCCTGCATATCCCACCTTAAATCTCGCAAGAGACATACATGCAAGCAACACCCCTCGATGAAATGTAATAAATCAACCATACATTCCTTATGTAAAAAACTTTAAGTGCCCAAATTACAGATCATCTTGTTTACTTCATTACTTTGGTAGTTTAATTACTTGTTTTTATTCTAAAAAATAATATAAAACGCAGTACCTTTTCGAAGCTACATACACAATTTCTACAGTAAAATTAATATTAAAAATTGGAAATTGAAGATTAAAGTATTAAATAACAACAAGTAAATTTATAATATAATTTATGATGAAATGATGATGTTAAGGCAGTAGACCAGTCTCGATGAAATTCCAAATATCCCAAACAAAATGCCCCTTTTACCACAGCTGGCCAACTCACTGATACATGTAGGATTGCGCGGTTATATGTGTTATCAGGTGACGAACTGTTCTATAACTATGGCGAGACTATAAGGTCACCACCACCGAAGTAAGTAAGTAAGTTTATGTATTCTCGTGGCGGCTTATGGGTAACAAACATTGTTCTTGTTTATGATTCTTGGTTGGGGAATAAGAACACTCCTCAAGGTGGGGTCACACTCACGATATTGCAGCTAGGCTGCGCAGTGAACCAAACTAAGGAATGCTATGCCTATCTTCTACTTACTAGTTAGTCTGTCAAGGGGGAATTATCCCATTTCCACGGGTGGCCCGGAGACTCTAGTTTTCATATTGGCCCTTCTACATAAAACATTGGCTCAAAGGAGCATACATATAGGGTTGAAAAAGACCACTTCCTAATTTAGGCCTACTACCTGTGGACAGTCATGTCTCGTCAAAAAATGCAACAAATTCCAGGCGTAGAAACTACGATACACCTGATCTATATCTGATGGTACCCCGCCATGTTTTGGCTGCCCGCCTTAAGCTTCCCAGGGATGTGCATGGGGTGGAGCGCAATCTGTAACATAGGATATCTACAGCATCATGTTCCCTATCTGTAACGATTTTTGGTTCCGAGCCCCACAAACCCGCGAAATAACCCCCTGGTCGCAGCAGACTAACTACCACAGATACTTATGATTTCGTGGGCGTTTTATCCACAGAAATAGTAGGAACAATGCTTTCGACAAATCTATTTGGTGCCCTTTATCATGACATTATCATACCGCATTGCGCACAGACAAATGCGGCACCATCGAAAATCTTCCTAAATAGGAACGTTCTGGTCGACTTCTTCTGCTTGGTTTCCTTCATGCACGACATCACAACAACGATGGGGTTTAATTGTCAAAGCACCCAATGTGAAAGCATCCCCCAGCTTCGTGGAAGTAAAGATCGATCAACGCTAATTCGAGGAGAAATTCGAAGAATACTATTTATCTACAAAGATTATAGTCAACAACAGATGTCTCTCGATTCACTGGTAACCCTGTTTTGCAAAAGTCGAGGAGGACAAAATGTGCGAGGTTACAAAAAGCTGCAAAATTTATAAAACATTTTTACCAGGATATATATAAAAATAGTATTAAGCGTCAAGAGCAATTTATATATTCTCAAGTAGGCCTTAGATTTCTCTAAGAGCAGACTGATAACCCTGTTTTGCAAAAGTCGAGGAGGACAAAATGTAAGAAGTATGTTAAAATATATCAAACTTTACTTACCGGACTTTTTCGTGTGACGTCTTCAAAGATATTCTAGTTGCTTTGTAAACCCATCCCCTGGATTCTGGGTATTTATACACAACAAAAAAGTTTGGATTAACCAATGAGATTAAAGATCCAAAAGACCAAAATAGACAACAAAGGATCATGTGCTTCTTCAGCTCATGCAAAAATCATATGATGTTCGTGTCTTGAATACTTGCTATAAACACAGCATTGGCTCTCTGTATGAAATAAGCAACCCGTTGTTACTAATTGAGGATTCTTTCAAAGTTTAGAAAAACTATATTCACGGTGAAGCATTCAAACGGTAATTCTTTAACCTAAGACTTAATGCTAATTACAAGTATTGAAATATATTACGTGGGATTATATTGACGTATATCTCCAAACAAATCATCATATACCTTACTTGCACAAACTATTGCTTAAATCCAGCTATGAAGTAAAATGGTTAAAGAATAATATTGACGATAGATGGAAAGGTATTTTTATGCTAGATAGCAAACACGGTTTTATTTGGGTTCACCATGGTAACTTCGTACACTGCAGACTACCTTTTAATATTTTCCCCTGAAGTGTCCCTAAGGTTACTTGTCTTCTTGAGTTTCTGTTACTTTATACGGCTTGCTGGTCAACGTGCATATTGGCACGTCCGTGTACTTTAGGGTCAAAATCGTGTTTAAAACACGAAATATCCTTACATTTTGGGGTTATGAAATGTGATACGAAGTTTAGAAAGTTCAAAAAATTTCAAGAAAGAAGTAAGTTAAAAAGTGAGTGATTTTTTATATGCTGCAAGCTGGAAACAGGCAGAAATATGTTAATTTTGATGCACGTTTAATATTTCGTCAAATGATCTGAAATTGCACATTTCTAGAACTTGCTGGTAATTTTGTGACTTCAGAGAGAACTGTGAAGAGAACCACAAATTTGAGTAATGTATCATACACAATGGCATACCCTTCTAATCTGACGAAAATGAGCAACATGCCTGGTGATTTGTTAATGGCTGATGTACAGTTCACAGAGAATTCTGCATGGATATTTAGATTGCGGTGAAGGGTCTAGTTGACATGAAGATGACTTGTTACCTGGTAGTATCTGTTGAAAAGGAACCTTGATGTGGCAAACACACAAATCGAGTTGAAGAAAATATTTTGCCTATTTCAGCTCTTTCCTTTCCCCTACCCCTATTCTTGATTGGTGCATATATTACAATCATGAGCCCCAAAAGGTGCTAGCAAAGCTATAGTGATGTAGGGTTGTTATGAGAGCTAGGTGTGGCATTCAGCAAAGCAACAAGTAGGACCCATGCCATTCTAGTGGCACACTGATATGAATTATGTTGTACAGTGTCATTGCTCGACCTTAATGAGTGACAAAATTATTAGCAACCCCTAAAGCATCTTCTGGAATTATTCTTGTTTTAACCATATCCAGAAGCCTCTTATAGAGGGACAAGGCTAGACTCTTAAAGAGAGATGTTACATGGTTTGACAATTTGTCGCAAGGTCAGATGTTGATGCTGTTTTATGGTCAAGGACACAGTTGTTTCTCGAGTCACAATCCCTGACCACCCCCTGTACCTCCTGTACTTCCAAATTTGCTATTGCTCCTGTTCTAGATGCATTGTCAATGGATAAGTAGGTATTGAGATAGTCCATTATCATAGTATATTCCTTAGCTGTGGCTTCGAATGATGAAGACTGTATGGAGGAATTGGGCAACTTGATTACTTCAGAAACATTAAGAGGTTCAGATTCATCGGAACTTGTGCAGCAAACAGTAAAGTTGTTTTCTCCTTATGCAACTCCTCCAAGGGCTTGCAGAATAAATGGTAGTAATTTTGAGTTAAATGTAAGCTGAAAATCGAAATAATATTATGAAACAATTTGTTGAGCTCTAAATGTTAAAGTAAGAGATTGAAATCTGTATATCAACTGAGATGTTTTAAACAGCAAACAGTAATAACCCATAAAATACAACGCCTATTTTGAACGCTTTGTATACCATGGAATGTGCGCATCTAGTGTATGCAAACTATGTCAAACATGCCTTATCAGACTATTTTGAACGCTTTGTGCACCACGAAATGTACGTATCAAGTGTATGTAAACTATGTCCAATATGCCTTAATAGTCTATTTTGAACCTTTTGTGCACCATGGAATGTACGCATCTAGTGTATGCAAACGGCGTCAATTATACCTGATTAGCATAATTTCAACGCTTTGTGCACCATGGAATGTGCGCATGTTGTGCATGAACACTATGTCAAATATGCCTATTTAGCCTATTTTGAATGCTTTGTGCACCATGGAGTGTACGCATTTACTGTATGCAAACTATGTCAAATATGCCTTTTTAGCCTATTTTGAACGCATTGTACACCATCGAATGTACGCCTTTAGTGTATGCAAGCTATGTCAAATATGTCTTATTAGCCTATTTTGAACGCTTTGTGTACCATGGAATGTAGGCATCTAGTGTATGCAAACTATGTCAAATATGCCTATTTAGCCTATTTTGAACGCTTCGTGCACAATAGAATGTACGCATTTAGTGTATCCAAACTATGTCAAATATGCCTTAGTAACCTATTTTGAACGCTTTGTTCATTATGGATTGTACGCATCTAGTGTATGCAAACTCTGTCAAATATACCTTAGTTGCATAACTTGAACGCTTTGTGCACCATGGAACTTACGTAACTCGTGTATGCAAACTATGTCAAACATGCCTTATCAGCCTTTTTTGAACGCTTTGTGCACCATGAAATGTACGCATCAAGTGTATGTAAACTATGTCCAATATGCCTTATTAGTCTATTTTGAACCCTTTGTGCACCATGGGTTATACGCATCTAGTGTATGCAGACGGTGTCAAATATACCTTAGTAGCATAATTTGAACACTTTGTGCACCATGGAATGTGCGCATGTAGTGCATGAAAACTATGTCAAACATGCCTATTGAGCCTATTTTGAATGCTTTGTGCACCATGGAATGTACGCATCTAGTGTATGCAAACTATGTCAAATATGCCTTTTTAGCCTATTTTGAACGCATTGTACACCATGGAATGTACGCATCTAGTGTATTCGGAGGTCACCTAGCTCAGTTGGTAGAGCGCACGCCGCGAAAGCGTGGGTTACGGGTTCGATCCCCGGTGGTGGCATACTTTTCTATTTCTCTAGTGTTCTATTCATAACTAAAATATTGATAATATACCATCCTTTTTACACGTTTTTCATGGTGCATGCCCTGTCCTAACATTTTCCCTTTTAAATCTACTAATGTATACATAATTCTTTTATGAGCTCACTTGATCATGTTCATTAGAAATGAAAAGAACAAAAAGACCAGCATATTAACCATTTCGACAAAATTCTTTATCACAAACTCTTCATCATATTGGTAATGAATGATATTTTGATATGCTATTGTTCAATATTCTAGTGTATAAATATAAATATATAAATATAAATACTTGAAAATTTTTCACTTTAATTTTTGGACCTGATGGTCCAATGGTTAGGGTGTGGCTTATTAAACCAATGGGTCGTGGGTTCGAATCCTCTGATCTCCCTTAGTGCAAAAAAGCAAGCTATTGTGATAATGCTCCACTCATTATAAATATGTAATAATTGCTGCGTCTGCTGAGTAGTTATATATCTCTGGCTCTGACGAAGGCTCAAAGCTGAAATACAATAATCAATCACACTCATTACTTTCTATGGCTTGAACGGTTGTGCTTTGCCTAAAAAATTAGATCGAGTTTGTTTTCCAATCACCTCACTTGTGACTGAAAATAAACATTCCAAATGTTTTAACCCCACCTTACATGGGCTTATTGGCTCTTCTCATACATGGGGGGCTAGTAGGCCCGCGGCACTTTGACACACTATAACTTCATATCGGCCAATGCTATTACAAAGATATTTGGCACGTTTACAGTTTAAGTCTTTTCCAACAAATTAATTATTTTTTAATTTGGTATGAATGACATCATCTATGGCTATGAAATGTTGCTCAATATTCAGAAATTTCAAAAATGTTGTAAAAAGGCCTTAAAACATAATTTTTGAATTACATTTTGATTTTTAAGGGCTTTTTGTGTCTCTAAAGTATTTCTAAATGTATACGTTGTATTTATGCAAGATATTTTAGATTTTGAGAAAATTATTTTCCAAAATGTATGAGATTTGAAACGAGAGTTTTGATAATACCCTCTTATGTCTAGAACAGAGCCCCAGACACATAGATGCCCTTGCTCGATTGCTTTCTTTGCCCAGACTTCAGGGAAGTAGAGGATGATTAAATGCTTAAAACATGCTTAAGTCTTTTCTAAATGTCAATGTCACTCTGCCAATAGCCATTATGCTTATAGAAGTGTAGCCCAATTTCTCATGTTGTTTTAAGAGACTATACATTTATGATATTAGGATAATTGGAGGGGGCTAATTTGTCAATTGCACTCCTTGTCAACATGGAGAAGAGAGAAATTTGAAACTGGGCATTTCTTGAGAATATCATAAATGCATGGCCCTTTAAAAAAAGGCTTCTGTACTCTGCCAACAAATGTGTACTTGTTTACTAGCAGTATTCACATGCATTTACCACTTTTGTAGACCCCCCCACACACACCCCTACTCCCCAGTTTCATTCAACCCAGCACTAGTCCCCTTCCTGGGGCATGAACACAAGTAGATATGTGTTTCCCACATGTGCTGTGATAAGAAGTTACTTGAATTATAGTTATTGTTAATACACAATGTACATTTGGTCAATGGCCTCCAGTTAAAGCCTCCGGTTGCATGTTGTCCTGGCCTGTTATTTAGATCGCCCTGGCTACTCCCATTATTTTGTTCTCAATGCTAAGTCCAAAGCCATCAAGATATCTAAAGTAGGATTTATCAGAAAATAGGACAGCAAAAGGAGCACAGTAGGCCTACTAATCATCCTCAAAACACCTCTTGATCAAAGTGTCACTGGAATATTGCAGTTGTGTTGTCAACAGTAACAGGAGCAAATGCAACAAGAAGAGTAATAGAGGTGATAACAACAACAACAACCGTTCCCAAATCAATAGTATGCAGAACGTAAGGATTATAATGAAAAATGTATGTATGACTATACAAAACGTGACCCGCAGGAAAGCAAAAATAAAAATTGAAGGGGAAGGAGGAGTGTGTGAAATACAAGGAGGTGGATGCAACCAAGTCTATATAGGTGGAGCAAATTGTTTTCCTCAGCCTTTTGGCAAGGAATGGATGTAGTATCTGTTCTCATTGATGACAGATGCTTTCCATAATCCGCGAGAGGCGTATCCACTTCTATTAATCTCACTGTCCCCATTATGCCGGGTGAAAACAGTGAGAATGTAAACGTTAGTACTATAACTGTAAAATTTACAGAAAGAATAAATGGCAATGGAGTTTAAAAAAAAATTATTATTATTGTTATTGTTGTTGTATTCACACATCGTAAATTATGTTTTGTAAACGTAGTTCTGAATGGCCATGTCCAGAACTTTTAGCTTGATAAGCTTAACCAACTACCCCGTTATCAGTTAGGCGTTATTTTTGCTGTTGTTGTAGTAGTTGTTGTATGTGTTTATGTAGCTTTTACCATAAAAGTCAGATATGCCTATGCAGTGAGTGTCTGACTTAGTATTTTTGTACAAGGTGAAATTACGAAATAAATGTTGAAGTTTAAAAAAATTATTATTATTATATCTTTCAGGAAAATTTTTGGTGTCGAAAGCATCCATTGAAGGAGTAACTGCAAACATGAACACCGATAGTTTTCCACCCACTTATCACTGTATTAAATTCTTGTACCATTCATATGGACTATCAGATGCTACTATTGTCATATTCACCAGATCAGTCGAGGATGTTATGCTGTTGTTTCTAAAAGCTTCTCCGTCTCGAGGCTGGAGGGAAGTCCAAGCGCCTTTCAACCTAACACAACCTTTCAAGGTAAACACAAACGTTGATTTTAGACAATGAAGACTTTTGTATTTCTAGAGTTACAACAACCAACAACATTGCAGTTCGACGATACAGTTTGTATGCTTTACCACTCTTCTCCGAAAGGGGCTAGGGTAGTATCTTCATACATACATATATACATATATACATACATGCATACATACATTAATGCATACACAAATACATACACAAATACATACATATATACATATATACATATATACATACATACATACATACATACATACACACCTACATATTTACATACATACATGCATACATACATACATACATACATACATGACATACACTCTGTGCTGCACTGATGAGCCCACAAAGGGCGAAACAGTACTGTCTGCAGATTGAGTATTCGCTCCTTTACGTAAGTTTAGTTGAGCACTCTATGTTGAGACGGTACCATTGCTGTTTGCATTATGCAATGCTCACTCGTTAAACTGTCAGCACAGACACGATGACAATGCTTCGTTTCCACAGCGTTGACAGAGCCAGAGATCAAGATGCTTTAATCAGTTTCCCCGCGAGTTGTGGACAGGAAAAACATCTGTTGGCAGATGTCCTGAATTTCCCCGGCCTACATCAATGTTCGTGGCTAGTGGGGAAACCTGCCCAACAAGATGTTCGCTCAGAGGTTTTTCTAGTTTCCCCCGGCCTTAAAGATGACGCTTTGCAGATCGGAGAAAAGATCGCATTAAGATATAATACCTCGTATAAACGAAAGAGATATTGAAATAAGCTCAGCTATCATCGTCCTCACTCTGAAATGTCATCAACAAGTAGATTGAACTTTTTTGAGGCCTACATCCCTCGACTTTCGAAAGTGAGTATAAAAACAACGCAATATCTGACTCTCAGGCTCGGATTACACAACTACCCATGACAACTTGATCGTCCAAGACTTGCTACAAGTAAAATGGATACTTTTTAATACAAATGTTAAGAATTTGTGATGCTATAAAATTCTGCTGCAAGAATTTTTCAATTCATCCCTTAGTCAATATTCCATGTTCGTGCAAGTTCACTAATGCCCGATTCATTGTTTTCATGTTTTTACCCATCATGAAGGAACGAAAGATTTCTCACCACGACATTCATAGATATAGAATATTTAGCATCACAAGCTGATTTTTTCAAGCTCTTGATAATGGCACTAAAGCATGTTACGGGTGCATCTTAAATGTACACCGCCTAAAGGCAACCAGAAATGGGTTATTCAACTCTTCTTTGCATATCTCTTTATTGAAATTACTCATAGTAGGTAGATCCTTCGACAACCGATTTCAACTAAATTATTTTGAGCAATTTATATACTTTTGGCTTGAGTGTAAATATTATATAGAAAACATAGCAAAAAAGTAAGACCGACCGGCGATAGAATCCAACTGCAAAACGTTTGGAAACGGTTTCCATGAAACAAGAGGAATGTAACTGAAAGGGAAGTCGTCATATATGGGCCAGTAGGGAGGTTTAGATCCACGACGAGTACGAGTACGAGTACGAGATTACCACTGCGCACTTCCTGTAGGGAATCATCTTTGAAGATGAAGAAAGATTGTATCAAATATTTTGAGCGGATAACTAACACATCCATGATCATGAAGATAACAATTACAATGTAGATTTAGAAACAAAGACCAGCACGCAGCACAGAAAATATCAGTTGCAGGCCCGTAGGAAGCTTTTTCCTATTGGGGGGCCCTAAGTGAGTTGCTCGTACCGAGCCGTTGCGCTGTGTTCACCAAGTGGAGCTCAATTCCCATCCATGACAACTTTTCCCCTAGAAAACATGTAAATGAGGCCAAGAAAGAGATGAATTGTTTTCGCGGCTTGAAAAATAGATTTAAGTTGTTTGAAAAAAGGAAAAGACAAAGGAATTCACACATGAAAAAACTCATCATTGCAGTTTCTTGGTCGTGCTGGGCACGACAAGCACGCCTTTTAGCTACGTCACTGGTAGAGAGCAGATATAATACATTTGGTCACGAATTGCTGGCTGTATACTTTGCCATTCGCCATTTTCGACACATTCTTGAAGCTCGCTCCTTTTTCGTTCTTACTGACCATAAATCACTCGTCTATACTCTCTCCTCAGCTTCAAATCGCTACTCTCCTCGTGAAATTTGCCATCTCGATTTCATCTCTCAGTTCACTACAGACACCCGCCATGGTCATGAAAAAGACAACTCTGTAGCTGACGTCCTCTCTCGCATACAAACCAACTCTCTTCATCCATCTTTTCCTGTCAGTTTTGATCAACTTGCAGCTGCACCAAAAGACGACTCCAAACTTTCTCACCTCAAAGAAACATCTTCTCTACAGCTTCGCGAATTTCCCATTCCCTCTTCACGACACATCATCCTTTGCAACTATTCAACATGTAATCCACGTCCATATTTACCATCATCTTTTCGCCGCCAAATCTTTGATAGCTTACATTCATTACCACATCCAGGTATTCG
The DNA here is from genome assembly GCA_010016025.2 of Alatinidae sp. Z8VKAUB7J3. NCBI lineage: Eukaryota > Metazoa > Cnidaria > Cubozoa > Carybdeida > Alatinidae > Alatinidae sp. Z8VKAUB7J3. The sequence continues at coordinate 125,964,828 of JAAAKM020073195.1, read as the reverse complement.
TGCCACATCGATTGAAACCCTCTTTCATGGACACGATTAATTACAAGGACGATAAATTTCATTCGAACTCCAGCACAATTTTTTGAGACTCGTCCACTCCAAATCGCAAAACTCGTTCTGGACGTCACGTTCACTTTCCGGGCAGATTCGTTTAATTTTCATAGACTGAATATCTATTCGAACACATCTGACTGGTCCTAATAAGGAGCGGGGGGTTATAAATTTCAAAAAATTAATAAGCGGGGGGGATACGATTATTTGGCACTCGAGAGTATTAAGAAAAATATGAAGTTCTCAGGAGAATTCTAAAAAGTGATAAAAATCAACAAAATGACAAATTTCTGAGAGACTATCCTAGAATTTTTCCAGTATTACTCCACCAAGGTAGGTTTTAAAAACATTTTGCGATATAGTTTACAGCAAATCACTTGTTTTGAGTAACGGATTTATTTTGCTAAAGGGTTTTGCCATACACTGATCACAGTAGTCATAAGGAGAGAACTAAGAAAGATTTTGCTATGAAATTATAAAAAACGAGAAGACCAAAACAAGTCGTAGAAGATAACAGTCACGAGGAATACTATTTTCTGCGACATGTTTTGGTTTTCTCTTACCTTATTAATTCATCGAAAAAGCTTTCTTACCTCACTTCATACGACTGCTGTGATCAGTGTATGGCGAAAATGTGTATCTAAATGAATCCATTACTCAAAGCAATAGTCAGATTATGTACCACTAACCAACGTTTTAATCTCATCTATCGACCTAAGGAATATGTCTTTACGGGCTAGAGGACGTTCTTACATTTGGTTATCTTCCAAGGTCTTTGAGGTACCATGCCTCATATTAAAGCATCCACGTTATTGAGAATTTTCTTACATTCACGAAACTGGCAAGTCAGTATCACTTAGAGTCTGATATTTTCTCTCTTGAATCTTTCAAATTCCTGTTTATTGTCAAACTATGAGGATATTTGTAGATTCTTATCTTTCAAAGAACCGACTGGAGCATATTTTAAAAGTTCGTATCATAGCTCAATTCAGGGTGTTCAAAACTTGGATATGTTACGTGTATCATTTAGTTTTTTGATAATTGCCTCTCCTTAACACTTAATGCAAAAATAATACAGAGATACTAAATGGTTTTGTACTGATGTATTTATGACATTCTAATCTGATTATCTATAAACAATAACCGACACTATCTACCTCGATGCAAGTGGAAACTAGTTAAAAAACTCGGACACTTTCCTAAGTTTGCAATACGTCCTTGATATATAGGCTTATCATTTATATCAAGCAAGTGGTTACTACCGTTTACAAATTGGTTGTTAGCAGGCGTCAGACCTATTTATGCTCACGTTTCAAACATTTTAAATTAATGGACGAATTACAGCCGGGCCTTACTAATTGCAAGAGGTGTATCCATTACAGAGGACGTAGACACCTGATAACCTCAAACATTTGATAAGCTCTGTTATAAAGGTCTTATTATTCACTCTTCACTTTAGAATTGATGTAACGTTATTTTTGGAACACGTTCTCACACTTTTTCAAGAAATGGGTGTATATTTTTAAAAAGTATAAACCGTTTCCGATTTTTTAGAGACCTCTGCAGAATTAATCAAGAAGAAAGTAATTAAGGAGTTGACTTGTTCTAGAGCTGAATTTAATGACGGGGCTCAGGTTTGTGCAAGTTTGTACAATAGATTCTTTTCCTAGGTTTAGAGTGCTCACTTATTGTTATCTTTGCTATCCTGTGAAGGTCACCCCAGGATAGGATGGGCCTTGTACACTTTTTGTAACTTGTTCTATCAAGTGCCGTCTCCATAAGAGCCCATTCTCTTAGAGGTCTTCCCTTTTCCCACGTACCCATAACAGAGGCGGTCTTCCTCTTGTTCTTTTGGCGGGTATGGGGGTCATCGTTGCCTATCAGGTGGTATGGTGAGGCGAGCAACTCATGATATAGCTAAGCGCCCCTTAGCCCTTAGGTGACAAGCATTTCTGGTCACCCAGGATTTAAAACCAAAGTACATACTGAACTTGCGACAATTTAACAAAGGCTACCCAACAATTGGCACAAGAATTTCCTGTCACCGAGTTTCGAACTCGCTTTCCAACAACAATGCCAAATGCCGTGGAATCTTGCTTTCACCTCTTCAGACCATCGTCCATTAGCACTGATAACAACCGAAGTACTTGGACCTGCAGATTTTAATAGGTTTCCGTATAGATAACATCATTGCTTCCGCTTTATTTCATACAAATGTAATAAACATGCAATCTGTAAAGTCTGCTAATAATTTCATTTTCATATCAAAAGCTTTGAAAGATATCAGAGCTTATACCAAAGCCTGCGATAGTCTAGTCTAGTCTAAGTCTACGGTACACTTGTTTAAAGGAACTCTTCGTAAATCCGTTCTGTGTCAGACGCACTTAACCAAGGAATTATCTCTGCTATGCGCCTACAGGCCTAGCATTGGTCCAACCTTGCAAGGAATGCTTTTGAATTAGGTGGGCGTTTGTTTCACTGAGACAATCCACCTAGTTGGCCTTTCATAATTTACCCGATTGAGGTCCAAATAAAAATTAATTGGTGTGTATGAGAGTTCTAGGCCAACCGACCAAGGACTGTCTCCGCATAAGGTAGGCGTTTTTCTAACTGAAGCTGTCTGCCTTGTTAGGCTAGCTTCCTTTAAAGGGGCAAAAGTTAGCAATAGTAGTAGACTTTAGTAGACTTACTCTTACTGCAACCATGTAGGCCTATTCCTTGGGGTATACTTATCTTCTGAAAACGAGCAGCAAAGAGGGTTTACGTGCCAAATTTAGTGCATACCTTTATACCTAGCGTGAAATAAGGAGCTTTTCAGGTTTGAACAACATATCCAAGCTGCTGAATGTGCAAGGCAAGCTGGGATACATACTAATTTTATAAGGTTTCCACCATGATTGCTAATTATAATAAGGCCACTGGACAGTTGTCAGTTATAAAGATGTCCTAGCCACAGGCATCTACAAAGAGTGTCAAGTCTGAACTCCCTGGAAAGTGCTAAACAATAGCTATAGTGATGAAAATGGTTAATTTGGTCACTTATAATGGTTTTGCTCCACAGAACTTTGCGCGACTGTCTTATTTACCTTCTCCTATCTGAATGTGGCCGTTTGCACCCCTCATAGATCTTACGAATGAACGATGATCAGTTTGATACTAATAGCTGAGAAGTAGTAGAGATAAATTCAAGCATTGTATTCGATATGACAACTTGTTTAATTTAGGATATAGACTCCGTAAGGTCGACTCGGCGTTGGTTCTAGCTCTTTCTCCACTACTTCTTATGTCTACTTCATTTACTGAAAGCCTTATTTGTCTAAGTTTGTTTTACACTGCCTACCAAATGAGATAACATGTGTACTCTTCACCACTGCTAGTCTTTCCACTATGCTTTTGCTTTTACTTCTAGTTCTTTTTATCTTTGTTCCATATTTCACCCAGGGTCAAGTGCCTTGGCGTGACTCAATCAGCGTGCCACCAAGAAAAACCACCAAACAGACTAACTAATAAATAAAGGGCAGCTAGGGCGTCCAAGGTCGACGCCGCTCAATTTGTGCTAACGGGCAGAGAAGCAAGCCATGAAGCAGGCTCAACAGTCCAGAAGGACCGCCGCTCGCGAATTATGGAAAGCATCTGTCATCAATGCTGGACATGGCTAGACCTGACTCCTTTACTGACAACCTTTCGTCTTCAAAGACTTCTTCAGGTCACTTACAGATTGGTACTGAGAATTGGTTATTCTAGTATCAATCTGTAAGAGCCAGTTTGTGCAAGGCTTTGATATTACTCTTGACACATTCCAAGACAATAACCGGTGTGAGGGATGTGAAATCCGAAATTAGGCAACAAACTATTAAGATATGATTTTCGGGCTCTGCCAAATGCTCATCGCAAAACTCATGTGACTTAGATAAAAAGTGTGTCAATGGAAATATGAACGAATGAAGCGCTACTACACATTATATAAGATTTCAAAGCGAGAGAACAATTATGCATAGCATTTCCTCGAATGAGTCAATTTCATGTTTACACGCATTGAGGTTCTTGTTGGTGCCTTCCCTTGCCGCAACTATACCTCTGTTCGCTTGTGGTTTTGTTTACGACGTTACACAAACCTTTTTGCCTACCCTGAGTGCTCCTACCTTAAAATGCATCACAGGATCTTTTTTCAGTATAAAATAGTCAGAGGCCAGCTCCCCGTATTTTACAGTATTTTAGATACAAAACACTCTACGCTATTTGTTTTTGGCCCCCATTGTCGCTGAAAGGATTATTAAATTTTGTGTGACGAACAAGTGTCGTTCCTTTCTCATTAGTCTTAACAAAATGACAGTTATGGCTTTCATAAAAAGGGGCGGGGGAAGTAAGTATTCGATTGTCTTTGAACAATAGAACCCATTGTCCTTTCTAAAGCCAAGGAATTAGGGTCTGAGAATTGTTTCGTTGATGTTGTAACTGGATGGTTCCTATTCTTGAAGAGACGTAACTAGACGTTTACTTGTGTCCCACATCCCAGTTTGCAGTAAGAACTTTCTTAGCTTCCTTACTAGTGCGTATGTCTACAATAGCAGTTGGGGTTACTTGCAGTCGATACCCATTAACAGCTGTGAAGCTTAGGATAGGCTCGATGTGAAGGAGTCACTGGGGGAGAGAACACTTTCATCGTACTTTGGAGATCCGTCTCCTGTCCGCATCAACTGCCAATAGAGAAATCCGTCACTGTTGTCAGACGACTTGGGTGAAATACGGCCTTCGCTTTCATTCAGTTTCGAATCTTCATCATATATCGAAGATCCTATATTGTCTCCTTCCAAATTTGAATCCCCGTCGATGGAACTGTCATTGGTTTGAGAAACGGATGTTGATGGTAATATGTTCGAATCGTATTCTCTTGATGATTGTCCGGTGGGATACTGGTTGTTGTATTCATTGCATTGTTCCAAGTAGCTGCGTAGAGATAATAAATAAATAACAGTACACCAAGAATTTCATTTTTTTAAGAATCTACCAGTTTTCTGATTTACATCTCTTTTCAATCTGATATTATTGAACTCTTAAAAATTTTACCGTTTGAGTATAGAACAGGGCGATCTAAATAACAGGCCTGGAGAACATGCAACCGGAGGCCAGAGCTGGAGAACATTGATATATCGGCCAGCACTTTTTTTTCTGTGCTAGAAAAATATATGCACAAAACATTATTAAAGTTTTGAAAATGTAATAGTTACCAACAAAACGAAAGCGTATATCACATACGTCTACCCGCGTTTTTTTCATAACACGAATGTGGCGCCTCAATGCAACAGAACTGTTGAGATTTATCTAGAAGGTGAATGTGTACATTATTTGGGAAGATAATTTGACATAAAATTATTGTTATTTGTGACACAAACATGCCTCGGAAATGTTGTGTAATCAACTGTAATGAAAACAAATAGATATGTGTTTCCCAGATGTGCTATGATGGAGGGTTACTGGAGTTGTAGTCATTTTTAATACACAATGTATGTTTAGTCAATGGCCTCCAGTTCTAGCCTTCGGTTGCCCAGGCCTGTTATTTAGATAGCCCTGGTCTAGAATAATACTCAAGTGACTCTAAAAGAAAACATAACGTAAAGCTTGTTAAATCGGCCGAAAATCAAGGCTTAAATTTGCAAGAGATGAAGTAAAGATGCATATCAACTTTGTTCTTATGGAAAAACACTTTAATTCAGTCGGCCTTTGGTGAAAGAAGTCTCTGCGAGTAGAAATCTCTGCGACTATACAGGCAAAGGGGAAAAGGCACAATTCAGTCAGCCATTGTGAAAAGAACTCTCTGCGACTAAGCTAGTATTGGGCATAGCCGTTGGTGAATAGGTTTTCGCCACTAATATGGCATAGGTCATTTGGTATAGGGCATAATTCAGTCAGCCACTGATGAAAGAAGTCTCAGCGACTAAGCAGTCATAGGGCACATGCCATAATTCAGCCGGCAATTGGTAAAGGAATTCTTGACGACTAGACGTCACTGCAACTAAGCTGGCACGAGTCCTAGGGTATAGGGCATAATTCAGTCAGCCTTTGGCGAAAAAGTCTCTGCGACCAAGCAGTTATAGGGAATAAGGCATAACTCAGCCAGCCGTTGGTGAAAGAGGTTTTTGCCACTAATATGGCATAGGTCATTTGGTATAGGGCATAATTCAGTCAGCCACTGGTGAAAGAAGTCTCTGCGACTAAGCAGTCGTAGGGCACATGCCATAATTCAGTCAGCCATTGGTGAAGGAATTCTTGACGACTAGACGTCACTGCAACTAAGCTTGCATGAGTCCTAGGGTATAGGTCATCATTCAGCCAGCCATTGGAGAAAGACGTCTCTACGATTAGACGTCACTGCTACTAAGCTGGCACGAGTCCTAGGGTATAGGGCATAATTCAGTCAGCCATTGGTGAAAGAAGTCTCTACGACTAGAAATCTCTGTGACCAATCTGACGTAAGGCACAGGGCAAAGTTAAGACAGCTATTGGCTTACATAGGGCATTGTTAATAACATAAAAACAAAAAGTGTACTCTACCATTAATACATGCAATATCACTCGTATGACAATCCTCTCTTGTGGTACTTTACACTCAGCATGGCTTCAAAGTCTGTTACGAATAACTAATAGCACCCAAAACACATCTGGGACTTTTTTCTTCTCTCTCTCTCGGTGTGCTATAGTTGTAGTCAACCATCGGCGACACATGATGGCCGGAAAACAAGGGCTCTGTCTCTGGCGTGATCCCAAAGGCTTCTTGATGTTGGTTGCCCTGCGTTGATTTTGACTTGGTTGAGGAACAAAAGCGAAAGCGTGGGTCACGGGTTCGATCCCCGGTGGTGACATGCTTTTCTATTTCTCTAGTGTTCTTTTCAAAACTGAGTTGACTAATTGGAAACACTTCTTGGGGCATCGTCAGGGTGGCAAAGGGATGTTGGAAAATCTGCAACATTATACATAAAGCCATTACCTTCAAGAGCCATTAAGGAGATTTATATTGCATAGGCAGCACTTGTCTCAATCAATTAGGGCCTTTGTTATTAACCCTACTCTACGATAACTGTTAATATGAACATTGTTAGATGGGGTGCCTCTTTGAACCGCTTCTCAGCCTTTGTACAAGGAATGGATCTGTGTGCATCTTTGTTATGCATCTGTGCATCTGTGCATTTTTATGCAGATGGCTTTTAACTATTGAAAGGCAAAATTAGCAGTCAAAGTTTCGTAGAGGAATTTTTAAAACTGTAAAATTATCTTTGGTCATGGACTTTTGTCCTGTACAGTGTACAATGGTATTTTTCTCTATATTCGTATTTTTCTTAATATGATACTTATGAGTACTGTGTCAAGGCAAATTAGTGCTTTATGTATGTTGCAGCACTTATCTTTCACCGTTCAATGTTACTTTGCTTCCAATGTAGGCTTGCTTGATCATCATAGACTCCGTGCCTGTGAGTACCAGTAAGCGCAAGAAGTCCACGTTCTCCATCCCATTGTCAGACACGGAGATGAGAAGCAACTTTGCTGTTATCTTCGGAGATCAAAGCGCACCAGGGTACTTGAATAATTCATTGCTTTATTAGAAGCTGAATGTAATGGCTTTGTTTGATTGTGCGTTTGGAAGATCCTTAAGTGAAGAATCATCCTTCACTAACATTGTGGGTCTCTCCTAGGACGTTAATGTCTGGTTCCCAGCAAACGTATGATAACTTTAGGACTATTATCAACTTTTGAAGTGCATGTGTCTCTTGCATGTCGACGCCTACCTATGCTATTTACAAACAAAATAATCATCATTTTATTATCATTACTATATTTATGTCATCTTCATGTGTCTCGTAATCATCTTCATATGTCTCGTTATCATCTTCATATGTCTCGTTATCATCTTCATATGTCTCGTTATCATCTTCATATGAACTTTCTGTAGAGTGTGAACACCAGTGTTTCTTCTGATTCTCTTGCATACAAGTAAATTAACGTCTTTTGAGCCGTAAATTTAACTTCTGATAAATGATCTTGTGGTCTGATGACATATCAGCCTGCATAATTTATGCGGACATCACCAGTGAAATACTTGATGTGCGGAAATATTACTACTGCAGGTCGTTTGTTTTAATGCGCGGGTGTGTCACACGGTGAGACAATGTCACCGCCGGGACACGAACCCGTGGCCAACATTATCTTTTTAACATTTAAACAATCTTTTTAACAACAAATTACCTTTTTTAACCATAAGCTACATATATTTAAAAGAACAACGACAAAACAATCGTCAAAACCTAGATGTCGACAAATTGTTCTGCTGAGAGTAAATGTACATTGGTGCTTGCAGGCTGGTACTTTGTTATCCTGACAATCTGTCAGGCCTCTCTTTAAGGTGCCCCAGATTCCTAAAGGTTAACAAATTACTCCACTAGGGTACTAAAATCAGATTGGTGTGGGTTAAATATATTTGGATTCACAGGACGTTAAATTTTTGGAATTCAAAAGCGCGCGTCGAAATAGGTGCCATAAGACAATAAGAAGATCGCTTCGTCATTGCTGCGTCGAACAGTGTTAGCAATCTCTCCGTGCAGCCCTCTGATAAGCAGTGGGACCTTTACCCAGAGTGCGCGTCCCGAGCGAGTGGTTGAGGAAGCAGGGTATATATCTCTGTGTGCCCTTTCTACTTATATATGTTAAACCCTTGCCCTGCGCTTAAAGCCGTTGTAGCGGCCTTATAATGCTACTGTTTATTGTCAAGTTTTTAACTTACGATGTAAATTGAAAATAAATTAATCCTATAGCAATCTCAATGACGACCCCCCCGGGAAACCCCTTTCCTTTCTGGAAAAAACGGACCCGGGGGAATGGCAATCTTTCAATCAAAGACCCCTGATGAGCAGAGGGCCCGACATTGACTACCTTAAATAAAAAGAAAAACCACCAAACTGGCTAACTAATAAATAAAGGGCAGCTGGGGCGTCCAGGGGCGACGCCCCTCAATTTGTGCTACCGGGCAGAGAAGCAAGCCATGAAGCAGGCTCAAGAACCACTCTCTGTCACGCCTCCACCAATTCTGCCTTGGACATCTATTCATGTTGATTTATGTGGACCATTTCCTACCGGCAAACTTGTACTGGTCATAATCGATGCTACATCCAAATGGCCAGAAATTCAAGTTCTAAAGAACACATCATCGGAAAAAGTTACATATCATGTACAGCTTATGTTCTCAAGATTTGGAAATCCTACCGAAATTGTCAGTGACAACGGACCTCAATTTACCTCGCAATATTTCCACAACTTTCTTCTTGAACATGATATTCATCACCGTAAAGTTACCCCTTACTGGGCTCAGGCAAATTCAGAAGTGGAAAGATTCAATCGTACAATCTGTAAATTCATTCGTGCAGATACTCTACAAAATTGGAAAGATTCTTTACCTTCATTTCTTCAAATGTATCGTGCTACTCCTCACTCCTCAACTAAAATTTCACCAGCCGAGCTATTTCTTCAGCGTAAGATCAAGACCGATCTACCATAGTTGCCAATTGACACTCCTAATGAGTCCCACCTTTCTGCTTTCCAAAACTCATTACATTCGAAATTCAAGAATAAAGAATATGCAGATGCACATCAACATGCAAAGCCCTCAACGATTGAGAAAGGCGACACTGTTCTTCTTCGAGAACCCAAGCGCAACAAGCTATCTTCACCATATAATCCTCGCTCATATAAAGTAATCGACAAAAAAGGCCCTTCTGTCATTTTGCAACGAAATTCCTCACCCCCCATTATGAGAAATATATCTTATGTCAAGAAAGTTCCTGCGCCAACTTCTTCACAAGATTCACATAACGATGATTACTATGTCTCTGAAACCTCACAAGATTCCAATACACCTCATCAATGATCGATTCGAAATCGACGTCCTCCATCTCATTTTAAAGACTTTTACTTTTATTAAAAAGACACTTTATGCATGACCAGGAACATTTAATTGGACAGCTTTAATTCTAAAGAGGGGAGAGAGATAAATTATCCAAAGAGGGGAGAGATTTAGTGTTGACAGACTAATAACGTAATAAGTGATGACAGATGAACGACGTAGGTTAACAATAACTCATTGATTATGTAAATTAGAAAATAGATTGCAGTATCAGCAAAAGGACCTTGTACGTTTGTATAGCTTCTTACAGAAATATTACTTTATGTGTTACCGATTGGCACCTGCACATGATCCATGAGGGAAAGGTTGTAATTTTAAGAGCCAAGAAACCTGAAGGCCCAACAATGTGGCTATAGCTCATTGCACCGAGGACACTTGGACCGCAAGACTTGATCGAATCAGATTCAGCCAACTCACTCTGTAATCAGTTTGTTTTTAGTCAATTCGTGCGGGTTGAACCTCGTTTTGAGACTGGCTTACGCAATTGTAATCAATATCCATTATAATTGGTCGGTTATTTTATGAAGGTCTTAGGGAGACTGTAACAATAACGTACCGATAACATAACAAGATTGCAGCTCAAATAAAAACCAAACCTGTGTAGCTGAATTGTAACTAAATTGTAACATGTTGCAGTCTGCGATGCTCATGGTGAGGCCACTTCAAATCTTAGGAATTTGAATAAAAAAGAGTATTGTGCAAATGTATGCAAAAAAGTAGATTTGAATCTAGTTCAGTTATATAAGGTAATTTTATCCTAACGCTCTTTATGGATACAAAGATACAGTAAATTTGAAAGCACGAACTTTAAAAGTATTGTTGCAGAAATGTTTTCATATGCTACCAAGCATGACCTAAATAGTATAGAAAAGGTAATTTTGCATTCTATGTAGATGCCCTAGTAGAGATCTCCAGCTGGGTTACCTACAAGAGCGTGCTGTTAACTGACTGTCCCTATCCAAATGTATTTCGGGGAATTGTTTAGTTTAAAGGGATTCAAGATAAATTTCGTAGGCCAGGGCTATTCAATTGAAAAGCCAGTTTTGCTGCTTTTGAAAACTGAGACCTCAATCCGGGCCAGGCATAGTTTTTGGTCTATAAGGAAGAAGATACGACAAATATAAAGCCAAGAGATGTAAATATAAATGAAAAGTATACATTAGAATAGCGATTAGAAACAGCACCTTGGTGGTCTACCTTCACAAATGGCCGACAAAAGAGTATCAGGCCCGCATATGGCCCGCGACACACCAACTACAATGGCCTGTTATAGACAACTTTATCCATTGCGCTCTTCTAATACACCTATCTCTTCACATAAGAGACCGACAGACCGACAGACCGACAGAATTGGCGACTGCTATATGTCACTTGGTTAATACCAAGTGCCATAAAAAGTTGTTAAGTACCATGCAAAGAAGAAAAATTGGGTGGTGGTGAGAGAAAAAGAGATATTATTTCAACTCATGGCAACGTTGAGATTATTTATATAAAAATGAATTTAGTTGCTTTAGCAGTTGATTTCAGTCTTTTATTATAACCCAATCACCTAAGATACACAATAAGCAAAGCAAAGGACATGGGGTAGCATTAACACTTGCAAGGGGAAAGCACATGCGGAGGAGGCGCGTAGTACTACATCTTCTCGACAAAGCTGTCTATAGGGGGATTGGCAAAGTCTGGTCTAAATCACTCATAAATTTATCTTTCTGATGGGTTTCTCAGTTCTGACGTAGCATGTTTCATCACCTCTCGCGGTAAAACTTTCAGTCACTGCGTTATAACATGGGCATGTTTTTTTGGAGTGCAAGGTTCAGGAGTATATGAGGAGTGACGTGTTGGTGTTATGGCAGGAGTCGAAGCACTTGGTTTGGAGGCAGAGGTGGCCCCATCCTGGGCAATTCGTTCCCCCTTTCCACAGTTCTTTTTCCCAATGAGCACAGCCCTTTTGATTTTACTTCAGGTAGTTATAGGTAGATCAGGTTACATCAGGTAGAGATAGGGCGGGGATTTATGAATCCAGTTTCTTCTTAGCAAGGACCCGGTCATTCTTCTTACAAAGCATGATCTTGGATTATCACTAAATTGCATGAAGATGATGATAATGAGGATGATTTTGATGGTGATTATGATAATGATGATGATAATGATTCTGATGATCCTCGCTTCTTTGCCCGCCATCCTCACGTGAGCGTTTTTGACGTTTGAGTATCCCAATAGGTATTTTTTATTTGAGCTGTGAGAACATACTGTTTTATTGTTAAAACGTTGTAGTCCAAGATAATTCATGCCACTGGGTCACACAATGGCTGGCAGACAGCACCCTTTGGCATAAACTATATTTCCCAAGGCATTTCAACTTAATCATCTTAATCCATCTGACAGATTTAAGGTCTTCCAGACCTGGAGTGACTGGATCGAGGGAGCATTAACAGTATCCTTGGCTTTTAAGTTCTATTTTCTAATTCATTTCGGTGCGTCACTTTCTGTTACAAATATACATAAACTCAAAGTGGCAGGATTCGCCTATGTGTATGAATGTAGAGCATTAGCGATGAATGTAAGCTTTGACGATGAAGTTCTCATGTCACTGACACCATTTGTAAACACTGAGAACATCTTGTCATTATCCTTTGTCCTTGGCTTTTAAGTTCTATTTTCTAATTCATTTCGATGCGTCACTTTCTGTTACAAATATACATAAACTCAAAGAGCCAGGATTCGCCTATGTGTATGAATGTAGGGCATTAGCGATGAATGTGAGCTTTGACAATGAAGTTCTCATGTCACTGACACCATTTGTAAACAGTGAGAACATCTTGTCATTATCCTTTGTCCTTGGCTTTTAAGTTCTATTTTCTAATTCATTTCGATGCGTCACTTTCTGTTACAAATATACATAAACTCAAAGTGGCAGGATTCGCCTATGTGTATGAATGTAGAGCATTAGCGATGAATGTAAGCTTTGACGATGAAGTTCTCATGTCACTGACACCATTTGTAAACACTGAGAACATCTTGTCATTATCCTTTGTCCTTGGCTTTTAAGTTCTATTTTCTAATTCATTTCGATGCGTCACTTTGTGTTACAAATATACATGAACTCAAAGAGCCAGGATTCACCTATGTGTATGAATACAACATAGATGTCTAAAAATAAACACTTTCCCAAATGTTTCGATGTAATCTTCTTAAGATACCGGAGAAAGAAGGAAAAATGCAGAAAATGTAATACAGTGTATTAACAGATGGTCTCTTTCTTGTCTAATAGGAAATACGATTTGAATGTCAATAATAACCTACAAGTGGATATGGGAGAAGGGCAGAAAAGTCAAAAGGGCCCAACAATCTACATTGATTAGAAGGTTATGGAGGGCATTTAAGTAGAGAACCGAATGATGACTCAGAAGTTTTGTTACTGTGGCAAGTGAATCTCCATTTTTCAACAAATATTTGTGAATGATTCGCTTTCAAAACTGATTTGTGGAAGTAAGATGCAGTTTTCTGTGTACAAATATTATCGACTAACGTTAAGAACAGATATAACATTTGAATAATGTCACCGAGTCCCGTTGTATTTTCCGTCATAAGTATGAACAATCTAAATAAAAAAGCAGCCATATTCTTAACTCTGGCAAGGTTTTCATAACAGCTCCTGAAAAAGCGACGTCATTGTCTAGCAATTATCAAGAATGCCACAGCTCTGACGGCGCAATTTCGCGCCACCAAAAATAACTTTTGATGACGGAGCACCAGGCTTAGCAATCAAATTAAACCCAATGATAGTGAACTTATGCTGTAATCTCAACTGTTGGACAGAATCCCGTCACTAAACAAAAAAATCATTTATGAAGAGGAGTAGAAATCTGGGACCAGGACTTGGGGCTTGCTAAATTTATCATATTAGATCAGTCCTAATTAACGATCTACATCGTTTCCCCCATAGAGTTTAAATCAGTTCGCCAACGAAAAGCAAACGGCTTTCTGAACTAGAACGTCCCCTGAAATCAATTGCCTTTATAGTAAACATTGGCACCCCCCTTAATATGTCCCTCACATGGCCCTGGATATTCCAAAATTAAAATAATGAAATTAATAATTGCATAATATCCTTCGCAATTATACGTTTTTCTGTTATTATATTCTCTTGAAGGTAAGGATATCGCATTTGGGTGCAGGAGGGGAGGGGTTTAACTTGGACGTCTCGAACGGGGCAGTGACTTAAAAAAGTTTGGCAACTGCTGTTCTAGTCTATTCACGTGGTATTCTTTGCGATATCAAACGTTCCGTTAGTTGCCACTGATCCTTGTGTAAACAACATGCAAATGTTTTGCGATCTCTTGGCTGGATGTTTGCATCTGTAATGTCATTTCCATGTGATCGTTATCCAACAGTTTATACTGACGTGAAACCTGCAACAGAAATACAATTAAACTAGCATTAACAAAGGTTGTTTCTTTCCAGAACCATAGGGTTCTGTAGGTCACAAAAATTACCCATTTTCAAACACCCACCCGTCCCTCCGTTTAAAACAGGACAGAAGAAGACAATGAAGCATTGACCCCACCCTTACCTAAAGTACGATTTCATTCAGTTAATAACTTTTATGGGTTATCACTTAATATCTTACAAACGTTTTAAACTATTCTCTGGGTTATACAACATATCAGGCCATGACCCCTTACGTTTGGCTAAGGTCTTCATTATCTTCATGTAAGATTAAATATTGAAGCTCGAATGAGTATACAGAGGTCGTTTCCTCCTACTAAGTGTGATTAAGTATCTTTGTCTTTAAACCAGTATGACTAAATGTTGGACGAGGGAGGGGTTTTTCCCCATCTTGAGGCAACTTTGTGATCAAATGAAAAATAAACGTTTTATTTGTTACATTTTCTAAATTCTGGAGTTTACGCACCACTACTATGGCATTCGGTGGTATTGGTATGTTTTTGCTAATACTGACAACATCTTTTAATCGTCATAACTAATGAATTCTGATTGTTGTGTAACGTGGTTGTTGCGTTTCTTCAATGGCAGCATGAGACGTCTGGTAAGCTTAGGAAATTTAAACAGTCTCAGTTAAACTTACCTTTCTGTCCTATGTAGGATTCCATAGAGCAGAAAGAGTTTTAACATAAACCTAACGCACTAAATCTAAGACAACATAAGACAACCTATTAAGGCCCTTTACATTACCACTTGACTTTTAACTGGTCAGTGCCGTTGTTACCACATGTTCATAAAGTTGTTTTCCAGATCATCTCTTTGAAGCTGTTAGCCTTTTCATTAGAGAGAAGATGTTACAGTGCAGGTCTTAGGATGCAATACCGCATTTACAAGGCTCCTTTAGTTGAGTTGAGTTGAGAAGATTTGAGTGGCATTGAAAATATGTCACCACCATATGCGAACGCGGGAACACTTAATTTTGACCTGTTGTACATGAACTCTGGCAACTTGGATCATAAGTTGCTCTATTTTTTTCAGATGTCACAGAAGCTCCCAATCCTTCATGGGCAGACATTTAGCTCTGTGCAAATTTGGAGACCAGAACCTGAGCTAGGATTTAGTTATTGAAGGACTGCTATCTACCAGATCAAAATACAAACTTGCAAATGAAGAGCTTTTAGTGTAGCCGCTCCGTTGCTGTAGAATGATTTACTGGCCCAACTGACAAATTAAATATTCATTTAATCGTTTCGAAGGAGAAGGAGAAGGAGAAGGAGAAGGAGAAGGAGAAGGAGAAGGAGAAGGAGAAGGAGAAGGAGAAGGAGAAGGAGGATAAAGAAAAGGAAAAAAATATTGGGGGGAGGGGGGAGGCGGGGGGGGGGGGGGGGGGCGGAATACGTTAGTGAATTCTCTCAGGGGGCGGCGCCCGCCCTTGCCCCCTCACCTTCGTGAGTGTGCGGAGTTGAAATAAATACGTAACACATAGAAAAACAACATGGTCAGAAAGAAGAATTCATTCTGTCGACACGGTAAGCTAACGTGGTTTTTAAGTTACGAGTACATGAACATAAGGTATCGAATAAAATGAATTATGAACGTATTGACATACTGATGGTAGTGAATTGTTGTTATTGTGGTAACATGGTTTGTGGAAGAACTTCAAACACTTTGGCAATGTATTCGACAACGTTCTCTTACTTTTGAAAGTGAAATCAAAGGCAACCGACAGATTTTACCGATTCATATAATAAGGCAAGCTTTCTCACAGAATGGAGGTTTTGTGAAAAATTTCTTCCTTCCTTGTTTTACCGGCCCTCATCCTCTTACGAGTTTACAATCGTATATTCTTCCGAAATTTTCTAACCTTTGTTTCTCCCTCATTACTTGACTGGATCGTATTATCCCCTTATTAGATACTGCTACCGCTCAGCCACTTCTTCCGAAATCCCTGCTTTTGTCTTGCGTTTCCTCATTTTATCAGGCCCCCGTTTCCTTCGCTCTGACAGTGCATACCTTAATTTCCAACTGATATACCCACACGACGAAACTCATAAGGCGTAAACTCCAACTGCTAATGTACCCATCCGGAACAATCGTGGTAATAAAGGTAGCCCCGGGTGCGTCTCACGCCACGTTGTCAAGTTCCGATTTGCATAAATCATTGAGTTCAGTAGAATTTTAAAATTGGGTTGTGAGTTAATCTTCAACTTTTTATACATGCTAAGTTACAAGTTAGTGCAGTTTTAATAGGAAGGAAATTACTTGGGTCATTGCACTGTTATACACATTTGTTTTAAAACCATTGTGTTATAGATACACGATGTGTCCTACTTTACCCTAAGTTGTAGACTGATAAACAGAAGCTACAATCATAGAGCTTCTGCCAGTTAAATATGTCGAAACTGCCATTTTAAGTAGTGAACTATGATACTTTTTCTACTAAGGCTCATTTGTTCTTATTTTGTTCTTACGACAGCTGCTGCCAACTGATGGAGTTGAGGAGTGTGGCATCAATTGTTTGATAGCTGTTGAATTCCCCCCAGAGAAGTGTCCACCTGAACTGTAACAACAAACTCAGAGAGTACATTATTTCATTTAGTGACAGTTCATCAGACTACATAATATCCAAAGACATTTTGTTGTAAACCACTGAGCAACAAATTATACATGTTTTTATGAGTTTTCATTCAGCCTGGTGTTTTTCTTACATTGTTCTTAATGTTTTGACAATCTGAGCCTCAACGTTCTTACTAAATATGTTCTTACTAACAAAAAGTGTAGTCGCTCTGTGGCTGGTATTTTTTGCACCTGCTGATCACTGTGCAGCATTAAGTGACTATTCACTATGTGTATGAGTAAGTGTTAGTAGCTAACTACAGATGCTTTTGCTTTAATGTTCTGTTAATGGACCACGCATCAAAATGTATAAGTTTTTCAAACCAACTTCAGCAAGTTCTTTTCGATGTGTAACATCTAGAATCTGAGTGGTAAGAAACTACGTCGAAGCCCCCTTGTTTTAGTATGTGGCACTTGTATTTCCAATAAGGAAGATCCACCACTCATAGTCATGATCGCCTACTAACAGTTTTGGATACGTCTGGCATCCATTTGTTTAGTAGATATCTCTGGAAGCATTTAACAAATCTAAGCAAAACTTTATATATACATTAATAAATGTTTGTTGGCCGTATGGTTTAATTGGTGTCCAAGGGATATTAATTTTCATTAGATTTTAAACCCTAGTCCCTAACTACCAACCCTATGACTTCAAACCATTGTAGGAAGACCATTAAAACAGATGAAACTCTAGAAAGATAGAGTTCGAGGTGTAAATGAGACTAAAATCATGTTAGGGTTGCGTTTTTATAAGAAAATAGAGTAGGCCTAGTCGATTTTCTAGTCACCCTATTGTTCAAAGTTTGTTTCAACAGGATATAAAACCGGATGCCAATCTCTCAATCAAAGACCTCTGATGAGCAGTGGGCCCCGACATTGAAACTACCCTAAATAAACACAAAAACCACCAAACAGTCTAACTAGTACATAAATGGCAGCACTTTGGCCAGTCTACTTTCAATTGCATTCCGCCAGCTTCGGTTTTCTCTGTACGCTGGGTAGTTTAAGATGAGAGGCATTGGGCGGCTACTTTCCACTGAAATAGAGTCGAAGCATCCGAAACGTGGTCCCTGTGGCCAGAATGATCGAGTTCCCAATTGTTTGAATCGGCACCAAAAGGGACGGGGATAGCAACAACGCAAGCGTCAGGATACAAGAGAAAGCTGTTGTCGCCGGAAAAAAAACAATTACATGTCGAGGTATATGGTGAAAAGAAGGCCAATTGAAGCACGTGGTCTTGTCTAGAAGAGTCTCAGGAAACATTCTTCAGGGAAATATAGGTTCATGGATCAGATCGTGAACAGGCCCTAGCTTCGCAACAAACTTTTCGTGCGCATTACACAGGGAAATCGCTAGTGCAAATTGCAGACATCTTGATGGAGGATAGCGCAACTATTTCTTTTACGGATACATAAATGAGAATATATAAAGAGAGCACGCCATTTTCCGTGATGGGCGAGTCAGAGAGAAATGAACTGACCGCCACCCACAGTATATTAATCAATCAGACACAGCTGGGGTAACCAAATATGGAATACCCAAATACGGTAAAATTACATGACACAAAAGGTTTCCTCTAACACCAATTGCACTAAAGAAGAAGAAAATTGCGTCAGCAAGCATATTAAGCATGCCTCTTCGACCAAGAAACTAGCATCAAGAATCAGTAGGCCCTTATGAAAAACGTGGCACGTTGTTGTTTTCGCCAAATAGTTGTTATACTCCCTGGACTCGTCAATGAATTACTGCCTGCAAACATATTTGCTCCTTCGTGGAAATGAATTAACAGCCTGGTCAACAGTCCCAATGCCCTCTGACAATTTCATAGATGTGACTGTTTCCCAGGTTGCGTAAACTACTTTTAGTACATACAAACATTTTTACTTCCGTCATCGTGATTATCCAATAGGTTCGTTTGCAGTCTGAGCCATTTCCGGTACTCAGGCCACGTGAACGGCTCAAATGGAGGGCACATAAATCGGCAGCCCGGTCTAAACTCTGTTAAAGTTTAGGATATTATTCGCTTGATATTTCAAGATATAGTTGTTTTTATATCGCACTATAACTTATTGGCACATGAGCGCCGGTGTAAAGCTCTTCTGAATGTAATAACACATGACGTTCAGAAGACAAGTTACAAGTGGCAATTTATACAATTGGTATAGGTTATTTGAGATAATTGTGCCCAGAGGACTTAATTGATATTTTTTATTTCAGAAGTGTTTTGAAGTAGACCCGCCGTTTTGTCCTTTCTCAGACTGAAAATGTTATATTACCTTATTTTCGACTTCGGTTAGTAAAGACAGTAAGAGAGGGTTGACCCCCTTTCTTATCATCATTTACTTCCTCAAAATTGAAGATAGCGCTGTGACTGTTACATTTTTGTGCCACTGTCGTCATTTTTCAAACACTGGATTGTACGTCTCGAGATTGATGTTTGAAGTAAAAAAGGTTCTAGGTGTGAATGTGAGCTCGTCAAGTAACTCATCACTTTTACGCCAGTTGGAAGTTTACTCGGAGCTTGTCACTATGCCCTCGGACTACCGATTATCGTCTGTTGAAATCGCTGATTACTGTACGTTATCTGTCTTGATTCAATTTCCCTGTAATCAGTTCAGTACTTTTTCAAATGTTTAGCGTTAGGCATTTCTTCAGGTATTTGTTTTCGTTTGTGCCCACAACGATGAGCCAAACAATAGCCTATGACGTACAGGCACAAACATTGCAAACCTTAGATTTCAAGACTGTAATTGTAATGCTTCGTAGGCCTACGTAGTTGTTATTTAATTTAATGTACAGTTTGCTCATTTTGGTATGCAATCCAAAATTCCTTGATCGGTATATGTAGAGAGTGATTTTGTACGTTTTCAGTTAATTGCTTTCGACAGCAGTTAACACTCAGTCACTCATGAGCATCGCTGCTGAATCAGTTAGTCACGGTGTTATGTTGGAGAATCCTTGTCGTTAGGATCTTTTTCGCCGTGATCTGATCGTGATCGTCTTTTTGGATAATGTGATTTCGTTTTCTCGTATTGGCATTTATTCGAATAAAACAAAGTGATACAGACAGCTAACCGCAACTTGTATCATTGTTGCTTCTGTCGCGCCCGATCGTCGCCACCTGTACATGAAGTTACTTAACCTTTTCCTCCATTGACTCTCTCTAAGAATTTGTATCAAGCTTTTTACTAGATCATTTTTTTCAGAGGAGGGATGTTTCAGAGTATAAAGTTGTTCTTAAAACCATCAAGAATATATTGTACATAGAAGAGAGTGGTCATGCAAATATAGAACTACAACAAGAAAAAGTTTACAGTGGCCTAGTAGATAGTTCTCTTACCTGCCACTCTAGAACAACAAGTTTTAAAGCCATCAATGGTTGTCTCTGAATTCACAATTTTCTTTTAATCTGTACAGAAGTTGTTGTTGTTGTTATAATTCCTTACCCTGGAAAAATGCCCCCTCCCTCCCCTACATAATCTTGCTGCAGGTAATTTAAAAAAATGTACCCTCTGCATAACCAGTTCTCTTTGATGTAGATAAATGAACTGATTTCTATGGAGAAAAATCAGTAGAACGTTTAGTCAACACCAAGAACATCAATAATCCCTTTTGTAAGAAATTGTTTGTGAGGAATATGAAAACCAATACGAACTGCCACCCACTATTAAGATTGAAAGGATCCCTATGGGAATGGGAATGGTAGTGGAGAACCCCCAAAGCTTATGGAACCCATTCCAATCTGCAAAGCAGGAAAAGGAGCTGACTTACAATTTGATGAGTGAGGTGGTTTTTATGCTCATTTAGCACACAGGAGCTGAATCTTGTAGAGTTCCTGTAATATGACTTGATGATGTGTGCTCTTACACTTGTGAGAAATTCATAATTTTTTTCAGTTTTATGCCCTGCACAAGGTCTGTCTTCACTAAAGGCCTTTCCAGGAGTTAAATCTGTATCCTCTAACATAGAAGGCAAGTGAAGTATCCGCTGGACCATGGAAGTTCTTTGCTTTGGTTGACAGTCAGGATTAAATCAAGATCTTGTATTTGCCAGCACTTACTTTTGTGTGACTCAGGTATATGGCAATGAAGGGGTATCATCATTATCAATTCTATGGTAGGAATTATCAGGGTTGGCATGGCAATACTATCTCAGTGGCAAGACGTCCCTGAAGGCAGTGCAAATCTGAATTGTGTGCTATGACTATACATTCTTGTTAAAGCATATAAGTAAAGAAAGTCCTGCTTCTGGCATCTGTTTCTTTGACTGCCATGACCAATTTTAGCACCTGTTATTTTTTCACGTTTACCTTCTGACATTTGTGTAGAATGGGCTCGTCGTAATGAGCATGATGCTATGACTGTGACAGAACTTTTTGCAGTTCCTACAAAGAGAAGTTGAGCATAAGGAGAGGGCTCAGTTTGTTAGAACTACTTTTCTAGCACGTTTTCCTTCTAAGACTAACACGCAATCTCCTACAATTAGGCCACAGCCAACTGTTGCCTTTGCTACAGGTGCCAGTGTTTCTACTTCTTCATCTCAATAGGTAAAACCTATTTAACATCCTCCCTGTTGTTTTTGTCAGAAGACCCACCGCCCCACATTGTGTTTCAAATTAAGGTCTTTGTCTGCTGAGACTATTTTACAGGCTGACCAATGTTTGAAGTGTATTGGTTCAAATCTTGTCCCTATTGTAGAAAAGAGATTAGATGTCGTAAATGTAGTGGACCCCATCATTCTAGGTTATGCACCACTTCTGCTTCTCAAAGTCAAACTAGTACTTCAACTGCTGTAACATTTTCTGGCAGTAGTACCACAGAGGAGAAACGTACAGAGAGTTCACTTCCCGTCGGTCTCTTTGATCTTTATCGTACAGGGAAAAATTGTTGATCGCGACGCCATACGATCCATGGGGATGGCAGCCATTACAATGGCATGTAAACACGCGATTTTCAGAGAAGAGAGCAGCAAGTTGTTTCAGCATCAGTGTCCATAAAATGCAAAAAGAGACCATCAAACCGTATTACTATCACAAATACAATGCAAGAACTCGAAGATAAAACATTTTCAGCGCTTACATATAGATGGCAAAACAAAATGGCGTGGATGCTTCTACTTTTTGTGTGTTTTCTCAGGAAGGCAATGGACAGCAGTGCAGTAGTCAATCATGATACGGATTGCTAGTATAGTAACACACAGAGATGAATTTACATTGAGGATACTGCATATTGCTCACCCAACTATTCCACTTTGGCAATGGATAGGATAATGTACCTTGATTTCTATATGACAGGGATGTTAATTGTTTAAGTTTCGTCATGTTGATCTTGACTAGCCGTTCTCAGTACCTAAGATACTATCTGTACGGGCGAGTACGACAGTGCCACTGTCAAGAAATATGATTCTTTTAATTATAAAAATTGCTCAATGGAATCCAAAGAGCAAGCAGTACAAACGGTTGTTCCCTTTTCACATTAGATTTCAACAGATGCTTTGAGTAAGAAGACAGTTTTAACTACCAAGCAACCTTTAGTATCTTAATCACGGTCGAAGTGCTACCAGACGCGCAACCAAGGGCTGTTGAGGCTGGCGGTACTCGCCTACTAACTAAAACGTTCCTACGTTTGCTGCCCCGCCCCCTACAAATCCTTAGCGGCATTAAAGGAAGGATCAATTTTGTATTTTAATCAATTTACGGATCGTTCATTCCAATTAACTGATATGGGAAATCAAAGACAATGAATCTAACTTTCTTTTAAACGACTTTGAGACTTTTAGGAACTGTAAAAGTTCACAACTTCCCCGCACTACAAAACCCCAGTGGATTGGTTTGGGAAGAAAAAGGAGACGAAAGAAGCACTTATTTGATTTCCCCCAACCCCTATCAAAATTTGACTGACTGCGTGCCTCAGATACACCCTAATTCTTTTTGCATTCCATGAATTTCTAAACTTTTTGTCTCATCTAATGAAGATGTTGATGGAGCTGCTGTTGATGTTAGCAATCTAGAGAAATAGAAATCAAGTAGAAGCTTCACGGACGAAACTTCCATCCTGCTAAGAACCTACAAAGGTCTTTTTTTTCTTCTTCTAAGTTTATCCCAATTATCCAGAGTCACTGTTTTGTATGAGCCTTCTCCAGATGCTTCTATTTTCATAATCCCGTACTAGTCACGCCTGGCATCCACGCATTTTCGTCTCTGCAACGTCTTACGCTTTTTGTTCCGTTTTCCTCGTCAGTGCATCTCCAAGGCGTACATCATAGTAGGCCTGATTACTGCCGTCTAGATCTTTCTTCTAATCTTGACGGGCATTTGACGGTCGCAGGGGACACCAGTTATCTCTCTCTAAGTGTTCCAGTCAAACTGAATTCTGTGACTGATCTCCTTTTTCATTCTACCTGATGATTTGGCCACTGATCGCAAATCCTTAAACCTACACATTTCATACGACAAGATTTAAAAGGAGACATAGAGAGCTCTCACTAATTGCAGTGTTTTCAAACAATTTACTGTAGAGGATAGTTGTTAAATGTTTGGTAGAAATGGTACATTTACGTTAGCAGTTTAGTTTACATTTAGCAATTATCATGTTCTGAGGTATTAAAGGAAAGAGTATATTATTTAATTATATTACATTGCTTAAACAAGTGAATGACTTTACAGTGTGGAAAGTATCTGTTGTCATGGTGTAAGAAATGTTGTTTGAGAAGTGAAAGTATGTTTTGTCGTTCTCATTTTCTTCATTTCATAAAGACATTTCTGTATTTTATAGCGTAGAGGGTATGCAAGAAATTGAGCGTGAACTTTGGTTATTTTCTAAGCATTTATCCTCTTGTTATCGCAACTGTTTGGCTATGTAATCTATGCTTCAGCTGCCACTGAATGATTTTAGGCAGGTGTAAAAGAAGGCGAAATTTCTAGACATATCGATGTAATGGGAAAAATATCTTTAACCACACCTAACTGAATAGGCATTGTATTTATTTTAAAGGCATTTTAAGAAATTAAATATTTTTCTGAGATGTGCTGCATTTTCTCCTGAGGCCATATTTGTTAGAGGTGTTTGATTACTTTTGGGAGGGCCAATGTACTTTGCTATTATGTAGAAGCCTTAGTGGGTAAAGATGATGAGGTGCACATAGTTTGCAAATGGTCTGGACCCCCATCTAGAAATATTAACCCTTACCTAAAAAGACAACCCCCTCCTACAAAGACAACCCCCACCTAGATCTCTAAATGCCAGTCCCCACCTGGAAGAAGTTCTTTGGCATAAATTTCCAAAAGTTCAAATCGCCGCTTCCCACCAATGATGTAAATAGAAACGGAACACTAATTGAGACTTCTCTAATTGAAACATTTTATCACTTGAAAGAGTAGACTATGCTACTTTCTTTTATCACTTGAACGGTTTCACACTGCCAGTTCCTTGACGAAAAACACCCAAACGCCCACCTTCTTGAGAAAAAAGCGTTTTGTATTTTAGGTGAACCAGAATCGCTGATACAACGTTTAATTTTAAGTAGATACCACCGTGTAGACAATTTTATGTTAGACTGGTTGACAACCCCCACCTGCAAATATCAACTCCCACCTTAGAGGCCAACCCCCCATGTGTAGCCAAAAAGCCCATGGCCGATGAAGGCATCCTCGACGCCTCGCAGATGGGGTTGATTGGCTCTGCCTTGTTTTTCACCTATGCGATAGGCAAACTCACCAACGGCATCCTGGCTGATCGCGTTAATGTCCGCAAGTTTATGTTCACCGGTCTGCTGGTTTCTGCGTTTGTTAACCTATTACTGGGTTACACCACGCTATTCTGGTTGTTTGTGGTGCTATGGGGCATTAATGGGTGGGTACAATCCATGGGTGCGCCCTCCAGCGTCGTTTCCATCTCCCACTGGTTTGGCGGCAAGGAGCGGGGTACCTTCTACGGTATGTGGAGCAGCAGCCACAATATCGGTGAGGCCATTACCTTTATTGGCACAGCGGTTGTCGTCAGCAGTTTAGGCTGGATGTGGGGCTTTCGGGTCGCCGGGCTGCTGTGTCTGGTCATGTGTGTGATTATCTGGCGCTATCTTTACGAAAGGCCCGAAGTTTATGGCCTGCCCGGGGTGGTTCATCCTCACGTTTCTGATCAATCGCAGCAAAGCATCGGCACTAAACAATGGGCTGTTTTTAAGAACCCGGCCGTGTGGATTCTGGCACTGTCGAGTGCGTTCTTTTACATGACACGCTATGCAGTAAACAGCTGGGGTATTTTCTTTCTGGAGGCTGAAAAGGGTTATACCACGGTTGAGGCGAGCTCCATTGTCGCATCAAACGCGGTTGCCGGAATACTGGGTACTTTTTTCTCGGGAATCCTTTCGGACAGATTGTTCAGGGGCCGGCGTAACGTACCGGCGCTGCTCTTCGGTATTCTTTATGCCCTGTCAATTGCGCTGTTTGTGCTGGGTCCGGCTGATCCGATGATCGATACGATCAGCATGGTCTTGTTTGGTTTGGCATTGGGCGTGCTGCTGGTCTACCTGGGCGGCCTGATGGCGGTGGACATTTGTTCCAAAGATACGTCGGGGACTGCGCTGGGTATTGTGGGTGTAGCGAGTTATTTAGGCGCGGGAATTCAGGACATATTGAGCGGTAGTCTTATCGAAGATGCCAAAGTTGTTGTTGATGGCCAGGCGGTTTATAACTTTGATGCGGCGGGCCTGATGTGGATAGGCTCTGCGGTTGGCGGCTCGGCACTTCCGGGCATGAAGGGGCTGGCGGGCCAGCTCGCGTCCCATTCCTCGGCGGCGAGAATAATCCTTGCCCGCCGGCTGTCCTCGGACATTTGCGCCTTGAGCTCGTCGGCGCTGTCGAAGCTCATTTCGGGACGTAGATAGTCGACGAATGCAACCCGGACATGCCGTCCGTAGATCTCGCCGGCGAAGTCGAACAGGTGGACTTCCAGCAAGGGGCTCTGCAGCGCATACATCGGACGGATGCCGAGGTTCGCGACACCGGGATGCCAGACGATGTCCTTGCCGCGTTCGATGCCGGCGCGTACCGCATAGACCCCGAAGGCCGGGGTGATGATCGGGCCGAGACGGATGTTCGCCGTTGGGAATCCGAGGTCGCGTCCGCGCTTGTCGCCGTGCTGGACCCGGCCCTCGATCTCCCAGTAGCGCCCGAGCATGAGGGCTGCGCGGGTCGGGTTGCCGGCCTTGAGGTACTCGCGCACGCTGGTCGAGGAATAGGGCTTCGACCCTGGCCCCTGAACGCGGTCGAGGCAGGAGACGCTGAAGCCCGCCTCGCGGCCGAACGTCTCCAGCGAGGCAACATCTCCCTGACGGCGGCGCCCGAAACGGAAGTTGTCTCCCACCACCACGTGGCGCAGGCCGAGACCCTCTCCGAGCACCTCTCTGGCAAAGGTCTCGGCGCTGAGTTCCGCCATGGCGCGATTGAAGCGAAGCACGAAGAAGTAGTCCACGCCGAGCGCCTCGATCAGGCGCGCCTTCAATCGAAACGGCGTCAGGCGGAAAGGCGGGATCGTGGGATCGAAAAAGACCCTTGGGTGCGGCTCGAAGCTCACGACGGCATGGGGCAGCCCGAGCTCGTGGGCAAGCCGGCCCGCCTTGCCGATCACCGCCTGGTGCCCGCGGTGGATGCCGTCGAAGTTGCCGAGAGCGGTGACGGCCCCGCGCGCGTCCTGGGGAATACCGTCGTAGCTGCGGATCACGCGCAGTCGGGCGAGCGACTGCGCGGTTCTGGCACGATCGACGTTGGGGCGATCCAGCTTCATGGATCGAGCATAGTCGCCCCTAGAACCACTTGGTAGCTCTTCGCGGGACGGTTCAGGTCGCTCCATGGTGCAGAAAGCGTTTAAAATAACCTCATGATGCATATTTAACATAGTTTGCAGACACTAGTTGCGTACATTTCATGGTGCACAAAGCGTTCAAATAGGCTCATGGCGCAAATTTGACATAGTTTGAATACACTGTATGCGTACATTCCATGGTGCACAAAGCGTTCAAAATTGGCTCATGACCCATATTTAACGTAGTTTGCATACACTAGATGCGTACATTCGATGTTGCACAAAGCGTTTAAAATCGGCTAATGACGCATCTTTGACAGAGTTTGGATACACTAGAATCGTACATTCCATGTTGCACAAAGCGTTCAAAATAGGCTGATGACGCATATTTGACACAGTTTGAATACACTAGATGCGTACATTCCATGTTGCACAAAGCGTTCAAAATACGCTAATGACGCATATTTGACATAGTTTGTATACACTAGATGCGTACATTACATGTTGCTCAAAGCGTTCAAAATAGGCTCATGACGCATATTTAACATAGTTTGCATACACTAGATGCATACATTCCATGGTGCACAAAGCGTTCAAAATAAGCTCATGACGCATATTTAACATAGTTTGGATACACTAGATGCGTACATTCCATGGTGCACAAAGCGTTCCAATTGGCTCATGACGCATATTTAACATAGTTTGCATACACTAGATGCGTACATTCCATGGTGCACAGAGCGTTCAAAAGAGGCTAATGACGCATATTTGGCATGGTTTGGATACACTAGATGTGTACATTCCATGGTGCACAAAGCGTTCAAAATGGGCTGATGACGCATATTTGACATAGTTTGGATACACTAGATGTGTACGTTCCATGGTGCACAAAGCGTTCAAAAGAGGTTAATGACGCATATTTGACATAGTTTGGATACACTAGATGCGTACATTCCATGGTGCACAAAGCGTTCAAAAGAGGTTAATGACGCATATTTGACAGAGTTTGGATACACTAGATGCGTACATTCCATGTTGCACAAAGCGTTCAAAGTAGGCTGATGACGCATATTTGACATAGTTTGAATACACTAGATGCGTACATTCCATGTTGCACAAAGCGTTCAAAATACGCTAATGACGCATATTTGACATAATGTTCCCTACGTTCAACAAAAGTTTACAAGATTAAATCAAAATTAGTATCACTTGATGATCTTATGTTCTCTGCCACTGACAGATCAATAGTCGTTTAGTCAATAACCACTAATACACTCACAGTTGATTTTATATAGCATACACAAATATCTAGGCGTCTGCTATATAATAATTGATATTCGCAAACGTCCTCTTCTCCACTATAATCAAATATTTTATCGTCTTTTCTTCAACCATTAATACTCGAAGAGGTGATGCCCTTTCCAGAAAAAAACATTTGATGATTTGATTGATCATTAATAGTAGACGCAGAGCTGATGTTCCCTACGTTCAACAAAAGTTTACAAGATTAAATCAAAATTAGTATCACTTGATGATCTTATGTTCTCTGCCACTGACAGATCAATAGTCGTTTAGTCAATAACCACTAATACACTCACAGTTGATTTTATATAGCATACACAAATATCTAGGCGTCTGCTATATAATAATTGATATTCGCAAGCGTCTTCTTCTCCACTATAATCAAATATTTTATCGTCTTTTCTTCAACCATTAATACTCGAAGAGGTGATGCCCTTTCCAGAAAAAAACATTTGATGATTTGATTGATCATTAATAGTAGACGCAGAGCTGATGTTCCCTACGTTCAACAAAAGTTTACAAGATTAAATCAAAATTAGTATCACTTGCTGATCTTATATTCTCTGCCACTGACAGATCAATAGTCGTTTAGTTAATAACCACTAATACACTCACAGTTGATTTTATATAGCATACACAAACATCTAACCGTCTGCTATATAATAATTGATATTCGCAAACGTCTTCTTCTCCTCTATATTCAAATATTTTATGGTTTTTTCTTCAACCATTAATACTCGAAGAGGTGATGCCATTTCCAGAAAAAAACGTTTGATGATTTGATTGATCATTAACAGTAGACGCAGAGCTGATGTTCCCTACGTTCAACAAAAGTTTACAAGATTAAATCAAAATTAGTATCACTTGCTGATCTTATGTTCTCTGCCACTGACAGATCAATAGTCGTTTAGTTAATAACCACTAATACACTCACAGTTGATTTTATATAGCATACACAAATATCTAGGTTTAGACGAAGAGATTTGTGACAGTATGAAAATATATGCACATCTGCCGAAAGACTTGGTCTTTACTTGTTAAAGTTAAGTGATGGCCTTCCCTTTACTAAAAGCTTGCTTAATGAAGTATCAACATATGCCGAATTAAAGTTGGTTTCTGGTTTAAGGCATTATAGCAGAGTAAGGGCAAACACTGCTATAGACGTGCCATAAAGAGCGTTTTTATTATAAGGCATGAAGTATTTGGAAATCAAGAGGCGTGTTCCCTGGGAATTTGCTCAATAGTGAAATCGTGTACTTAGCTTGAAAAGTAAGAGTGACTGCATGTTGTGGAAAAGTGTGAATATTTCTTTGCTGCCCTTTTTATGAGAGTATTGGCAAGTACACTATATAATTTTTGTCCAGTGTAAAATCAGAAAGCGTTTGCAAGTGATGATGATAGGTTTAGAGAAACAAGAATTTTGGGTGTTGGTGAATAGATCAAATTTGTTTTACAGTGCCTAATGAGTATTTTCGATTCTTCTTAGATTGACAATGGATCGCAAGCAAGAGAAGAGAGGCGACATACATTTGTTTGTTGGAGAGAATAGCAAGGTAGGAATATGATTGAATGTTTGAAAGTGCATGATGGAGGGTTAAGCAAGTGCATCTAAGTCAAATGAAATGGTAATGGGAAAGTGAGAAGCTGGAGGTAAGCGTGATATGTCTATGAGCTATTTACTTAGCAATATATGATTGGAGTGGTATTTGTATGCTGCGGCTACTTTGTGGTGATTGTTGAAAACGTGATGTTATGTGTATCAGTGTTTATGTGGTGATGTTAAGTAAATTGGTCGACTAAGAATAATGATATAAGAATAAACATGAACCTAAGCATATAACGGCCATATAATTAAACCATTATCAATTGCTAATAAATCAGATAGTAAACGCTTAAAAGAAAGTACCTGCACTTACTTAAATTAGGCAGTTAAATGTTGTTTACATGTTGTTGCGTGCATTAGTGTGCATGAAATTGGCAAAGGTCTTTGACGATATGAGATACATGGTTACAAGGTTATCATGAAAAATAGTGTTCAGGCGTAGAATGAATGCGATTCCTTGCATTGGCGTAAATAGTACAAACTCAGTTTTTCGGACGTTTAGTACGCAGGAACGTCATCATATATGACCAAATTGCACCCAGATACCCAACCCTTTTCTACATTGAAAGATAAAGAATAAGGAAGGAAGACAGGGCACTTGCACATCCGTATCGTGTTATTTTTTGTCTAAGTTCTTGCACTCGATGTTACAGCGCTACCATTACTAATCAGGTTGAACAATATTAGATGGCCTTAAGTAGAGAATTATTAGCGAACAACTCAAATAAAACAAATACGTGATTTTACCCTGAGCCAAAATCAGTAATTGGAGTTGTTAAGCTGTTGACCAAGTGTTGAACAAGTTACTATTTCAAGCAAAATATAAAGTGGAAAGCTTGATAGTGGAAATTAAGAATACTCAAATAGACTAGGCTAAATGCCTAATTTGTAGCTTTTATGTTCCTGGCCACTTTGAACATGGAAATCCCAAATCTTGACTAAATAGGTCTATTACGTAGCCTGGGATTCAAGTTTAGTGATAAGTTCTAGTAATTATTGACACTGGACTTAACCAGTTCATGCACTAGATCACAAGAAATATAAAGACCTGAATTGTGCAATCAAGCTAGGCCATCATGTCAACTAATGAATTGCAAAACAGTGATAGTCCTTGTCCTGCTGGATTTACACGTAAAGAATCATATAAAGAACTGAAGAAAAAAGACTTAAGAAATATAAGTTGAAAGATTAGTTTGGCAGCACTAATTCAAAGGGGTTCACGAATTATACATTTTTTCAAGAGAGCAAAAAAAGCGGAATAAGTTTTGAATTTTCGAGCACTATTGCTGAACAGTCGTTTTCACAAGGAAGACTTATATACCACCTTCTTGACAAGACAAACAGTTTGATTTAAAACCCCAAAATTTCAGCTTTTTTCTGCCACTTAAAAAAGAATACACTAAATCTTGGTAAACGAGAAACTCATAGAAATTTGTCATTCAGAGTATTTCACTTGGAAGGGGAAGTTATTAATACCCCGTTGACAAAAAGTGTCAAATAATTACGTTTGAATTACAACATCAAAAATACTCAAAATAGATACAACTTTAGCACCTTTAATTATCACAATTTTAGGATTTAAATTTTGCAGGCTTACGTTTCTTGCCCTAGACATTTTCAACTCGTAAGACTTCCCCCCTAGACAATTCGTCTTAACGTCTAAACATGTAAAATTGAGTCGGCAAAGAGAAAGTAAGACTAATAAAAAGAAATTCGTATAGGAATTCTGGCAAATTCCTCCAGCGTAAGCTTTCCGCTGGAAAGTTCCCCCCGGAAAAATTCCTCCGGTTGGAGAATTCTCCCCGTGAAAAATTATCCCATCAGAAAAATTACCCCCCCCCCAAATTTACCCAAACATTGTATGCATACTTCCTAGTAGCAAACACTATACGTAAACAATGGACGAATTTTATAACCTAAAGATCATTCCCCAGAGGCTGTGGGGGTTATGTTATCTTCAAACACACTATTGGGACTTTCAACTATGCTGAACGAAATGGCTATTGATTTTTGATTCTGTCAAAATCAGCAACTTGCTGATTTTGAAAGTATTCTGGAGAAACCGGTATCCGTGGTATAGCATCACGTCGGTGTTTTTAGATTAGGAATTGGTTGGGTGTTATTGACACTCACCGACTATATTGAAGTAAGACTTATCTTCTGAATTGACCGCATACAACACTTTCCCACTGCTTATCTTTTGGTTAGAGAGTAAAACAAAAAGCACACAATAGTTTTGGTTACCACTTAGGTTTGACTAATTCAAAAGGTGGTATGTGACATTTTGTTCAAACTTCAGTTTAAAGCCCTGTCCCACAAACTTCCGTGCCCTCAAAGAATAATTGTCACTGAATGGTTCAGTCCCTATTTCGTTGTCAAGTTTGGTCAAATATGAAGACGGGTAATGTTTCATGTTCGCGATACAAGTTCTCAAGTGTGTTTTGTTTATAATACATAAATACCAGATTTTGCTCCAGTAACCTCTCGAGAAATCTCTTATGATATATTATTTTGTATTTGGAGATATTTATAAATCAGGAATATAGCACAAGAGATCTTTAGCTTCAATGATGTCTTTCCTGGGTTCTGCAGTCACTTTGAAACGCCTTTCCCAACTAAATCTATAAATACTTGGAGAAATGAGTAAGCCCAAGAACATTTTTAGGTTAGGCCAAGGGAACTGTCTGAAATACCATTTCCCCTCCCGAAATAAGTAACTTTGATTACAAGAAAAAAGCAGATTCTTTAAATGCGAACCTAAAACTCGCTTTGTCATTAGAGAGTGTCCTAGAGAAGCATTCTAAGGTCGATGGCGATCTTAAAACGGAAATTCAAAACTTGATAGCCAAAACATGGGAGCGTTTTGACGCCGTTAAAGATAACCGTTCTGCGCAAATTGACGCACTTTAGTCCACAAGGAGTTTAAATGAGTAATCCATTTTTAAATATTAGAGAAGAATTGAAAGTAAGAAATAAGTTAGTTCCTAACCATAAGTCTTTATTGAAACAACAGAAATCTGGTGCGGGAGAAGTTAACCCAAGTTTACCTACTTCTGAGCCAAACCATTCTCTTCTGAATATAGGAACTAATGATCCTCTAAACAATTTGGTAAATGCGGAACTGGATTTTTCCAATTATCAAATCCAACAAGGAAAGGAAATAGAACAAAACGGCGGTCCACAAACTGCCGCTGAATTACAAAACCACGCCTATGCACAGGATCAAATAAATAATCCTAACCAACAAAACAATATATCGGATGTCATGCAAGGTCCTTTGCAAAATTTGAATGGCCCCATGGGACCTGATCCGATTCAACAAATGCAGGACCCTATGAATCCTCAAAACCCTACCAACCAACCTATGGGACCAATGGGATAAAGACTATGAATGATTATAACGATTTTTATCAAAACCTATCTAGGCAGGAAATTCTTGAACGTACAAAGGAACGATTCGTTTTAAAAGGTGATTTTACCGAAGATCAATCCATGGATGTGGAACGTGAAGTTTCCATGCACGATAATTTTCAAACGGAAACTAGCGTGTCTATTCCTGTACACCGACTTCGTTGTGGACATACTATTTCTTCGCCTGAAAGCCTTGGCGGACATTGTAGCGACTGTAAACAGTCATTTTGTAATGCCTGCCAGGCTAGGTGTGATCGATGCTTAAAGGTATTTTGTCCTGGTTGTTTGAGAATTCGAGAAGGAAAACCCTACTGTGGAAGTTGTCGTATTAAAAAAACAGCCTGGAATGTTTTAACACTTGGAGTTTTATCGATCCACGGATTATTCAAAAAGGAGTTCTGATATGCGCTGAAACAGCCCGACCTCGGCACCTCGATACTGCTGATGGCGGCTGGCGGCGGGGTGATGTTCCTCGCGGGCGTGCATTGGGCCTATTTCGCCGCGGTGATCGCGGCCGGCGCTGGGGGCGGAGATGGCCAAGGCGGACGGCCAAGTGACCCGGGACGAGGTCGCGGCCTTCCGCGAGGTGTTCCAGATCGCGCAGGAGGACGAGGCCGGCGCGGCGAAGGTCTTCGATATGGCGCGCACCGATGTGGCGGGCTACCAGGAATATGCCGCCCGCATCCAGCGTATGTTCGCCGACGATCCGCAGACGCTCTGCGACCTGATGGAGGGGCTGTTCCACATCGCTTTGGCCGACGGCGCCTACCACCCGGGCGAGGACGAGTTCCTGGCAGAGGTTAGCCGGATCTTCGGCCAGTCGCCGCAGCAGTTCCAGGCGCTGAGGGCGCGGTTCGTGCCGGATGCGCCGAAGGATCCCTACACCGTGCTGGGGGTCAGCCCCGATACGCCGCTGGAGGAGATCCGCAAGCACTGGCGCCGGCTGGTGCGCGAGACCCACCCCGACTCAATGCTGGCCCGCGGTGTCCCCAAGGAGGCGGTGCGGCTGGCCGAGAAGCGGATGATCGACATCAACCGCGCCTGGGACGAGATCAGCTCCGCCAGTGCCCATGCGGCTGGCAACTTATAATATCGAGTGGTTCTCGGCGCTGTTCGACCGGAGCGACCGGCTGATCCTTGATGGCAAGCCCTCGCGCCGCCACGGGATCGACCGCTACACCCAGGGCCACGCCATCGCCCGGGTGCTGCAGCGGCTGGATGCCGATGCGGTTATGGTGATCGAGGCGCCCAATACCGGCCGCACCCAGCGCAGCACCCGAGCGCTCGAAGCTTTTGCCGCGGAGGCGGGCCTGCGCGCGCGGGAGGCGGTGAGCGGCTTTCCCAACGACACCCAGCAGGAGATCACCCTGCTTTACGACCCGGACGTGCTGGACGCGGTGCATGACGCCCGCGCCAGCGATGCGGTGCCGCGGTTCGACGGGGTGTTTGCGGCGGGGGCCTTTGCCGGCGCGCAGCCGGGCGAGACGCGGTTCTCCAAGCCGCCCCTGGAGCTGGCGGTGACATCAGGCCACTGACCCCCGTTTCAAACCAAAGAACTAGTGACACAGGGCTCAATCTCTGGTCTTCACGGACAGAGGAGGATTTCAAGTCTTGCGCGCTTACTTCTCGGCTAGGACGACTCTTACATTATCAGTGAATTTAAGTTTTTTTTTTTGTTTTTTTTTGTTTTTTTTAGCTTTTAAGATCCTCACAATCGGAGGGCTCAGTACTAAAGTGGATTATGTCAATTTTTCTTATATACCATTATCCCAACGTAGCTAAGGCCTAATATTTTCAGTTTGTTCATAAGCTAAACCTGTAAATTCGACACTGACGAAGATATTTTAGAAGCTGCTTACAAATGACGGGAATAAAAAACTGCCTGAAATGGGACTTGAACCTTATGCCCTCAAGTTGGGCAAGTAACTTCGATGTTTGAGGTGCGACAGCCCTCCGACTGATTCTCTATAGCAGACTACAAATCTTCAACCGTGTTTTGCCTGTCTTTCAAACTGTTTACAAAAGAAAGCTTCAAAAAATGCATCAAAAATTTATTTATATTCATTTTTGTTCTGTTTTTATGAGTCAGACGAAAATGTCGGGAGTTGGGGGGGGGGGTTAAAACCCCTTAAGATAACAAACAAAAGAACAATAACATGCATAGCACATTTAAACCAAAAAATATTTTTATAAAAATAAAATAATCTGGCAAAATATAAAGTGCTAGTAGACAGATTACTTGCGTAAAAAAAAAATACAAAGACATGATACTAGCAGACAACAGATATAAACAAATCGGTTGCGTAAGTCAGGGAAGGCGACCGTACCCCTATATCTCCCTTCACCCTTGTTGACTTTGAAAAAGCCTCTTTTGGGATATTTTCATTAAAAATTAGAAAAGATTCCCGCCCCCTCGATGTTGAAAAATACATTCCCTGTCCCCTAAATTTTCGTGGATTGACACCATTGGAGCAAATTAGGGTTGATATTGGCTTTGTGAGTCAATTTGTTACCTTTTTCAATTTCCTGCATCTGCAGTCGCGACGTATAAATCAAGTAATACACCATATATTTCATACATCCTGGCGTTTTTATTAAAAGATTTGGCTTCGGTATAGGGCTTTAAGCTTTCTGGGCTAGAGGCTATTCTGTCATTTGCGCTTCACTGAAAACCCGAAGCATCTTAAGCATCTTTTGTTCATAGTTCTAAATTGAATTTGTTTTAATTTCTGTCGAACAGAATCTTGTATTGTTGGGATTACCAGGAATTTACATCAATATTCTTTGAACATTCAGTTTATTTTGTTAGTTCTTTCCAGTCATCTTGATTATTATTATTGGAATTTTTTTATTATTTCGTTGAAAAAATCAAAAAAAAAATTGTTCAGAATACACATAGTTTCCAATAAAACGTAAAATACACAATATCCTTTAGGAACATTGGGGCGGGAGGAAGGCAATAGTTCTTCTCCTGCCTGTTTGCAGAGTTTGTTGTTTTGAACTTGTAGTTGGTTGTCTTTTTGCATTTGAACTGATTGTTCATTTTAGTTTATATCCGTGTTAGGATTCATTAATTCATCTTTAAGAGTATCTGTTATTTTTATGTTTAATGTGATTATTTATTCTAGTCTATATTCGTTGTGAACTCGGCTGTTTTAACGTTGTGTGTCGCCTGTTTTAATTTTGAAATATTAAAGGACTTTATTTCTGCTTGTCTTAGGTTTCAGGATCTTCAGTTTTCATAGAATTTTTTTTTTTTCTTTTTTTTTACTAATCCATGTCAGAAGGTGATTTATAGTTTTGGTTTCTTTGTTTTTATTTTTATAGTATTCTTATGTTTTTATGGTTTTTTTGTTCTCTTTTATTTTCAAATGCCAGATAATCATTTCACGGGTCAGTTATTTACTTTTGGGTTTTATTATTGAACGCTTTGTTACTTTGTTATAAATTTGTTTTTCTTTACTTTCATGAGCATAGTTTTACCACTGATGGCGTCATATTATGGCACATATGATATGCCATAATATATGCCTTTTTTCTGTAGTAAACAAACAACAAAAGGTCGACATGACGTCAACATTTGATGAATTAAATCACTGCAAAGTATCAACTTAAAAGACAAAATTGCTTATCTTGTCGACCAAGAGATTAATCAAACTAGGCCCAGTTTTCATTTGGCGTTTTACAGATAAATTCCAACCTCAACTTCAATGTCCTCTGGTTCGCTGACCACCTCATTTTTTCCTCAACGAGGTAATCGGCGAAAATGTGATCAATCACAGATGCAAAGTGACCTGATTACTTTCTGTAAATGGAGAAGACAAGTAAGTAGCAGGATGACATCCTTGCTACTACTAATGTCTTTGTTTGTGCCAAGTATTTGTGAATATGTTAGAGAATTTGAAATATCAGAAGGGGTACCTATTGGGACTAGTATAGGATTTATTGGAGATTCCAACCCTGGTTCTCCAAAACCACCGCCACCTCCTTATTTAATTGTGCCAGTGCCAGGAAGTGCAGTCGACTCTGACTTAAATATTGAACAGTCAAATGGTGAGATTCGAAGTCGAGTGGTCCTTGATAGAGAAGTACGTTCCTCTTACTCGCTTGTTGCTATTCCA
Organism: Alatinidae sp. Z8VKAUB7J3; assembly: GCA_010016025.2. Taxonomy (NCBI): domain Eukaryota; kingdom Metazoa; phylum Cnidaria; class Cubozoa; order Carybdeida; family Alatinidae; species Alatinidae sp. Z8VKAUB7J3. The sequence continues at coordinate 125,927,529 of JAAAKM020073195.1, read as the reverse complement.
TTGGCAGGTGAAAATATTCGTGTGCTTATAAATGTTAAAGATGAGAACGATAACGCACCTTTATTTCCTCAAAGTCATCTACATATTGAATTTCCTGAAAATACTCCGCGTGACGTTAAAAGAACATTGCCGCCAGCCAGAGATTTGGATCTCGGTATTTTTAACACTCAAAGATATACTATCGCTTCTGGCAATACAAATAATGCATTTCGATTTATTGTAAATTCCCCCAAATGTTCCTTGGAGTTTCACTTTAATATCCTTGGCCCTTTAAAACACACCAGAAATCAAAAATTTCCCCCTTTCCCAATAATAAATCCTATGTTTAAACGATTCAAAAGTTGTATAGTTTATAACGCTTATCTCAAAGGCTGTGAGTTCTGGCAATTCCCGTAGACATAGTTAATTGACCTTTTGACAATTCTGGGAGAATGGCTATCTTACATTTCTGATCAGTATTGTGGGGGCTAACAAGTACTCAGTTAATGTTTTGATTTTGTTAAGTTTCCCCCTCAACATTTCCTAGAAGTTCTACATAATACCTTGCGTCTTGTTGGAGACCCACGATCAAACATGAATCGTTTCTTAAAGACAAGTATTAGTTTTAAAACAATTAGAAACAAGAGCCAAGAGCTCATATGGCACTTATGACGAGGTCGAAAGAGCCACGAGTCAAGAGCTTCTTCCCACCAAGTTTTATTTTGCTCCCTCCACTCTAAGTGTTTTCCAACTCAGGTTCCTCCTATAATTTTATAAGAAATGGAAATATGTTTTGATACCTATAAAACACAACGGAAGTATTACAAAAGCATTAAAACAGTGTGAAAATAGGTTTCATTATTTTGGGCACATTGAAATATGTTAACTTTTATAGAAAACCGATTTACAACCTTACCTTAGACATTGGTTCCACCTGTTCCGCCATGGCATAGAGGAAGAGCCTCCAATCATCCTGTTGGTTTGCTGCAGCTACGTGTCTTCCCACTCGGGTTGGAAAAAAGAGCTAAAGCTGCGCAGGTCAGTCCGTTAATTGTGTCGTAGTGTGTTCCTGGGCCTTCCTCAATGGGGAGTGCCTGTTAGTTACTAGTGAAGGACAGCATCCGTAGGTCATTGGTAATCTATTCGTAGGGCATGTCCTAAGTATCTTCATCTATGCACTCTTATGACATCGATTACAAGTGGTTTGTCTAGGGGCATCTCCTATTGACTGATTTGTGACTTTCTGGATCCAATAGCCTTTAGAGGCATGTATTTTCGAAAGCGGAGTTCGTTTTTCTTGCTGTTTGCTTAGGTGAGACGTCTCCAAAGCATAAATGAGTACAGGCAGCGCGTTGCTGTTAAAAAGCCGAAGTTTCAAGTGGAGGGACAGATTTCGGCATCGTCATATTTTTCGAAATGTTAAAGGTGCCATTTCTCAATTCGATTCTCACTGAAACTTATTGTGCCGTTGAGCCAGTATTTTCGATTATACTCCCTAAGTATTTAAACTAGACTACCTGTTCTACATCCTGGTCTCCAAATTTGATATTTAAGGAGGGGTGGAAGGCTGCCATGCATTTGACCTTTTTGGCGTTTATTTTCAAACCGACATTTCAGCTCTTTGTCTCAGCCCATCCAGTAGTTCTTAGAGCCTTTTTTTGTAGGAATCAAGCATTGCAATATCATCCATTGACGGAAAAATCGCTTTGCTGGTTTACAGAGTCAAAGACCTTCTTGAAATCGACAAAGATTATGTAAATCTTTGACCAACATTCACGACTTTCTTCTGTTAAGATGCACAGATTAAAATGTTGTTCATCCCAGATATACTTGTCTAACTGAGATGTGACCCTCAAAATTATGATGCGTCAATTTTGCATGAATTAACAAAGCACTCTCATAATCTCGGAAAATCACAACCAACGCAGATAAAAAAAAAATAGTTTCCAATGCTTGTTCGTGGTGCCGCAGGGCATGACTAGACATTGAAACAAGCCTAATATCGCACCTAGGCATCAATAGGTTTTGGAGTACAAGTTACTTGGAGATTGCCAATTTGGCGTGAAATCATCCCACTCCATTTGTAAGTCACTAAAACCGTCAACAGAAGACTCATCAGACGAAGATTCATTGCTATAATTAACGTCTTGGCTAGCGTTTAACTCTGAGGAATATATGTCAGATACTGAGTCGAGGCACGAACCGTTGGACATATTTAACACCGTTCTCCAACTAATCGAACTAGTTTCATCACTAATTCCACTATCTCCTTCTTCATTATCATTTTGATTCCCTAGCAAGGGGCTTGGGGGAGGTACGTAGAAATTTTGAGCTGGAACTGGATCAAAACTTGCTGATTGTTGGCACTGAAAATCTAGACACTGTAAACCCTCCCTCTCCATTTCATTTTCTATTCGTCTAAGGGTGTTACACACTAGAACAGATCTGTGAAGGCAAGGATCGGAGAATTGTCTGTACTTTTTAAGTTTGAACATAGATATATTAAAGACCGACAGCCTCTGTTTTCTATAGTGTTGTCTTTGCTGGTATGTCATCGAGTCAAAGCGTTTCGCAGCAAATCCGTAGGAGGTGGAGTCCTGAACGGGGACCATGGTGCCAAGTTGTACATACATTTTACCATTTTCTTCGCATTTTATATTTTGTCCATAGCTACTAAACGTATTCTGGCTACATGAGTCCGTACGTTTAGCATATCTACCTGACCATTTCTCACTTGCGCTTTCTAAACAGTTGTAAAGTCTATCTTTCATAGTGCACTGAATCTTGGCATTTGTGAAGACTTCGATTTCTTCCAAAGGACGTTTGTTAGGTGCTGCTTGTAGACCCATGTTTTCTTTTACAATCTGCAAAAAATCAAGAATTTAGCAATTTTTATGGGGAAGGTCGGTACGTGTCAACTCAAAATGCAAAGGAACCCAATATCGAAACAAACCGACAGATATGTATATTTTTTTATGCATCATATACAGACCTCGACCACCCCCAGCGCCACCGACAGCCCCAGGCCAGTACCGGGCATCTTGCTTCCCCCGAAGGAGCCCTTGGTGGTGAAGAAGGGCTCGAAGATCCGGTCGCGCAGCTCGGGGGCCACCCCGGGCCCGGTGTCCTCGAAGCGCACCCGGGTCAGGTCGGTCTGGGAGTCGAGGCTGATGCGCAAGCGCCGGTCGTCCTGGCCATGGACGGCGTGCATGCCATTGATGATGAAGTTGATGAACACCTGTTCGAGCTGAACCGCGTCGGCGGCCAGCGGACCCACCCCGTCCTCGAACCGTGTCTCGACCTGGACCTCGCGCTTGTCCAGCTCCACCCGCAGCAGCTGCAGCGCGTGTTGCAGCACGTCCTTGAGGTCCACCCCCGGGACGCGATTCAGGGGCGTGCCCCGGGCGAAGCGCAGCAGGTTGTCGACCGTCTCCAGCGCTCGGGTCAGGGTCTCGCGGACCACGGGCAGCGATTCGACAGCCTCGGCGGGCTCCTCGTCGACGGCCATGTCGAGCAGGCCGGTACGCCGATGGAGCTTTATCACAACCCGGCTAACCTGTTCGTCGCGCAGTTCATCGGTTCGCCGTCGATGAACATCGTCCCGGCGACCGCCGAGGTCGCCGACGGCAAGGTGAGGGTGCACCCGGCCGGCGGCCGCGAGGTGGTGATGCCGGTCAATGGCGGCGGTTCGGACGCAGCCGGCGAAGTCCGCTTCGGGGTGCGGCCGGAAGACCTGTCGATCGCCGGCGAGGGCGCGCCGCTGTTCGAGGGTCCGGTATCGCTGGCTGCCTGGCGGGCTGCCGATCGATCGCGGCGAAACGATCCGGCTCGCCGCGCCCGCGGACGCGTTGCGGATCTTCAAGGCCGACGGCAACGCCATCCCGATCGCAGCCTGACCGGCTCGATCGCGCAGCACCGGCCGGGTTTTCACGGATCGAACCGGTTGCCGCCGGCCTGCTTCCCGCCGGATTTGTCCTCTAATCCGTCCCGATGGCAGTCTTTTCCTCCTCGCGCGAACGGCGCTTGTGGTTGTGGGTGTTGGCGGTCCTTGCGGCGATCTATGCCACGATGGGGCTGGTGCAGGCGTTCCCCGTTCTGCTTGGCGGGGAAGGTTCTTAGATTGTACTAAAGACAAAAAACTCGTCAAGAAGATAAGTGAAACTCCACAAAAGGCCAGAAAACTTGACTTATTAAAAGATGCAGCTCGTCAAAAACCCACGGGAGAAACGGACTATCCTACCCATGGCCCTTCAAACTTTAGAGAACATTACAAATGTTCAAATGGTGTTTTCCATGTTTACGCTGGTGAAAATGACGTAACTAGCAACAAAGCAGTAAAATATGACTATGTTGACGTTGAAACATTTAGGAAGGATCTGCAGCTTCTTTGCGCCATGATTGTTAATGGACCTCTGAAGACCTTCAGCTATCGCCGTTTAGCATTCTTGAATCACAAGTATCACATGCATGAATTGCTGAACGAGCAGCAAGAAGTTTCTGAGCAGAAATCTATCCCATACAGAGACTTCTATAACATACAAAAAGTTGATACACATATTCACGCAGCTGCATGCATGAATCACAAGCATTTGCTTAGTTTTATGCAAAAGAAATTACATGACGAAGGCGATCGGGTGGTGGAGGTTGAAGGAGATGGCAATCCTAAAACACTGAAAGAAGTGTTTGACGAGATGAAGATAACTCACTCAGATTTGACTGTCGATTCGTTGGATATGCACTGTGATAAATATACTTTCCACCGTTTTGACATATTCAATAAAAAGTATAACCCGGCTGGTAATAGCAGGCTACGAGAAATTTTTTTAAAAGTAGACAACTACATAGAAGGCGAATATTTTGGTAGCATTATAAAGGAAGTGATGAATGACTTAGAAGAATCTCAATATCAGAGCACTGAGATGCGGATATCCATAGCTGGAAAATCAATCGAAGAATGGGACAAGGTTGCTCGTTGGGTGATCAAATGGGATGTCTATTCAAAGAATGTAATTTGGTTGATGCAAATACCAAGAGTGTATGATATTCTTAGATCATATGAGAATGTTGCTAACTTCCAATCAGTTATTGATAATATTTTTAGACCATTGTTTGAAGTCACCAACAATCCCTCAACTCATCCAGAGCTACATCATTTCTTACAGCATGTTGTTGGTTTCGATTCTGTTGACGACGAATCGAAACCAGAACAAGATAGTTTTGGTTGACATTTTTTGCGAATATAATTTTATTTAAAAGCACGATAAAAATATTCCTTAAAATCGATTATACTAAGACATTTAAAATTCACTGCAATGAAATTATATTGAATAGCCAGTAGGGCCATGGGGTTTTGCTAACTCGATGACTACTTTTTTGTCACCACCAGTGGAGGCTTCTTTAGGTTTCTTTACCAAAGCTATCTGTCTACGCATTTTTAATTACACTCTCTACTTCTATACCGCTTATGGCCCTAGTAATACAGACCTTCTTTTCAATTCACCTCATGGCAATGGCTATCCACCTGCTTGCTCGTCGTAACAACTTTGCTATATTAGCTGGTATAATTTGGGCTAACTAATCTATGGGCTAGTCAAACTAGCAAACAAATGCATCGATTATCCCAGCCCGTCCACAAGCCCATCCATTGATTATCCTGATTAGCCCAGGGGAAAGAAGCTAGAGTCATACTTGTGGTCCGGAAAAAAAGTTGTTGAGCATTGGGTTTTATCATTTATGGCAAACAGGACAAGGAGACCCGCTTATCAGCTTTCAAATCGTGCACACAAGGTGGTGTGAAGCCTATCTAGAGGAAGTTTGCCTTGAGTTGTGAGCGAATGGGCACCCATTTTCTGCCACCTGGTGTAAGTCATGGAGCGTTGAGTTTTCCACAACTTCCACTGCGCATGGCATAGTCCCGCCACGCTTGGTACAGTCCTCACAGTGCTTGGCACATACCACCGGGTGTACGTGATTCTGAAGTTGTGATACCTCGGGGATGAAAAGAGGCGCGGCATGGTAGAAGTCTGCCGTTTATGGTGGATAAGTAGCACTCCGAGATGTACACCAGGTGGTAAATGGTGAGCAGCCCCTCTGGGGAAAGCTTAAACAATTCCTATAAACCGTGTGGAACCAAAATTACGACTTAACAAGCTGATTACTTATCATTGCCATATTGATACAGATCTGGGAATATTTCTGTTTAAAACTCTAGAGTATTACCAGGAAATCTACAAGTTTATTTAAAGTCAAATCGAACCTTCAGAGGTAATTGAAAGGTAAAATTTATTGGCTGGACTTTTTTTCATGCCTTTAAATTTCCTTCCAAATTAAAACTCCAGAATACGTACATTGATCCTTTTTAGGTGGGTTTGTAGGGGAGGGAGAAAGAGCCGAGAAAGTTTTCTTGGGTGAAGGCTGTAGAAGTATTCTTTTTTTGCAACACTTCAATTTTAAATAAAAAGATACAATAAAGACTGACCTCCAAAGGTCACTGAAATATTAATTAACTGAAATATTAAACCGTGATTGCAGCGGTAGCTGCAAGTTAGTAAAAGACGAACAAGTTCCATAGTACTTTATACTATAGAACAAATTCTAGCCCATAGTAACAGAAATGTTAAAAATAAAAGCAATTTTTCACAAAACTAAATCATGATATGCACGATGATGCAGCACATTTATCTTTTGACAGGAAACATCTTTTACTATTCAGACTAAGAGTCACGGGCTGTTTCCTGTGTCATGGCTGCAGCTCTAGCTACAACCTAGTAAAAGACCTTAGCCTTAACCTTAGCCTTAACTAACCTAAACCTTAACCTTAGTCTTTAACCTTAGCCTTAACTAACCTAAAAACCCACAATCCCATAATACAACTAAGACAACATTTACGGGTACAAAGCCCTTTTTCCTATTTTCAGTAATTTTTCAGATTTGTTATTCTTTAAGGGTTGCAATTTCCCTTCCTAGTCTTTTTGAAGTAACTTTGCGTTGTCTTGGGTTTTCTCCTCAATGTCGTTCAGTGGTATTTTATCCTATACTTGCTCATCACTTTCTAATTTCACCAGAACCACTGATGACGACAGGGACAGATCGTCATTTTCTAGCATTTCCACATTAGAATCGAGTTTTATGACAATAGTTGATGGCCTGTGCTCTAGTGTATCAGACTTATCAGCTGAAATACCGAAAGATGATTGATAGTTTGGATCATTCTTCAGCTCAACAACCTTAGAATTTTGATGCTGCGAAAATGTGTGAACATTGTCACATTTTTTTTTCAAAAATGTTCATCCATTTTTATTTCGTTCTTCCATTTCAGAATATACATGGCACTTTTTGACTTAACCTTTTCCTTACTTGGAAAGGGAGGTACCGGAATTTGGTTTGAACAAATTGGTCTAACTTGAATATTTTCATTCTTTTGGGTTTGAGATACTGCAGATGGTTGCTTCCGTACACCCCAATATTAATTTCCACCACAATACTATTCAAAAGTCTTTCCTTTAAATTTCAATCCACGTTTTCCGTGCTAAGTCCCTTAAATTAGGTGTAATTACATTTTTTCATATGAAAATAGTGATCATGGTCAACTCCACTGCTTTCACAAATCAAAGAATTTGTTTAACAATAAATCGATCAATTTTATCAAGAAAATGTTTCTAAATTATTAAACGCTCATAATAGGAGAGCATTCAAATTTACCTGCTGCCAAGAATTCACCTTTCTCGCAATTACTGAAATACAAGCTATTCGGTAGAGACTAATTTTCCACGTGATGAATTGTAATATTAAGGATTAGTGCAAATATCTGTTTTGTGTATTTTTACTCACCTGCTAAAATATGGTTGAATGCGGTTTAATAGGGGACTTGAATTTCTTGATAAATGAGATTAATTTATCATCGGTAGAACTTTTTATTTGGGAGGGGGTGGCTTTCTTAAGTATTTGTCCAATACGGAGAATTACAGTAGGTTAAAGTTGGGTGTACACACCTTTTTTGTTGGGGAAGGTATGCATAGAAAGAGGCTTACCTGTTGGTATCTTTGAGACATATCCGTTTTTTTAAATCAAGTTTCACGTTCAAAATACAATACAAGACTGATGAATTTCCTTCTAGCACCCGATTTTATACCCCCAGGGACAATAGAAATTACTCAGTTCCTGTTAGAAGAATTGCGGATCGCGTGACGCTTCTATTTCCCAGAAAAAATTGGATATCTACTGTTTACTAACAAACCTTTGTTTCGTGAAAATCAATAGATTTCTAGTCTCTATAATGGTTCTGATAATGGAAAATTGCAAAGAATTTCGTTGTTTATGTTATCAACATTGAGAGCACAGAGTCTGTGTGTGTGAAGCATCAACGTGTTGGGTGACGAATGACTAGGATTATGACCTTACTTGAGGGGACCCTTACGGTTTTTTCATGGGTCTCGCAGGATTTTAAACAACTATAGAAACTATGATGTAACACCAAAAACCTATTATCTAATAACCGAAGAAATCCAGATTTGGCGGGCCCCTGAAGGTTGTCCACTGCAACCTTAGATTTATCACATAATTGTGACCCCTCCAATTTCCTCATGTAAACTTTATGTTAGTCCTAATAGTCTAAATAGACTTAAAGACTGTTGAGAGATTTCTTATGGAGACCCACTTTCTGTTTGGTAGGTACTTCCTGGGGGAAAAGCCACCAAACTCTTTTTGAAAGGTGGTTCCTAGGAAAATCCTGTGTGTAGCCCCTTTCTTTTTTTTATCAGGCAAACTTCTTTATGATGTATTGCGACATTGGGAAAATTTTCACGTCTTTTTTCTTGTCCGCAAACATGCGGCTTCTTGCCTTTTAACCTGAGAGGCAAACAAATTGAACAAAGTCAATATATGGGGTATGATCTTTCGTGACGTCATAAGCGTTTTGCCAGGATTCGTAGAAGTAAACGATGCATTTAGAAAGTGATGTCAGAACAGAATCTGAGTTTTCAATAATTTTTCAAAATGAAGGTAAACCTCTTGATTATTATCTAGAAGGGCTTGACCAGGATTTGTGAATAATTGTCGGTTACGAATTCGTTTGGTAAGGAGGTGTGTACAATTCAGTGACTTATCGAGACATCATTCGAAAAGAGAGCCATCGCCCATTCATTGAATATGCCAAGAATTTGTCAATCTGACAGAATCGAATTTAAGCATATTAGAATACACAGACCCCATAATTAATCGCCACATTATAGAGAAATTTCACATGGTAGTCTGTGGCAGTGACTATTATTAAATTTGATCTTGAGATCTATTCAAAGTAAGCAATTTCACATGACTTTAAAACCTTAAAATATTGTAAGCCTTACAAACACCCTTACAAATGTACGAGCATGCATGTTTAAAACGGGCAGAGGTGCAATTAAACAAGATGTAAAACAGTTCAAATCCTTGAGCATTAAATTATTTTATTTATTTTGATTTACCGTCAATAACATTTAATGCTGACTACAGGCCAATTCGTTAAATGTGAAATTAAACTCTGACAGTGACAGCAGGTTTGCACATCAAAAAATCGTTTCTGCGATAGAGATGTTTGCATATAGGAGGAGGAGTGAGAGTTTATCAGTCATCCCTCCAAAAAAAAACAACAGGTTAATTATCGTAGAAAAGTAAAAAATCTGGACGTTTCAGGGGAAAAGTTTGGTTAAATGCCTCGACCCGCTCAACACCCGTCCAACAAATGCAACGACAAAACTTTTTCTTAAATAAAATTACGGGTGTCAGAGCCATCTCGTGAAAATCTCTTAGATGAATTGGGCGTTAAGTTTTCCTTAAAGACTGGGCGTGCTTCTTAAATTAAACAAAATTTCTAACCGAAGCATATAAGCATCTGATTATAGGAAATAAATCGGTCAGTATTCCAGCAGGCAGAGATTGAGTATGGTAAGAACCACCAGGCCAATACCAAATATAGAAGGGGAGGAAGAGTGAGGAGGTAATTCGACTGCTTGACAAAGGGATAAACTTTACATATCTTGATTTTTGTAATTCCACGAAGTGAAATGTTTGTTTTTTTACGAAAAATACAAATTTAAAACAGTGCAATACCATTTTGCAGTACATGGCGATTAATAGTGTTTTCAAAAATACCTGTATTAATTATCCGACAAGCCCAATTACTTTTCCTTAGCGTCTCGAGGGACGTGTAACACGTCAGAGGTTAGGTGAATTGCTACTTGAAACGGTCTCGATTAGTTGACAAAAAAAGTTACACCCACTCACTCCAGAAAATGAAGGATAAGTGAAAAATAAGGGACGTCACGTTTAAACAAACACTTCCATATTTTCAAAAATGAAAAAAAGATAGGAAATATAAGTCAACGACTAAAAAAAGACAGTAATAGCGAAAAGTAGCATACCTGCAGGGATCGGCAAAAAAGCTATGTTTGTACTGGAATGCACGGGATTATTAAACTAGTTGCCCATAGCCACCACGGCTAACATGTAGCTGGATAAGCATTTGTTTTTATCTTATACAATCTGTAATAACTCTTTTTAAAGGTTATAGGTCGTAAAAAAAATCCTAGTCCGGTGATAATTATTATAGGACCAAAGGCATTATTTTACAGTCTTTTTTAGATACTGAAGACAATACAAATATTTGATGCACTTCATTGACACGCATTACATAAAATCGAGCAGGGTACCAAAATCATTTGGAAGAAGGGGATGAGGTTTGGAAATGGTTGTTTTGTCTTTCTCCCATATAATTGTCAATTGGTCAACAGCCTTTTACCAGCTATTGGTTCTATCAAAGGTGCCAGCTTGAGAAAATATGCCTAATTTTCAAAAAAAGGGGGGAACACGCCTAAAAAGTTAAACGATCTAAATGAAAATCATACAATCAGATTCGGCACATCAAAGAATTTTGTTGCAGAAGTTTCAAATTCCTACCTATCTAAAAAAAATGTGAAATTAAAAAAAAAATTTGCCTGACGAAAGATCACTAATTCGTGTTTATTTGTTGTTTTTTTTCGTTTGTTTTTTTTCCAGGAGTGAGCATATCGAACAAGTGGTCCTTCAAGATCATTACAGGGCTCATTACAATAGAAATAAAAAGTTATGGTGCCCTTTTTTAGTTTTCCTTAGCGTATTGATTTATATCTTTTATAGTTTATATTTTTGTTTATCATGTAAATGAAAGTCAAACAAGCAAATAAAGTCAAGTCACTTTTAAGAGGGCAACTAGCCACCCTACAATGCTCCTTTTCCCCATATGTCTCTGATCAAAATTTTTATCCATTCACTTCTATTTTCATCATTCTATTCACCATCGTTGAAAGGTAGTAACTATGCCTTTGAGGATGGCAGGACCCCCCATAGTCTCAAAGGAAAGGGCTTTAACAATAGAGTAAGGTGAAAAATGGTCTACTAAGAGAAAAATTTCCGAGTTAATTTTCCAAGAAAATTTTATTCCAAGGGGATAGAGGCAGGAGCGTAATTTGCTATGGAGAGAGGGCAACTGTCCCCTTCAGACAAAAGTTTCCCTCCCAAGATCTCAGTTTACCCCAAGCTGAAATTTAATTTCTGCAAAAAAGCTTGTCAAAACTAGGATAAGCCTGTATAATACAAGTATCCAGAGAAAGAGGTCGGTTTTCTTTTGTATATCTTTGTCTTTATGGTAATACATGGATCGCTTTTTCGATTTTCACTGTCATTTTCTTTTGATTTTGGAAAATTGGCTCCAGCTTTGGAATATTACAAATAAAAGTGTCGTTTGCAGTTTTCTACTAGCCAAACCCATAGACGCTCTAATGTCGTCGCGTTTCACTTATTTTCACTTTTTTGTTTTTGATAGCGTCTGCACTTAGGAATGGTAGGCCGGTATTTGCGAACTGTCTAGCGAAGCCGGTTTCGCTTTTCATTAAGATGATCGTCGATGCTCAGCCGGATATACTTTTCGTCGGCCTCGGTGCGCCAAAACAGGAAAAATGGATCTACCGCTACAAGTCTCAGTATGGTGTTCCGGTATCAATCGGTATCGGTGTGACGTTCGAATTCATGGCCGGCTATGTCAAACGCGCGCCGTTATGGATGCAGAAGATCGGGTTGGAATGGTTTTGGCGTCTTCTTATGGAACCGAGACGATTGTGGAAGCGTTATTTAGTCGATGACATGGCATTTTTCAGCTTGATCTTAAAGATGAATCAGAGAATGCTTGCTTCTAGTAGTATCTTCTCATGTAAATTTGTCAGATCAAAATCTTAAAGAAGATTCACAATCTAAACAAATCTTAAAAAAGATTTGGAAAAAGTCTTTTTTTAAAGTTTCTAGAAATATTTGACAAAGAATAGACTCAAACCCTTATACTACTTTGAAACATATATACTTTAATACAAGATTGAGGTATTATAGCCACATGTACATATAGAAAGGTCATACATGCAAAACTTACAAAAGTAGGGACTTCTGGGGTCAGGAAAAAGGACCAAATAAGGACTAGACTAGGGGTCACTTTTTATATAAATACCTGAAAAATAACTGGGATGCCTTGCACTGTTCTCTTCCTTTGTGCATTTACTGCAACATAGCAACTTCTAATACAATACAAGTAAAGAGAAAATAAAACATAAAAAGGGATAGTGTATAAGCCAAATAATTAGGTTACTTTTTTAGGTAACATCTTCAAAACATTTGAGACCAACTCCAGCGTTGTTTTTTTAACAGTCAATTAAACCTTTCAAACATCTACTTCAAGTCTTTGCTCTTTTCACACTGAATTTTTTGAGTACCTAATTAAGTCTTTCCTGCCTATAACCCAACCAAGTCCTTCAAATGAAGGGTAATATTTATTCCTTTGATATCTTCTCCCAAAAGGTTGTTTCAAACCATGTTCTATGCTAACAGTTGTTCTTCCTTTCTATCCACACAATTTTCTAATGCAACTATAGATTTCTTTTTTCTCCTTAAGCCTTTGTTTCAATACATAATTCTTTTCTTCTTTATACTGCTTTCTCTCTTCTTCTTTTGTATCTTCAGCTGAAGTTTATTTCAGAAGAACTTGCAGTAAATATTGAGCAGTCAGCATTTCTGACCTACAGATAAGTGAAAATACCACTTGATGCCTTTTATATGCTCTTTCTGAATATAATAGGCTACTTGGTTTTTCACTTTTAAGCTTTTAATAGACCTTCAAAGATGATAGCCTTTTTTCTCTTATTTTAGATAGTTTATATACCTTTGTTAGTGTCACTCATATTAAAACCATTTTAGGCTACCCATAGATTCAATCAATGGTGACAAAAAGAAGAATCAAAATACACATGAAATATACAACATGGGCTATATATTTGGAAAAAATTAGAAAGGTTGGGTTAAGTTAAATTAGGTTAAAATTGAAAGTGGAACAAAAGTGATTATTGTACTTGGAAACAGCATAAGGCATCAAGTGATGTGTTCATTTGATTTGTAGGTCAGAAATGTGGATTGCTCAGTATTTACTAAGGCTATACATAAGACTATGGTAAAACTCCAGGGAAGCTACTTCTTGCTATCCTGGAAATGGCTTAAATAAGGAAACAAAATCTTAAAACTAAGGATTCTATTTGAGTAACATGTTCCCTACCTTCTTTGAAGTAAATATGCCTTTGCAAAAATGATCAGTTTGATCAGTCGTGATATATCTTACTTGGAAGGAACATAAACTTACTAACCAAGTAAGATTTGTCTTCACCGGTCTAGGTACCTGACTATTAATATTAGAAGATTTTATTTATGGATACCAGATTAAAAGCACGGGATATAAGTCCCACGACGACCAAGTCCCTCCGGGGAATTCAAAATTGGATGAATAATCATTATTTGAAATCCAGTTTAAAAAACAACGAAGAAAAGCAGAAACTACGAAGGTAAGAACAACAAAAAGCAGTAGAATAATAAAAACATAAGGTGCTGACCGCTCCTTGGTCTTCCCACACCCCCACCTAAAAAAGGACGGCAGTTTTTTTTTTCAGTAAAGTTCAGTTCAATTAAAAGACAATTCAGTTGGTTGGAAGTTTTGCTTAACAAAGGTAAAAAAAAAATCCAATGCCAATTTGCCAAAACTTGCTAGTGGAGTGTTTTTTTGTTTTTAATGCCTAATATTTATTCTTTCCCTCGGCGTCGGCCTGCTCTGGTACCCGCTGAAGCGCATGCGCAAGGCCAAGGCCAGCGGCAACGCAGACAACGGTAACTCGCAAGAACCCGCATGATCGCGGATATCGCCATCTCGCTTCTGGCGGTCGCCGGCTTCTGCCTGGTGCTGTGGTGGGGGCGCATCGTGCCGATCTCCCACCGCGCCATGAAGACGATGATGGCGGGGCTGTCCGCGATGACGGACAGCGAACTGGCTGACGACGCCAAGGAGCTGGCCGCGCTGGAACAGGCCCGCCACCAGCTCCCCCGGTATCGCCAGGCACGCGGCCATGGCGGGAAGGGCGAGCAGCAGCCCCAGCTCCATGGCGCATTGCGCCACGCCGATGGCGCGGGCGGCGGTCTGGATCCGCGCGCTCTCGAACGTCTCCATCAACTGCCGGAAACCCTGTCCGGGCGCGCCGCCAAGCAGGTTGGCGGCCGGAACCGGATGCCCGTCGAAGGCGACGGTGTATTCCTTCATCCCGCGATAGCCGAGCACCTCGATTTCACCGCCCGCGATGGTCGGATCCGGAAAGGGCGCGGCGTCGGTCCCGCGGGTCTTGGGCGCGAGGAACATCGACAGCCCGCGAAAATCGTCGGTGTCGGGATCGGTGCGCGCCAGCACGGTCATCACATCGGCGCGGGCGGCATGGGTGATCCAGGTCTTGTTTCCCTTCAGCACGTAATGTTCGCCCTCGCGCGTCGCGCGGGTCTTCAGCGATCCCAGATCGGAGCCGGTATCGGGTTCGGTAAAGACGGCGGTGGGCAGGATCTCGCCCGATGCGAGCTTCGGCAGCCATTCGGCTTTCTGTTCGGGCGTGCCGCCGCACAGGATAAGCTCGGCGGCGATCTCGGTGCGGGTGCCCAGCGACCCGACGCCGATATAGCCGCGCGAGAGTTCCTCGGAGACCACGCACATCGCGGTTTTCGACATGCCGAACCCGCCGAATTCCTCGGGAATCGTCAAGCCGAACACCCCCAGCCCGGCCATCTCCTCGATCACCGCCATGGGGATCAGCTCGTCGCGCAGATGCCATTCATGGGCGAAGGGGACGACCCGTTCATCCGCGAAGCGCCGGAACTGATCGCGGATCAATCAAGGTTTCAGTGTAGCCTTTCGATAAGTTTGAACAACCTTTACTTGTAGCACCACCATCTGACATTGGAATCACAATGCAGCTGGTGGAGAAGACGAAAGCAAGGTTAGGTGTAAACAGGTTACTTATTAAATAAAGAATTATTAGCAGAAATTGCAGATTTTGCCTGAGCAGTGGGACTAAACAAACAAAAAACAGGCTGTTACCAAATAGGTTTTTTTCAACTACTCTTTTGAGCGATGTTCAGATAGTTTGACACAAAACTATTTTCTCGTGGCATTTTGTTCATTAATTTTCTGGTCATCATCAAAAGTGTCATTTAAGACTTTCATTGATTTTTCTGCATTGGACAATGGCATTTTTGTGATAGATCAAAGTCTCATTGTTCTTTTCTGTCGGTAGAAAGTGTCATCTTTTTCTCTATCTTCGGAAAAAGTATTATTGATCATTTCTGCCATCTGAGTAAATATTATTGTTGTTTTCTGTAAGTACCAAAAATGTCATCGCTTGTTTCAGTCATCAAGACAAAGTGCAATTGTTATTTTTCTGTCATTGGAAAGAGTCACCGTTTGTTCTGGGATGTGAAAAACAAAAACTTTTTCCTCAGGTGTGATGCTTTTGGGGAAAATCTTCAATGGTTTTATTAACGTGTGATTATGATTTGGGAGTTTACACAAAAAGAAACAAACAGGGTTTACTATTATGCTAAAAATTGAGTAAAACCAAATAACGATGAAGTTGAGCAGAAACACTTAAACAAAACCCTAAAAAGACTTCAAGATACAAAAGTCGAAAATACTTTTCAAATCAGTATTACTTATGAAAAAGCTTAAAATTTGAAAATAATACTGAACATGCAGATAGAAACACTATAAAAAAACTAAACTTACGAAAAAAATATAGCCGATATTTTCCTATATAACAAAAAATTCCACAAAAATATAATTGAAGCCAAGAGGTATAGAAGAAAATCAATTTTTTCAGTTTTCAAACAATGACGGATTGAATTAGAAAACTGATTGGCATTTAAACACCCGTTTACATAAATCAGTTTCCCCTTGGTTTATGTAAAAACACCTGTTTACATAAACCAAATGAAGCCTAGAAAGGTTAATTTAAATCTACAGTTCGCATGTAGCTGTTTCCTCATTCATTGACAAATACCAAATAGATTTTTATTTTTTTACTTACTAAGAATCTTTTTCTCTACACCGCATTATTTACCCATATTTTCGTTCGGAAGGAAAAGAGTTCCTAACTTTAAATCGTAGGATTAGCTATTTTTTTTCTTTTTTTATAAAGCCAAGTAGGAAGGGGGTTGTAACACCTCCTCCGTCTGGTTTGGGTTGAAAAGCCAAAACAGTCATAAGAAATTTGGTTCCTACCCTTCCCAAAAATCGAAATCTGCCCCTGATATTATAAAAACTGGTATTATAAGAACACCAGAGGTACTTGGGTGTACAGACAGTATCCATAGTATCAAATACGGGTGAACTGCTCCCAGAGATTGTAGCTAAACCGAATCGGTCGGGAGACGAAGGATCATATAAACCTCTACTCCTAACGAGGGTGACCCTACTTTAGTAAAAGGTACCCTACTTTAGATAGTTATTACCTTATTATAGCTTCCATTGTCATCATCATACCCTGCGTTGTTTTGTCCCCCATCGTCTCCATGAATTTTTCTTCCCTCCAATCCTAGGAACCATATTTCTTGATAATGTTGAATTTCATTTCTTTCATATTCGGTCAATCGAGGTCCGTAGGCCCGAAGAGCTTCTGCAATTAAATCTATATGTTTCATTTCGTTTGTAAATCAGGGTTAGCATGAGTTCAAGCTTAATGTACATGTCTTCCTCCGTAATATGGAACAAAACTGAATCTATTTTCAAAGCACAAGGGAATATGATTTGTCAGAACAACCTATGAGCCGATTCTATACTAATTTACACTTACTAACACTACAAGGAACTAATTATATAATTTCCAGATTACTCAATTGAAATTTGAAAGGGCTAATGCCCTTTTTAATAGTCAAAAGTGATTGGAGAGTAACTAATTCCCCTCTCACGCCCACCAATTACTAAAACACATCCAACCAAAATTTTGAGACAACCATATTGTTCAGCGTAATTAAAAGGTCCAATAACTATGTCTTTGAGGTTGAGCGTGATATGGAACAAAACTGAATCTATTTTCAAAGCACAAGGGAATATGATTTGTCAGCACAAATCAAAAAAACAAGAGGAGAAAAGTTTGCTTTTGTTCTATTTGTCTGGGAATATGTGAGGGAACACAATAGTAGTTCTTGGGGAGGACAAAAGGATTTATCTGGGGAGTGATTTTTCAAACAAGGAAATTTCTGGGGCCTAGATATGCAAATTTAAAGAAATTCTTCCTTCATTTTACTTATGAAGGAGTTACCAAATTATTTTGGGTCATTCACTTCTATCCTCCCTTTTCAGCATTTAGGTATCTCACGTGTACTACTGAATGCTATTGGCCTGTGAATTTTTTTAGTAAAATATGAATAATTATTATAATGAATGTAGAGTGCCTTTTGACAATTATGGCAAGCATTTTGTCAAATGGAAATAGCACGAGTATACGAAAAAACGAATGACCTGTCCTTTAACAGCCATAGGGTGACTACTGGGGAAAAAAGAACACACATCAATGCTACCCATCCCAAAAATTATTTTTCTTGGTGTTCAAGGCACGGACTGTTAATTTTGTGCACAAGGTTTGGACCATGACAATTCCAATAGGTCATTACTTAAATTATTTCAGTGCCCATTTGGAGGGGTTTCAGGCTCTTTTCAAAATTTTCATAAAATTTCGCATTAGAATTTCTACTATTAAGGTTAACATAAATAATAGTTCCCATTTCTGAATCAGTTTTAAAGTATAATTTAATTTTAAATTTAATAAATCGTAATTTTTCTCTGTAATTTTTTTTTGTAACGTGTTTTTAAATCTTCAATTGCTATGGGCTGCGGCTCAGTTTTTACTAGGTTGAAGCAATTGCTGAAACACGAATGAGAAAAGAAAAAAAAAATATTTTGAGCCAACTAGTTAAGAAAAAACAGAGACAATACTATATTCTTTGATGCTGGAAGCGTATAAACTATGATTTACTAACTCTTAACTGGAACTCTAAATCTATATTTATATACTATTTTGATAATTTTTTAATTCAATAAAATTATTTCTTCATTTTACTTATGAAGGAGTTACCAAATTATTTTGTGGGTCATTCACTTCTATCCTCCCTTTTCAGCATTTAGGTATCTCACGTGTACTACGGAATGCTATTGACCTGTGAATTTTTTGATTAAAACCCTAAGTATTCCACGACTAGTGGTTTGACACGATTATCCCTAGTTAAAAAAGAAAGAAAAACGACAGAGGGCTTGCAACCCTTCTTCTGAGAAATGTTGAATTTGATAATTTTCTTATGATAATAACTTTAGATGAGTTACTTTAAACTCAATAAGGTACTTATCTGTTAGCCAGCACACACTCGAGAATTTGGATCTACAGGTACGGGGTTGAAACAACTGAGACGCTTGGGAGATAGATAGGATATATATAATTTGGGTTGCATGTTTGCGCATTAGGAAGGGATGGGGGTAAGTATAGCAGGGCTGCAATACCAAATAAATATTTATTCAAATATAGCTATAATTTAGTTTTCCACTGAGTTGAAGCTAATTGTCTCCGGATACAAACAGCAATAAACCAGTTATTGCCTGATTTTATAGATCCAAATTCTCAAATCTGTGCTGGCTAACAGATAAGTACCTTTTCACTTTTCAATGTGTCATTTGAGCTTTTGGAATTTTATTCCTTTATATCTTTTACATTTATTACTTTTCCAGAATGAGAAAGTCCTACTTGAAAACCAACATTAGTATTATTAGCCTGCTACCTGTTTGTTTCGATAATAGAAGAACTAAAAAAAAAAAACTGTTGAATAAAAAAGAAATCATATTAGCTCTAACCTAAGGGGCTGCGCACACGCCTCTTGCTCCTAAATCTTGTTTAACGTTACAGTACTTCTTTTCCTCTTGTACGCAAATCAAATCACGACTCTCTGAGATCAAAAATACTATTCCAGTTGACCACGCACGATTCAATTTCCTATTTCTAAGAACGGGGTATTAAGGGGGGGGACATTTGATACATAACTTTGAGCTAAAAGATTTAGTTCGATTTGATGTTCATCATTTAAATTCTAATCTTAAAAATAGCATTACGAAAGTGAAGAAGAATGGTCATTTGCTAATCTGGAAAAGCTCCAGTGCTAAACCAGAAAATTTTTAATAATTCAGCCAAATTCCTGTGCAACTTGAAATAAATTAATGGCACTTGTAAAAAAGAGCTTGATGAAACTATTCTAATAAGAAAGACATACGATTTAGTTATTTTATCCCCTTTTTGTCGAAACGGTGGTTAACTGCAAACCACCCTATGAGATTTCATCAACTCTAAGACCATGGTATAACAACCCGGTGCTTCCTCTAGTTCATGCAAACCCACCGACGCTTGAACCACATTGTTTTTCAGCAAAGATGGAATTGCCAAAAATTTTACTCTGCAATGCCCGCTCACTGAATGACAGAAAAAAGGAGCTTGAAGTCCTGATGAGACAACTTGACTGAATACTAGGACGTCACAGAAGAAACCGATCACATTAAAAGCTATATGAGCTTTTTGAGTGTGGCTCAACCACCTAATTACTCAATGGCTACTATAGTAGATCTCCTTTTGTTCGACAATTGCAAGATGTCCAATTTAACACGCCCCTTGCCACAGCATGGTAGAATCTAAAACGGAAGGGCGCTAGAAAAGACGTTCTATTATTGATAGTAAACTTCCCGAGACACAGATATCAGTGCATCTATGAGTACTTTTTACAAGGGATTTTGACTCAAAAAGTGCAAAAATAACATGTGACGCTCCACAAGGAGCTAAACTAATTGCCCTCTTGTTTTTGACCGTCATTAAGTATGTTTTGTGTGAAAACATTGACGAAGATTCGAATTTTTGGATGATTTGTATTTCCTGCGAAATATAATCTTTTTGAGAGGTCTCGAGTAATCTCCCAGTTTGATAGTGAACTGAATGACAAATTCAAACATGAGTCCAATTCAAATGATCCTCAGATAAACGTTAATAAGACCAATGTGACTTGCTTCAATCCTCTGAAAAGAGACGTTGCTTTCCCTGACGCAAACAAAGATTAGAGCATTGGAAGCTAAAGTGGGAAATACGGTTATGAAGCATGGGCGCTCCGAAAAGTGGATGAAGATTTGCTACATGTTTTCCAGAGAAATTACCTACATATTGTTCTGTGTTGGCCTCAGGCGGCTTGGTGCTGCGGTGAGTTGTTAGTAGTAGTAATAGATAGTAGTATATTAACCTAGAAAGGAACAGTTTTGACTAACCGTGGCAATCATGCAAAAAAAGGGTGAAAATTAAAGCTAGAAAAAAACTGTTTTAAATCCTTTGGCATTAAATTTAGCAATCCTTACCATTGGAAAGTATTCAGCTCTGAAGGAAGACGAACAGGTCAAACTCACTGGAATACAAAAAAAAATGGCAGTTTTATAATAATTTTGTTAACCAGGAGGGGCTTCCTGAACTCTTCCTGAGGACACCATCGGTTCGTTATAAAGAAAAATTGCAGATAAGGTACTCAAATAATTACAATTATTTGAGTACTGTTCGAAACCATGTAAAGGAAGTGAGGAAAGCATACACCTTTAAAATTTAAACAGCAAGAAAAAATAAAGCACTTTTACAATTCTTGATCTCTTGGTCAACAAGAGGGACCATAGCTCCATAACAGGCCCTGGAAATATAGAATTGCTTTCACATCCCTTGAAATCCAATTTGAATTACAGAAATACAGATGTTTATCCAAAAAAGTATATCTGGATAGAGCTGAAATGGTAGAGAGGGGGCATAAATTAAGGAAAATTAATTATTCACAGAAAGGGTATTGCTACGCGAGTATGTTAAGCATGTCAAACCTGTCATTTCTCAGTATTTCTATTCAAATAGCACAAGCTTAAAAACAAATATCATGTTTTCTAAGACATTATTGAAGACACACTTCTGCAATACGAAAGAGCTCCTTACCCTTTCGAATTTCAATGCAAAAAATAAGAAAGACAAACTAAATATCTTCCTTATTAAAGCCCTTGAGTGACAAAATGAAAGTATTTTTTGTACTTTTCAATAAAATCCAGAAATATTGTTCACAGAAGAATAGAAAAGAAGCAAAATTGTACCTGCTGAGTTGTTAAATCCCACTGATCTAATCGCATAGTGGAGTCATCTGTTAGTACTGGAACGTCATAATCTTCTACAGGTGGAGGGTCGGGGGCGAGACGCACAACTTTTAGGTAAAGTGTCCATGGTTCCACTGAAAAGTATCAAGGCGGAGTCATCATTTGTTAGCGTTAAACCCAAAAGAAACTGAGAATTTTCTCGTGAAAATATTGTGACTCCAAAACCTTGTTGGTTGAAAATTTCATACTAACAAACCAATCAGGTTTCGCGCTCTTTCTCGTGTTTCAAAACTGGTCGTAGCAACAGCGTGTAAATATAACAACAGTTAAAAAAGGTGGGTTTCTTTTGCTTCCCTTTCTAACGCAAACTTTAACAATACTCTGGCCAATTCCTCCCACACCTCATTCTCCCCGAAGAGTTTAAATCAAAATTTCGAGATAGCCTTTTGATTCAGCGCAGTTAAAAGATCCAAAAACTATGCCTCTCGTGATAACATGACCCCCCACTGCCCCTGGGAAAAGGTTTGCAAGTTATACAATTTGCCCATTGTTTACATATTGTCTTTTTTATTCGGAATGATACGATTTTTTTTGGGGGGGGGAGATTTCAATAGAGGGTTTTTTTCCGCGGAAGACATATTTTACGTGTATATGTCCAGAGAAAATTTTTACACGGGGAGAAGGGGAGTACATTTCTAGATATGATTTGAAAATCACTCAGAAATTAACTATAAAAATAGCAAGTTTCTCAGCTGAAAGTAATGAGTGACATTAAAACTTGAAATGAACAGAAATCATTTAGTATGTGAGGGAGGTTCTTCCTTCTTCAAACTCTTATCGCTAAAGTTTGAGGTTTTTGTCAAGAAAGGCTCCTCAAACACAATGGTAGGTGCATGTATTATTTTTAGTACTAGTTGGCCAGTTCAATTGAGTGTAAATAATAAAAAAAAAGGTTTGATAAATTCTTTTTCATTTTTCTGTGTTTTTCTCGCCGTGTTATATTTCCCTTATCTTGTATTATGAATCTTGACAGATATAACTGTATTGTTTTTCTCTACTTTCACAGGCCACGGAGCCTTTAGTAGGGGGAGGGGGTGTTAAAAGAGATGCATTGATTATTTGATATTAATAAAGTTGAAGTATACTTTTTACTCTTTGTTTAATTTTGTGGACTGAGAATGTTTAAGCGGAGGTCTCGACTGGAATATCTGCATATATTATAATATTTTCGCATTTTTCTTCTTTTCCTGAACAATGATTTCTCTGGTTATTGAAACACTTCAAACTTAACCGAAACAATGCGATTAGGAAATATAATTTCTGCGAAATTCCTGTTGCACTGAAATACTTTGATCGCCATCCAAGAAACACCATTTTCGGAAATTCACTAAAACCCGGATACAATCAAGAAATTTCACCAAACGAACAATTCTTGTTGTCATTCTGCTTAAATCAAATTCACATGCATGCTTAGCTATATATTAAGGTTTAGGTATAGAAAATACTCTTTCCTACCTATATATAAATAAATTTTAGTACCCTAGAAGTAAAGTGCTATAAAAATGTTTGTAAATTTTTATTCTAATAAAACTTGTATGTACAATAAACTCTGTGTCCTTAAGATTTCTGCTTCCACGTATAGGTAATAGTCAGAAACAATAAGTGGTAACAACTCGTCACCATTCAACTTGTATTCATCTTGGCATGCAAAGTCAGGGTCACATTTTCTACAATATAATGTAACTTAATTTGTATTATATCTCTTTGTAAAGTCAATAATACTATTTTGATTCGTATTACAAAATTCACCAGTTTCAATTTGCTTATTTGAAGCAATGTCACATACAAAATTCTCATATGAAGAATCACTTTCTGTAACGGCCAAATAAAAGTCAGGAGGTTTATAATCATATTAGCCGGTATCTTCAGAAAGATTTCGTGAAAACAAGCTCTCTTATTATTCCAGCAATTGAAGCTTTGACCAGGTTCTTCCCAAAGCAATTTAAAACTACGACGACACGAGTCTCTTAAAAATAAACTAAAATCTCGTGTAGGATTTTTGCAATTATGCCACGGTAAGTGTTTTCACATCGGTCACATTTATCATAGTGACAATTGGAGCATAAGAAACCTCTAGTATGAGAGTCACAAATCTCTTCAGGACAGGAATTACAGTCTTTAATTTGTAAAGTATACCCTCTATGCAATTTATACGCATTAAATAATCTACACTTTTATTATATTCAACAAGAATAGTACAATTCTCACAAGATGACCACCTGTTCAATGTATACAAAAATAATGAACATTGTACATCATTTTTTCAATTTTGACCAAAAAGAAACTGACTTGGGAAAATGAAAGTCTTCTAGGAGGTGGAGCAATCAAGTTGCGTCACACATAAACTAATTAAACCCGTTTCGGACAGTTTTATTAATTTCGACTTATTTCTTGCTGCCGGGCTAAATGGCTGTCTAGGTAGTGATTAATAGTAAAATTACAATATCATTTTTTTGTTTCAATTAATATATCAATAAATTCAGTAAATGTATCTGGGCTACGACGTAAAAGTTTCATACAGTAATCCAAAAACCGAGAATCATTTTTCTGTTTAGTTGTGTTTTTGAACGTTTTGTTGAACTTCAAACACTATTTGCAGATTAGATAATTTCTATAAAATTCTCCCCTTAATCTCTTGCTAAATGTTTAGTCGGTAAACTTTCAAATCTAACATTTATGCCCAACTTGCTAACTCACAAAGTTAGACTACCACGTAGAATTTCAAGATTGCCATTTGCTGTTGGTTCAGAAATTGATTTGAATCGTTCCGAAGTAAATGGCTAGCGCCGCGCCGATACGAAATGCAACTATTGTGCACCAAGTTCAAGCTTTTTTTCCATGCGAGATCTTTTCGCTCACGATCCAGAGTTTGATTTGAATCAACGCCAAAAACTGACCAAATTGGTGGATTGTTTATTTTTGCTATGCTTTTTTGGATAAGAATACTGAGAACCTCTGTTCCAGGGCCCTGAGACACGCCAAATTTAATATTACAGCTTTCATAAAGAATATACTTTATTTTCGCAGCTCAGAGAATCTAATCACATAAGCCATTTAAACAGGTAAATTTAAAATGGATGCATGCATGAAAAGTAGGTTTAATATGTTACCATAAGGGTGGAGAATAAGGAAGAGTATTACTTCCATGCTAAGCCAATAGATCTAATATTTTATAATTAGATAATTCTAAAGTATTGATAACTTTTTCTGATTTGACAGCCAAATTCAAGAGTATTCTAGTTCCCATGAATAATGTGCTATCTAAATTTAAATCTTTGAATAATGGGAAATCTTTTGCTGGTGGAAAACCAAATTCAAATCTACATAAGAAAGCCAAGACCTTTGACTGAGATATCCAAACCCAACCCAATATACCGAGGGTCAAAACTCTATCTATCGGGTCAAAACTACATGAGTTGTGAACGCTGTTGATGAAAAGAATTTAACATATATTATGATTATACAGAAGCTATTAAAAAACAGAGAGGCAAAGGATAAGTCATTGTTTAGAACTAGTTTTACTCCTATATAACACTGATGCTAAACAGTACTTGCCAATCCATTAAATATTATAAACAATGTAATATATTAACCGATTGGCAGCTGAAATGAGTTATTAAGCATTTCTCGTTATGAATGGACATGTAAATGTGAAAAGACAACTTGGAGACGGGAGCTATGGGGAAGTTTGGTTGGCCGAATCCATCACCGGCGAGCCCTGTGCCATCAAGATCGTCTACCGAGACCAGTTCTCAGACGCGACTCCCTACCATCAGGAGTTTCAAGGAATCCGCAATACGGTTGAAATATCTCGGGCGACAGGCCCTTTGGTCACCATTCTTCACGTCGGTCAAGACCTCGAAGCAGGCTTTTTCTATTACGCGATGGAACTGGCGGATTCGGTGAATGGGAATGACCTAAAAGACTATGAGCCCAAGACGGCCCAGCATTATCTTGGTGGGAACCCACCTGTCCCCGTCGATCGCGTAGTCGAAATTGGTCTCACCGTTTTGACGGGACTGGGGCATCTGCATTTGGAGGGGTATGTCCACAAGGATATCAAGCCTTCCAACATTATCTTCATCGATGGCAGAGCCAAAATCGCGGATGTGGGTCTGGTGGGCACGGCCGATCCGGATGCTTTTCTCGTCGGGACCGAAGGATACGCCCCGGATCAACAGCCCTGCACGGTGGGAGCAGACCTCTACGCGCTCGGCAAGGTGCTGTATGAATTGCTGACCGGATTCGACCGATTAGATTTCCCGAAGTGGCCGGCAGGGGTATCAGAGAACCAAGATCTCAAAACGTGGCAGGGCCTCAATACGATCCTGTTACGCGCTTGCGCCCCGGATCCGAAACAGCGTTACCGTACGGCGCGAGAGATGTTTGACGACTTGATACACTGGAGTGAACAACCCAATCGGAAGCCGCCCGCCGAACAGTGGTGGGACTCCATTTGGGAAGACAGCGGCCCGCCCGAACCCAACGAACAGACCCGACTGGAAGCGGCGAGTGGAGCCGTTCCCTTGGATTCACGGCTCTATGTGGCGCGCCAGGCCGACTTGGAACTAGAAACCGCCATTGATCGCTGCGACACCATTATACTGCTCAAGGGTGCTCGGCAGATGGGCAAGACCTCGCTTCTCGCCCGCTGAATGCACCAAGCCAGACAGTCCGGTGCGCGGGTGGTCCTCAGTGATCTCCAAAGCTTAAGCGGCGACGACATGGCGAATGCAGAATCGTTTTACCGCGCCCTCGCTGAAGATCTCGCGGAGCAGCGAATCGAGCACTAGATGATTGGCCGTCGCTTGGCAACTCCGTCGCCACACGCACAGGTTTACGCAAGGTTAGGGCTATAGCGTGTCAGCGATTCCACCGGTCAGTCCGTACCGGTTGTTGCGGGTCAAAGAAGACGGGCGTGAACAACAGGATGCGATAGTGCCGCGATTTGTAGCGCCTGCCGTTATCTGGATTGCCCTGATAGCTGCACTGGTCATGCCGTTCGTTTTCTCCGGGAGCAAGGCGAGCAAGGATGCGGTGGCGATTGCGATTTCGGCCACGCTTCAGAGCAAGACGTCTCCAATCGCCGTCCCGATCTTCTCGCAGCGCAACGTCATCGGCTACGTCATCACGCGCGTGTCGTTCACTCCGGCGTCCGCATTGAGCGATCCGGCGACTTCACCGGTCGAGGCGGTCATGCGCAACGCATTTCACTCCATTATCTACCGCGACAAGGATTTCGACACATCGAACTACCCGAGCAAACCAATCGAGGAACTCACGGAGGAGTTTCGCACCGAGATAAACCGGATATTCGAGTTCGAAGCGGTAGAATCGATGACAATGGACTATGCGTACTACGCACCCGTCGGATCACCGGAAATGAACGATCCGAGCTTGAAACAAAACGAGTGAAATAACGAAACGAAGTCGTAAGGCGTCTATGACAAAAGCGCTTAGGGCGCCTGCCGGCTGCGCCTCGTTTCACTGGGGAACAAACCGTTGACCGCAAGCAAAGCCACGAAACCCGCACCCGCCAGGCCGGAGCAGTTCAGCACCCCGACGACCAACGTGCTGAGAATCGCGCAGGTGATGGCGAGCTACGCCATTGCCGGAACCCCCAGAAACTACGAACTGTTCCATGCGGCGATGTCCGGCGAATTCGGCAGCCTGCAGCAGGAACTCAAGGGCCTGGGCAGGCAGCCGCCCCAGTCCATTCTCGATCTGCTGTACGCCAAGCACATCATGCAATCGCGCATAGAAGCGATTGTCGAGGATGCACCCCGCAAGTTGGAGGGCACGCTTTCCGAAACAATGGACCTGATGAGGAAGGAGCAAAACTCCCTATCGTCCTATCAGCGCATTCTCAGCGAGTCGTCGAAGAACCTGAAAAGGGAAGACATTAGGAAACGAAAGGATACCAAAACATCTATCCTGAGTTCATTTAGCCCTAATCAAAAAGAATTCTTATAGCTCAGATACAATGAGGAAAATAAAGCTGTTAATAGAATTGCAAGAAGAGACAAGAGAAAAATGATTGAGGAGAAAGCGGAATGTGCCGCAGAAGCTGCCTAAAAAGGGGACTCGAAAACGGTATATCGTTCCACAAATGAGATTGTCGGTAAGAAAGCAAGCCGGTCATCTTTGATAAAAGTAGAGAATGGAGAGCTAATCTCTGACCCCCAGAGAGGTGATGAAAGACAGGTGTTACATTTCGAGAAAATCTGGAATAGACCCCGGCCTGACGACCGAGAAATAGTACCTGACATGCCGTTTTTGCAAATTGACGTAAGTGCTGACCCTCCCAGCACTGGAGAAGTAATAATAGCTACTAAAAAGCTGAAAAATGGGCTTGCACCAGGAGTCGATGGAATCACAGCAGGAATGCTAAAGGTATCCCTTCGAGCCTGTATTACTATATGGACCAACCTTCTAGTGATTATCAGGAATAGCGAAAAGATCCCAGTCGACTGGACTAGTTTGATTGAACATGATGGTGATATCAAGAAAGAAATAAAAAGGAGAATAGGAAAAGCAACTTCAACTTTCAAGAAACTGAAACCAATACTCACTACGCTTGAATGTACGTCTTCTAAACAGCAATGTTACATCCATTCTCCTGTACGCTAGCGAGTTCTGGAAACTAAATATACAGCTAGAGCGATGGAGACTACAGCGTTTGGGACATATTTGAAATATGTCCAAGCGTTTGAGACTATGCGCCTTTGAAGACTCATGAACATACCGTGGCAGGAGAAGGTCACGAATATAAAAGTTCGTCAACGAACTTGTCAGCCCTTTATTACCGATCTCCTGAAGCGAAGGAGATGGACCTACCTTGATCACGTCATTCGAATGCCTGTGGACCGACTTCTAAGAAATGTATACGAGTGGCACCCTGAGGGGAAGCGCAGAAGAGGTCGGCCGAAACATACCTTGAGACGACAGTACGACCGAGACCTGAGGACGGCAGAGCTGTCACTTTAACCGCAATTTGAGGACGTCACGTAAAACGCTACTAAACTGGAAGTGCTCTTTAGATCATAACGACCTTGGTTACGTGGTGGCAACGACGTTCTTAATAAAGTGTTCTCTTAATGCCGCTTCAGAAACGTCAAGATTATGGAAGGAAATGAAAAACGTCGCCTTGATGTCATACCGGGCCAGCAGATCCAATATCCGCTGAGTGCCGGTAATCCCGAACTCGCCGCGGGAAAGCGGCGTCGGCGTGGTCATGCCTCGGGCAATCCAGAGGGACAGGGCATCGAAGTCATAAGTCAGGCAAGCGATATGGCGGGCCATGGCGGATTCCTTTTCGCGGACAAGCTGCGGTATGCCCATCACGATACGGTCGTTGCATGGTCAAGAACAATGCCGCAATCTCCGGGCCTTCATAAGGACGGTCGAACGGGCGTTTTCGAGGGAGATAGGGATGGCCGAGTTGAACGAGCTATCGGCGGTCGAGGCGGCGCGTCGGATCAAATCGGGGGACCTCACGGCGGAAGCGCTAATGCGTGCCTGTCTGGAGCGGGTGGCCGAGCGCGACGAAGCGGTGCGCGCCTGGGCGCATCTCGACCCGGAGCAGGCGATCGCCGGCGCCAAGGCGGCGGACGCGGCGGGTAATCCCGGTCCGCTTGCCGGCATTCCAGTGGCGGTGAAGGACATCATCGACACCGCCGACATGCCGACGGAAAACGGCTCCGCCCTGTTCGAGGGGCGGCGGCCCAACGCCGATGCCGCTTCGGTCGCCGCGCTAAGGGCCGCTGGCGCCATCATCATGGGCAAGACGGTTACCACCGAGCTCGCCAACACGAACCCAAGCAAGACCCGAAATCCGCATAATCTCGAGCACACTCCCGGCGGTTCCTCCGCCGGCTCCGGCGCCGGAGTGGCGGATTTCCACATGCCGCTGGCGGTCGGCACCCAGACCGGTGGCTCGGTCATCCGGCCCGCCTCGTTCAACGGCGTTTACGGATTAAAGCCGACCCTGGGCTTGATCCCACGTGGTGGCGCGCTGTTGCAGTCCCATACCCTGGACACGCTCGGCGTCTACGGACGCAGCCTCGAGGATCTGGCGCTGATCACCGACAGCCTGTCGATTCCCGCACCGCAAGATCCCCAAACCCAAAAAGGGATATTTATGGGACCATTCAACAATGCTGACAAAACTGACTATGCTAAAATTTTGATTGGACGACTTTTGGGAAAAAGGAGGCCAAGAATGGGGCTAGTTGCCTCTAGTCCTTTTGGTTACTTAAATTGGGTACTAGAAATTCTAGTTTCCGTTCAAATAACCCACGTTCGATATTCTCGGAAAACTATTTAAGTATGATCACTGTTGGAAAAAACAACAACAAAAAAACAATTAATTCGATTTTATGATCTTTTTTCTGGCGAAAAGTTCAAATTTGACATTTTGTATATAAGACCTCTACAGTTTGGCGCTTTGATACGCTGAATCTGATGGTGAATCTGATTCCATGATTTTTCAGAGGTATCTTCCCGTTTTTGGAAAATAGGGAAATTGTCTCACTTTCCTACCTTTTGACGGATAACACTAAACTTGATGAATCTTACATATTTAAAATCAGCATAATAAGCCAATTCAGTTCATTAATCTATTGACGTCAGGTATCCTTTTTTAGAGTTTCAGTTACAACTAATTTGAGTCATTCCTTACTTACAGTTCGTTATCACAAACTGTATGATTCTAATGGAAACAAATGTATGGGAATCCAAATATAATTTAAAACCCCAAGAAATTGCGTCTTATCATTTAGTTTTCATAAACTGTAGCTCTGAATTGAATTGCTTGAAGAAGACGTGGGTGCAGTTACGCATAAGAAAAGAAAAATGAACTCTTTCACAGACTTATACTGAAATCTGACCTCTTCCTAAAAGTACTTCCTTAGATGTTAGTCACCCAACATCGCCTATCCCTATTATAGAGGGGGAGAGGACAAGTTACAAAGGAAAATGTTCCCATTTCTAAGAAAACACTTTTCGGAGTTTCAATGTTTCAAACCCTCTCATTGCAAGTATTTACAAATGTCTTATGCAACTGGCAAAGAGTTTTTGAATTAAAATTTTGTAAAAATTTAGTTTTGGTGTTGAATTTCTAACGGTAATCAAGGGTCTCCACGGTGAAACATATTACTGGCATTTTGTACGGTTTTATTAAAAGACAAGTATTCTTGTTCTTTTAGGTGAATTTCATCCAGAAAATGTTTAAGGGTGTATTATTTTACGTTTTTTTTCTTCCATGGATGTTGTGGTTCTGGACTTAAGTTGTGCAAGGAAATTTATTGGTACAATCCAGCATAACATTATTAATAGTAATAATAATAATACTCATTATCCATCCACTCATTAAAAAAAGGCAGAGAAAAAAGTGAAAAAAGCAAATATCCTAGATCCATTGTTGAAAAACAAAACTAAGCACTAAAGAGACGGGTCTGCATCTTGGCCCTACTTTGGATGGAGCTCCTGTCTTAGTGAAATAGTAATATCAGTAGCATAATACCATGAAATAATTGTATTTATGGAGCAAAGTGGCATATATAGCAAAAGCTTACAGCATCATAAATGAAATCCACGAATTTTCATAACATCACTAAATCTAAGGGGCATAAAAATACCAGATGTAAAAAGGAACCCAAGGGCCCCTGACAAAAGTGGTCTTGTCAGGTCCCTGGCAACCAGGCCAGAGACACGTGTTCGTCAAAGCAAAATTGTGTTCGTCAAAGACAAACACAAATAGAAACTACTTTTGCGTATTCTATTCGAAAATTTTCTGCAATAATTTTAAACGCGTTAGTGTGTTTCTTAATAAAATATCAATAATAAAGTAATTCTTCATGGAACTGGAGAAGCCCTTTTACCAATGAATAAAAGAAGAGAAATACGAAAAAATAGGAAGAATCTTCGCCAATTTTGTGCGTTGTCTGTCAGAGGCAACGCACTAGTGTTGCCTTAGTAGAGAGCCATGTGCCTCCCTTCTATTATTTGTTTTTCTCCCCTATCACATTCCATAGAAGTTATGGTGCTAAAACTTGGGAGGGGATGATTCTGTTGATAATTAAAATTTTTAATTCAAATTTCTAGGGTTAAAAGTGATTGGAGGAAGTCGGGGATGCACCTTGGACCATCACATAACCCACAATCGGATTAAATAAATATTTTGCGGCAAACATTCTGCCCAAAGTTTGTTGGGAGTTTTGATACGTATGGCTCTAGGGTCAATATCAGCTGGAGCTACAGAGGCTAGTAGCTCCAATTTTATAGCCGCTATCTGTCTGCTTAAAGTTATTGAGGCCTCACGACTTGATTCAATATCACTCCGAACAGCTGGGTTGCAATGATATTCTCTATGTCACAGGAGAACTTGCCTTTGAGATGGACATAGAGAGAGTCTAGGAAGAATGGTTATTATCACAGTTGTACGCTGTGTCAGTACCCATGAACAGTACACAAATCAATAGCTATTGGCAAAAGATTCTTGAACCGAAGACACAAAGATGTGATGTGAAATATCAGACCTTGGGTCGAGTAGTTAGAGCAGCTCTTTTGCCCTGCCATGGAAGCGCAGACGTGGAGTGAGGATTTTTTCG
The DNA here is from genome assembly GCA_010016025.2 of Alatinidae sp. Z8VKAUB7J3. Taxonomy (NCBI): domain Eukaryota; kingdom Metazoa; phylum Cnidaria; class Cubozoa; order Carybdeida; family Alatinidae; species Alatinidae sp. Z8VKAUB7J3. Next base: position 125,895,333 of record JAAAKM020073195.1, on the reverse strand, counting down.
TTCAGCTCAGTTGATGACAAGCATACAAGCCCGTAGAGTAGAGAGGACCTTAAACGCTAAAGTTTTTGCTTTAAACAAACCCGAGCTTGTGAGAATCCCAAAGAAGCTGCTGTGTTTGGCCAGATCAGCTAGACCTAGCTTTGAAATCTACCTTATTGGTTGAAAACAGGATGAATTGAAAAAAGAAAAGCTTGAAGCTCAAAAGAAAGATGCTGAATTGGCAGTCCAAGACCTGGTCCAGAGGAAGCATAAAATAGCGAAGCAAGAATAAAAAAAAAGAGTAAAGAGATGGCTAAACGCAAGAAAAAATAGGTAATACTACTTTGAAAGAAGCAGGAGAACGTCTGAAGAAAGCAGTAGAAGAGAAGGACTTTTTGAACATTGGTCTGGCTCAAAGCATGCTGGAAGCAGCACTAAAAGCTCGTTCCGAAGAAAGGGAAAGGGCAAATGATGCTTAATTTGTGGAAGTACTTGTTTTGAAGAGAAAAACAGAACTGATTGACTGCCTTTCAAAAAAAGTATAAGAAATGATGAGGCTAATAATGTTAGGTGTAGTTCTACCAGTAATTGTTACACATACTCATGGACAGTAATCGTACGGTTTGTTCTGTTCGTAAACATTCAACAGTTCTACTTTACTAAGGTTGTTTGTTCCTTGTACCTTAATCAAAGTTGTGCTTTGATTAAAGTTCTTTTTTTGTATGAGCAAATAAATTACTCGAAGATAAAGTAAGACTTCCTGCCTTCTTTTCTGTAACCTCACGGGCTTTCGGAGGGGATGATGATCATAAGGCAGTAACTGGTACTTGTTTAGTTTATCTGCCTGTGCTTTGAGCGCCTCTTGGTAGTCGATCTCTCGCTATACGTCAATAACAAGTTGCGCCAGCGTTTCAGCATGAAGGACGTGATTCTACCGATAGAGGCCATTGTTGCGCAGGCGTTTGCCAAGCGTGAAGAGGCGTACGAAAAAGGTAGCGAGACAGTTTCACTGCTACCCGATGGCAACATTCCGCGCGGCACCCTGATTCTCACCGGTACCGCGGCCGGTGTGATATTCAAACCCCTGAATATCTGGAACCAGGGCTTCTACCTGAAGCCCGGTGACGTCGTACGCACGGAAGGCAGCTTTCTCGGCCATCTTGAGAATACGGTGGGTGAGAAATAATCTGGCTTAAATATTACGTATGTAAAGTATTGACGAGATAAATTATACATCTGTATGATAATGGCTTTTCGATAAGGGCCAATTCATGGCGGATGCAGGTACGGCGCCCGTTCGTTCGGAACAGCAGCGCTCCAAAGCAACCAAGCAGGAAATTCGGCGCCTCCACCAGGGGCATAGCGTTAAAAGCCGGCCTCAACCACACGCTTATTACGCACCACTTTGGCTCAAAGGAATCGCTGTGGAAGGCCACAGCGGAGTGGGTCTTTGCTGGCTATGCGCAAAAAATGCAGGCAAGGCGAGAGGGATTGGATGGCGTTGATGAGCGCTCTGCTATTCGCTTGCTGTTAAGGGAGTTCATCCTTTTTTGTGCCGAGGTCCCGGATTTCCATCGTTTCATGATGCAGGCCAATCAAAGTGACACGCAGAGACTGTCATGGCTTGTCGAGACATTCCTACGTCCGGGCGCGGAAGCAGAAGTTGATTTGCTGAAGGGCGCGCAGCTACATGGGCTGTTACCGGCTGGCGACCCACTGCATATGCGCTATCTGTTCATTGGTGCGGTGACGTCAATATTCACATTTCGATCTGAATTCCTGCTGCTGTCTGACCATGACGCGCGCAGCGACGCTGTGGTGGAGCGCCATATCGAATATGTGCTGTCGCTATTCCAACAAAACAACGCCCGTCAGGCGGCTGACTAGCGAAGAGGAGGTCACAATGTTACGAGAAGAACACCTGCTGAATGAAATACATGCGTACAGGTACAGGGGGGAGGATCCCAGATATGCCCTGGTTATTTCCCAATAGACAATATCCAAGTACAACAAATTTACTTTTTTTAAAGGAAAAATAGTATAAGACGGAACTTTAAGTTTTGCCTAAATAAGAAATATAACAACAAAAAATATTATGCGTCCTTCCATGATTCTCCTTGCCCTTTTTGGGTAAAAAAAAAAAAATTATAAGCAGGACTCAGGTTTTACAATACTAAAAGACAGCAATAAAAAATTATTTGCATCCCTCCACGAACCTCCTCACAATTGGACAACCTTTCTTCGCAAAAAAAAACAAAAAAGGCTTTAAAATGGGACTTCGGGTTTTGAGAAAATAACAATAAAACAAGGCTTAGCGTCTTTCGATGACCCTCTTCACAATTGGACAGTCGTTTTTCACAAAAAAAAAAAAAATTGTGAAAAGATGGCAAACACGTTGTAGCCTCTAGACCAGTGATCCCCACCCAATCTGGCATTTCTAAAATCCTGAAGCCCCCCTCGGGGTATTTAAATTTTGTTGCTCTAAATTTTAAGGTCATCCATCTGAAGGAAGCTTAGTATCTATTTTTCGGTCGTCCTCTAGGCTTTTTTTTATATTAATGAAAAATATTGTCCTAACGCAACATTTTTTATAGGTTACACTGCAACCGAACCTTCGAGCAATTGAACCCCTTGCTACTGAACCCTCGTGCATCTGACCCCAGGTACAACTGAACCCCCGTGTTACTGAACTTCTGTGTAACGGAACCACCATGCAACCGAACCCTCGTACAATTGAACGCATTTGAACTGAACCCCCATTTAACTGAGTCCTCGTCAAGCTCATACCCAGTTTAACTGAATTTTCTTGCAACTGAACTCTCGTGCAACTTAATCCCCGTTTAATTGAGCACTTCTGCAACTGAACCCGTAAAACTTAATCCTGGTGCATTTCAACACCTATTCAAACTCAAACCTCTTACGACTCAACCTCCCTGCAATTCAATTCTTGTACAACTCAACTCCAATTTGTTTCAAAACCCATTCTACTCACCTTCTGTGCAATTCAACCATCATTCAACTCAATCCCCGTTTAACAGAAACCTGTCTGACTCAACTCCCATTCAAATCAACCACATTCAGCAAAGCCCTCTTCAAATCAACAAGCATCGCTCATCGCTAAACCAGTACACGTACACACACGCACACAAACATACATACAAGCACACGTACACACAAGTGGAAAAAGAGGAAGTGGGGGTTGCCTCAACTCCTAAAAAGAGCACGGGACTTTTCATAATTACTGGCCCTTTCGATTATGCTGAACAAAGTGGCTGCCTCAAAATTTTGATTGGATATGTTTTGAGAAATAATAAAGGGCTGGTTTCCCTCCAATCACTTTTGGCTCTTAAAAAATTTCAATTTCCAATCGAATGAGGACCTTTCGAAGTTTCTACGACAGCTCCTTCTATACGAAGTGCCTTGGGTCAGAAGATGCAAAGAAAAAAATAATAATATATTGTGCCCACATCGCTCTTTACTTCGGCAGCGCTATTGTGCTGCCTATGATAGATAATAGATAATGTACAAAAAGCATTGCAATACGCAAGCAGGGAGAATGCCACCAAACCTCTAATAATCAACGCCGATAAGAGAGAACCAAACCTATATAACTGGTTTTCATTGTTTCAAACACTTTAAGAAACCTTTGCTGGTGGCGCTGAATGAAAGGCACAAGGAGCTAGCCAAAACCTATTCTGTGTAGTATCTTATAGTTTAATATGTCTGTTCGACAACCCGTACGCACGTAACGTGCATTAATTTAGTTCAACACTCCCCTCTACGTTCTCTGAAAGGCTCAAGAATGCCCTTCGTCTTTTTGGAAAGTAAAGGTAAAACATACCGACCTTTCTCAGTAACGTATACTATGCGTGAACGATGGACAAATAACCTAATTTATAGCCCTTACCCTAAGGACTTTGGAAGGGTTTACATCCCCAAAAACATATTTACTGGACTTTTCCACAATGTTGAACAAAATTGCTCTCTTAGAATTTTGATTGTATGTGTTTTGGAAAATGATAGGCTTGGGGCAGGTCAACCTCGAGTCACTATTAACTTTTTAAAAGGGTACCAGTATTTCCGATTCCCAGTCAAATGAGCCCCATCCAAAGTTTTTGCGACTATCCATCTTATAAAAATCGTATGTGCCCTTGGGCATAACTTAAAACCTTTGCGCCTGGGCTCTGGAGGTTTTGTCCACCGTGTAGGCATTTCTACTGTAGCTTCCAGCATTCAAATCTTAATGCAGACACTTATCTTCCTGCTCCTCCAAACTTTATCCAATTGTAAAAAAAAAACTTGGGCTTTGGCTATTAAACTTTTAACAGCTTTACTTCACCCACCGTCTTTATTAATAATACGACCTAGGTAAGTGAAACTGTTCATTTCATCGATCTTCTCGTTACCGAACACCTTCACCTTCACTTATTGCAAGTCTTAGTGACTTACTCTTCTTATCATTAATTTTTAAGCCTATTCTTGCACCCTGAACTCTCAAAACCTCCAAATATGCATTCATTTTCCTAACATTTTTATCTGGGACGCTCATATCATCAGCGTAATCTATTTCTAGGAAAATTTTACTTTCCTATTTTAATCCATGCTTTATCATAGCCTTTGCCGTAATCCTTAGGAAAAAAGTCCATCAGAACGATCTATATAAATGGGATAGAACGCAACCTTGCTTAATTCCTGATTCAGTACAAATCCAGCTACTATTCTCAGGTCCTATATTGATCGCAGTATGTTGTTCTCGTACATAGCACTAATCACTTTAACGTGCACTTATCTGTCTACCATTCAAGGATCGGACCTTCACTAAAGCTGTTCTATCTGTTGAGTTAAACGCTGTCTCGTAATCTATAAAATTGAGGACTAAAAAGGTCCCAATACCCAGTCCCTTCTCAATTATTAATCTAAAAATGAAATTTAATCAATGCATCCTCTCTTCTTCCTAAAACCACACAGTTCTTCTCTTAAAACATCATCTATAGCATCTCTTGATCCAAAAATTATTGCCGTACTAAGTAATTTGTTTCCTACGAAACCAAGCTAATGCCTCAATAATTACCAAATTCACTCTCATGTCCTATCTTATAAAGGGGTTTAATTAAAGTTTTCCTAAAATCACACGAGTACGCTCTTGCATGGCTGTAAAAAAAAACGCTTCGTCTGTTCAGTCTATTAGTCACTAATTAATTTTAGTTTATTGGAATGAAGTCACCAGCAAACGTCCCAAAAACATTCCTTAGTCCAAATCCTGCAGAGGAAACTACTTACTCCCTTCTTAGAATCTCCAACTGTCACTCGTAAAGGGTACAATATAAATGAGGCGACGAAGAATGCGACTTAGCTAAGGCCGCATACACGGAAAAAGGTAAGCTTGTAAACTCTGGCGAATTTGACGGTTTAGATTCAGCGGCAGCGTTCACTGCTATTGCTGACAAGCTAAAAGCAGAAGGTAAAGGCGAAGTTAAAGTTAATTTCCGTCTTCGTGATTGGGTTGTATCTAGACAACGCTATTGGGGCACACCTATTCCTATGCTGAATTTGGAAAATGGCGACTCTGTCGCGGTTCCTCCTGAACAACTGCCAGTAGTATTGCCAGAAGATGTCGATATGAATGGCGTGACATCCCCGATAAAAGCGGACCCAGATTGGCGTAAGACTGAATATCAAGGCCAGCCAGCAGAAAGAGAAACAGATACCTTTGATACCTTTATGGAATCTTCTTGGTACTACGCCAAATACTGCTCACCGTCAGCAGATTCAATGCTTGACCCAGAAAAGGCAAACCATTGGTTGCCAGTAGACCAATACGTCGGTGGAATTGAACACGCTATTTTGCATTTGTTATACGCTCGATTCTTCCACAAATTGTTGCGTGACGAAGGTTTAGTTAGTTCCAACGAACCCTTTTCTCGCTTGTTGTGCCAAGGGATGGTTTTGGCCGATACCTTTAGTCGTAAAGACGAAAAAGGCGCCGACGTTTGGTTTAATCCAGCGGATGTAGACGTTGAAAAAGATGAAAAAGGTCGAATTACCAAAGCAGTACTAAGAACTGATGGCGAACCCGTTGAACACGGTGGCATGGTTAAAATGTCCAAGTCGAAAAACAACGGTGTCGATCCTCAATCCGTTATTGATTTGCATGGTGCCGATACCATTCGTCTGTTTACTATGTTTGCCGCTCCTCCAGAACAAACATTGGAGTGGGTGGATTCAGCTGTTGATGGCGCAAATCGATTTATTAAACGATTCTATCGTTTTGTACAGGAACACATTGACAGTGGTGACGCTGGTAACATTGATATGGCTTCATTGACAGCAGAACACAAGACTTTGCGTCGTGAGCTGCACAAAACCATTGCCAAAGTCACAGATGACTTAGGTAGAAGGCAAACATTCAATACTGCGATTGCGGCAATAATGGAATTGCTCAACTTATTGACAAAATATATTTATCGAAGCGTTTAGGCTGATTTTTCTCGGTCGAGAGCAGCTGATATTTATAAGCGAGTCTATTCATCCGATTGTGTTTGATAACTTTCCTCAGGTATTTATTTGAGATCTGTCTAATTGGCTTGATTTAGCAGACAACTGGATGCCCCCATACTATTTAATAGCAGGTGTTCGGTAGAAAATGAACCTTTTACATCATTAATGATTTACCCCAGCTAATGCCTTTTTAGAAACTTGCTTGAAAGCACTTTTAATGAATTTAGCGAGAAAACAAGGCTATTCTATCAGTGATAAAACTGTTTATAGTGGGGGGGGGGGGCAGCTTTAGCTGTTTATCTAAAATAGTGAGTTATAGTTGCGCCAATTTGGTATGGGGAGGCAATAGAAATTTAGATTCACCAGCATATAAGCAGATTTCCAATCCTTTTTTAATTTCTATGAGAATCCATTTTAGAATAATGTGACACACCCAAGATCTAATGTAAGCCTCATAAAATTTTTCTTCTAACAGTCGTTTTATACCCCCACCCCCAAGGAAAATGGAATTACTCGGCTTCCCGTTAGAACAGCAGTGGATGACGTTTCTGTTTTTCGGAAAATAACGGGAATCCTTTGTTCCATAAAATTAATAATCTTTATAACACTTCTCCGTATAGAAAATGGCTGTAAATTTGCTAGCACAAAATGACGGATAAGCATGCATATAGTGGGATGATGTATTGACTATGTTCTTACATAAGAGGGACCCCATGAAGGTTTTTAAAAGGGAAATCATGATTTGGCGTAGTTCTCGTAGGTTTTTAAATGAAAATTCAAAGAAATCCTAGGGTAAAGAAGCACCTAGATGTTTTTAAAAAATTCTCTATTACGTGACAATCTTATAAATCCTGAAGTAGAGAAGCCGCCGAAGGTTTCCCCCAGACCCTTAGGTTTTTAAAGTATAACAACCATAGAAAGGCACTTACTATTGCACAGCATGCACCGCATCTCTTAGAAAACATTCCCTGTGACGTAATATGCCCCCGAACTTGCGCTGAGGGAATAGCCGTTGAGCCTCTTTCGTCTTTAAAGGAAGAAAGGAGTACTGACTATGGGCGGAGGAGGAGCAGGCGTATCTTTGTTGGTCTCAGGCGTCTTCATGCTAGGGTATGTTGTCAAGAGTAGTAGTAGTATAAGTTATAAGCCTGAGAATATAATAAGCTATAAGCCATGTTTTTGAAAAAAGGGGGTGTACCCCTGAAAGTCAAGGAATCTTGATGAATTGTCACACCATCTGATTCGGCATATCAGAAAACCCTTCCGTGTAAGTTTTAAGCTCCTATATACAATAATGTGAAATTTTGCTTTATTTTTACCCGAAGAAGGACAAAAGATACGTGTTTATTTTTTTTTTTTTTTTTATTTTTTTTTGCTAGGGGTATTCGTATTGAAGAAGACCGGCAGGGGGCGCATTCGAATGGAAATTAAAAGTTGCAGTACCCAATTTAGTAACCGAAGCTCGTCTTATCAAAAATTTGAAATAGCCATTATGTTCAGCATAGTTAAAAGATCCAATAACTATGCCTTTAAGTGTAAGATGACCCCCACAACCCGTGGGAAAAGGACTGTATGTTATTAAATTTGGGTCATTGTTTGTATGTAACATTTGCTATTGGGAAGCTATGTATAGTTGCTTATGCACACATTTTGTTTTGAAGGGGGGTTGTAATTAGGATGTATTTTCACAGAGACAACTTTACATGGGTAAGAAAGTTTTCTGGTTAAACCTTTCAGGGGAAATTTTTTACTTTGAGGATTTGACAGATTTCCCTTACGAAATTCTTTGTATTTGTGTTACTTTCTCTTTAGCAACTCAAATTTGCATGTGAATATGTGCTGGGAGAACTTTCTGGGGAAAATTTTCATTGTGTTTGTAATTCCAAAAACATTTCCGCAGAAAGACGGGTTTCTTGAGTGATCAGAAAAAAAGACTAGTAAATAAAGGCTTTTTCAATGGAAAGTATGCTAAGGCGAATTTTTCAGTCTGAATCGTCCGCAGGAAATTTTAACGAGAGGGGGGTGGGATTTTCAGCGAGGATGGAATCATCCAGGGGGAATTTTAAGGATAGAGTTGTATTTTGCTTAGATGGAACGTTCCACCTAGGAGCTTCCTGTAAGACGATGAAGTTTTTCATGAAGGGTGAGCCAGATAACATATATTGAGGGAGATGAGGGGCACAAATATGGTCCAAAACATTTTTTTCTTATTGGTTCAAAACTTTCAAGAATCATTGTTGAGATGCTGGGAGAAAATCGTAGGCGGGAGAAAGTAATGGAGAACTGCTAGACAATGGTAGGTCCAGGGGGGTGGGGAAAACACCCCCCTAAGATTTTCTGGCACCCTCATTTGATTTTTTCTCTATTTTAACATTTTTAAAATAAGCTTGTCAATTTAGTCAATTATTGGTACCTTTGTCACAATAGCCCCCTCCAAGATTTTTCTCTAAATCCGCCTTTGCTGCTAGGAGAAATGTAATAGGCTAAAATGCTTTTTGTCCATGATCATGTTGATATTTACAGCTTTAATATTCAAGGGAAGTCTATTTAAAACAAGTTAGTTTTGAAGTACGTTCCACCAAAAACAAATTCTGATCGGCTCAAAACTAGAATCCTTAAATCTTTGGGTTAAGAGGACCCCAATAGACAAGAAGAAAGAATTTAAAACAATAGCTCCCCAAAAAAGGGCCAACAAAGAGGGGGAAGAATTGGTTCGCTTGAAAGTTTGGCTCTAAAAAGGAGCAATAAACTTTATTTTCTTTCTGAACAAATTGAAACTTGTGTCCGCCAGATCCTGTGTCAAAGGATTCTTATTGCAAAAAAAAATATCCGAAAGATTCGTGACACCCAATAACAGGCCAAAAAATTATGCGTCTGTTTCTGGCTTGTAAAATTATATTAAAAATCTGGAATATAATTGTTCTTAAATATGATTTTTCCTGCGAATAATTAGTTCAAACTGGTAGCTAAAGTGACAAAGACATCAAAATAAAAATAAACATTCGCAAATAATAAAAATAAAATACAGACATTAAAATAAAATTAATTAACAAAATAATAGACATAAAACAAAGACATCAAAATAAAAATTTATTAAAATAAAAGAATATTTTGTCCTCCTAGACACATCATTGGTCTATTCATGCCCAAGGCTGTATCTAGGGTGGTAGGGATTTATACCCCCCTCCCCTCCGAAATGTTTGTTTGTCTGACTCGTATAAATGTAACAACAACGGATATAAACAGATTTGTTATGCGTTTTCGAGTTTGTTTTTTTTTTGTTAAAATCGTCACTTGCTGAAGAAGTTCTCTTAGAAACCCTGTGAAACCCCTCACTTAGAAACATAAGTGAAACCCTCAGGGTTTCACTTATGAAACCCTGAAGAGTCTTATAAACTTATTCGAAACTTGAAATTGTGTTTTGCTCTAGCTTCATTCAACGTAAGCCATGACCGAATCATAAATAGTCGTAATATATTTAGCATTAAAGAAACTGGACACATTTGTCACAAAATCAATTTAGCGGCACATCCATCACAAACTACTAAAGGTGAAATTGAGGCACCTTTATGCGGCCAAATGTACTTTTTAGACTTTTGAGGAACGCCTTGCACATCCATTAAATTACGGGACTGGGACAACAGCCTCCGATCGGGCAGCTCATTTTTATTGCGCAAGATAGTGTCGATTATAAACGGTTCAACCCTCCTGCATGTACTGAAGCATGCATTGGACCTGGTCTTAATGCTGACCACAGTTTTCCACCAAATGAAACGGTTGTAAAACAACGTGACAAAAATCTTGTCATTTTAGACAGTACCGACCATCATATGGAGCTCTTTAACTACCCAATGTTTTATCCGACTGGAACTTCAGGATGGTCAAGGGACATGCTACTTCAAATACCTTATGTAAGTCGTATACATTTAACACGGCTTGAATTAACAAGGCATCGTATTGCTTTTCGACCTGAACATGCCAAAAGCCTTTCTGTGCAAGCTGTAGCACCCGACATGCGTAGGATTGGTTCTAATGCTTTTCATTTTGGTGGAAGACTTTCCAACCGTGCCTTGTCGATACTGATATTCGAGTTGAGCGTGATCGTATTGACTAGATTAAATTTAACCAAAAACCTATTATGACTGAAAACTACGCAGGTGTTACATGACTTCTCAACGACTTAGCCTCGAAAAAGAATGCATTCGTTGGCGAAAAAGTAATAATACCGTCATCAGTCGTCAGATCAACACGCTACTTGTTGAACTTTATGGAGACGCCGCCTTGGCTATTGCTCGTCACCTTGGACCCCCAGATTTCTTTATAACCGTGACTTGAACTCCTGATTGGCCTGAATTTTAAGAAGCAGCAAGTATTAAATTTGATGATAACTCTGTTATAGAACATGGCGCTATACGGGGGGGTATTCGAATAGACCTTGGTGCAATTAGGAGCGGGAGCATACTTGGAGGGGGGTGGGGGCGGGGGGAATAGAACGGGAAATATTTACTACAGCATTAATGGTGGATCTGGCTGAAAGAAGCCGAGTGTATACAACATTGACCTCCGCCCACTGACTCCCATTGACTCCGCCCACCTGAAAGCTTGGTTACGCTATACTACTGTCGTCTGCAGCAACTTATTACTGACAATTTTTAGTTTAAATCTAAGCACCAGCACTTGTATTTAAGATTGTTTAATGTGTGTTAATTGCTTATAATTTATTGTGTAATGTTTTCTGTTATCGGTAGTTGTGCAAACCTTTTGCGCATTCGTTAAATAGCTAAGCTACTTTTCTTCACTGCCGCTTGAATAGTACCTACTTCCATAGCATCCCCTCTTGCCCCATCCCCCAATAAAAAAAACTGTAGCTACGCCCCTGCAATCCTCAGAATAGGTCAGCCTATAAAAATCAACCTTTCTGAAATGCTGAAATTCAGCATTTCAAACAGTTCGTGTTAACCACAGTTGAGATATCTAGACACATCTGCTTTGGTGGGAATGAACTGTAAGAAGGAGTGACTCGGCGCAATAGCAGCCAAACTCCAAAAATGAAATTTTGACACCAAAAGATACATCAAAGAATCAGCTTATTATTCTGATTCCAAATATATAAGCTTCATGGACTTGATGGTGCCCATCAAAACTTATGAGCCCGAGAATATTTGCCTTATTTTTGAAAAAGGGGGGAAAGACCGCCTGAAAGAAAAGGATCCTTAGTGAAAATCAAACCAATAGATGCAGCGTATCAGAGAACTCTTTTGAAGAAGTTTTCAAGCTCCTACATATAAAAATGTGGAGTTTTGCTTCTTCTTTTTTTTTTGCCAGAAGAAAAATCACGGATGCGTGCGTATTTGTTTGTTTCTTGGTTTTTTGTTTTTTTTGGGGGGTGATTGTATCGAAATAATAGCCTTAGAGGATTGGAAGAGGGTGCATTCAAGCAAAAATTGAAAGCTTTAGCACCCTTTTTAAGTGACTAAAAGGATTAGAGGGAAACTAGCCCATCTCCCACGTTCTTTCAATATTAAGATTTAAGTTTCTTGCATAAATTGTTTTTAGTAATCTTAGAAAAAAAAATCGATCTTTCTTGGAACGTATTCCCTTTATAACAAAAAGTCATCTATATACCTTACCCAAAACTCGCCTTTATAAAGTAACAATCCATAATGAACTTCTTATCACGCTCTGCTTCAATATTTATTAAAAGAGGAGATAAAGCCCCTTTTATACCAAGAACTTTTACCTTTCTTTTAAAAAAACTTACTATATAAAAAATAATAGAAGTAAATTTCACTCTGCCTTGCATTATGTTTGTTGTTCACTGTCTACACGTAAAATATGTGGATCTCCTTTTCTTTGAAGAAACAAAACTTGGATTTGTTTTTATTTGTATCAAATTTAATCTTTATCTTGGCATATTTTGAAAACTTCTCAGATTTTTTATTTATAATTACCATGATAGAATAGCAACGATTTAGATCATTAAATCCAAAGGGTATTTTAAACTGAGAAAACTCAGACTCGTTTCAAGAATAAAGGTTAACAACAACACTTATCATTTCCCAGCAAACAAGCTAATTCTAAAAACTTAAACAAACATTTAAAAAATAATCTATGATTATTTTTACTTTCTTTTTTTTACTTTTACATTGCAAAGCGTTGGATGGGACATATATTAGCCACTTTTTTGCCAAAAAAGGTACAATAGGAAAACGTATATACATTTTATTGAAACCTAAGCTTTGACTAAGAACAAGCAGAATCAGTTGAATTTCCACAAATCTTCCATTAAACCTTTTTTAGATCGTTAACGATTGATCACATCATGCTCCCATATTCTTACATTAAAATTATCAGCTGGAATCTCATGATTGTTTTCACTAAGGGTATGACTGTGTCGTAAAAATGCATAAACGTAGGGTCAGTAAAAAAAAGCACAACCAACCACAAATCCTTTTTGTGTGCTGCAAGAACGTGTTGCACATATTTCTTCCGAAGTAAATAGAACCAGAAAACTATTTGCCCTGTGAGACGCTCTAACATTCAACTTCATACCATGGTTAACTTCACCACTCAAAAACTACATCCTCACTTTAACATCTCTGATATGAAACGAGTGTTTTTATTACTCAATGGTGGTTTTTACAACGGCACCTGCCTGACACAAGCAGAATGCACAACTGCAGGTGGTATTGCTTCTGGGTATTGTGCCAGTGGATTTGGTGTTTGCTGTGTATGTAAGTTCTTAAATTTATGCTTCTTTCTCAATAGACACCCAAAAAGTTGATTAACTTAAAAAAGTTATATTAGATTCATAATATCTTGCCATGAAAATGACTAACCTCTGAGTCACTTATATATTTGATAAGGCCTAAATGCACTTTCAATGTATATCTTTGAGAATGTGATGATTAAGTTATCCCTTTCTTGGTCATTAACGGGTATCACAACACTGAATTTGAGTTTGTGGCTGCTTAAGGGCGTAATTATATTCATAACTTGGGTTTACAAGCCTGATGGGTAAATTTTATGTATATTAACGAACAGGAACAAATCCAGGGGGCTTAGGGGGCTCGGGTACCCTAATTATAAGGATAAAGGATAAAACTATTCTAAAAGAGGAACTCAAGTTTCGTTGGTAGATTTAATGGTGTTTTAGTTTTATCGTAGCGGAAAATATAAGAAAAAAATATTTTCAAAAACCTTATTTTATTCTGAAAGTTTACCGTAAAACTAATAAGTCTATTAAGAAACGATTGGCACAACCTAAACATATTTGCTTATGCCGGCCTACTCTTTATTTGTATGAGAGCTTATATTTTGCATCAATTGGTGAAATTTCTTAGATTCGGTTCGGGAGCTAGATAGAGTTCCACATGGCTTTGTGCTTGTTCTTTTTATGTGTTTATCTCGTGTAAGTTAATTAGTTGAGATTCTAAAACTTAAATCGAAACATTAAAGATGTTTAGGTTTCGAGAGTGATTAAGTAAGTGCAATCAAAATGACTTATGAACCAGAAAAAGCATTTTAGACCGAGTAAGAAATTGCTGATTTCCAAATGGGGTTGCAAGAGGTAACAAGCAACGTATTAAAGGAAATTTGGACTTCCTGGGAGTATTATATAGTGAGACCTAAAAAATTAGGGTAGAAGGAAAGTGCGCAGCCATGCTAGCGTCAAATGAATAAATAAGTAAATTTTTTTAGCTTGAGAAACTGGAGCAGCTAAAAAAAAAAAATCACATTTCAAGGTGAATTTAACAACTATTTACTTTTTTTATTCAGCTTAAATTGCAATTTTTATTGAAAATTACTGTCAAAACCCATACAAATACATCAGACACAATTTATTATCGACTTGTTTAAAACTTTGGAGTTTACAAATGCAAGAAAGAACCGTGTATTCCGCAAGTGCTAGTCCTTCCGTTTTGGAGACTAATAAAGTATTGCGCAACACATATATGTTGTTAGCAATGACGTTAGCGTTTAGTGCCGTCTGCGCGGCATTAACCATGTTTTTCATTCCAGTCGGGCGCATGGGTGCGCTTGTTATGAGTTTGGCGGCATTTGGTGTGCTTTTTGTCGTTCATAAAAAAGCAGATTCTGCTTCCGCTTTAGGTTGGGTGTTTTTATTCACTGGTTTGCTAGGTGGATCGTTGGGACCAATGTTAGCCGCATACGCTAGTATTCCTGGTGGCGGTGCGTTGATCATGCAAGCACTTGGTGCGACTGCAGTGGTATTCTTCGCGCTATCTGGTTATGTGTTAACCACTAAGAAAGACTTCTCATTTATGGGTGGTTTCCTGATGGTTGGCTTGGTTGTTGTACTTGTGTGTGCGATAGCGAATATTTTTATGGGCATTCCGGCACTTTCTTTAGCGATTAGCTCTGCAATCGTATTTATCATGTCTGGCCTGATTTTGTTTGATACTAGCCGCATTATTCACGGTGGTGAAACAAACTACATCAGAGCGACCGTGTCGTTATACCTAAATATCTATAACTTGTTCACCTCCATCTTGCACTTATTAGGCGCATTTGGTGGCGACGATTAATTAAAGTTAATCAGTTTTCGATTCAGAAACACCCCTTATAAGGGGTGTTTTTTTATGCGTGTTAAAAATACTCCAATAACAATATTCACAACAAAATTAAGGAAGATAATGAATAATTCCACGCTCTTGATTGGGTTATTAATGCTAATGGCTAGTTTGGCCGCAAATGTTAACGCAGAAGAAACGATTCACGATCCGTCAAGAGATCGCCAAATACCCATAAAAATTTACTTGCCCGATATCGTTTGCGAAGCTCAACCGTGCCCGGTAGCTTTTCTAAGTGCAGGCTATGGTGTTTCTCATCTCAAGAAAATTTACCCATTCGAAAGTGATGCTAATTTAGTTTTTTTAATTATAGCCCGTTCAGATGCATGAAGAAACACTCAAGAACCGATCAGTACCATGGTAAAACTAATCGGTTTGTCCCATAATTCTCCTATGGTACTGATCGGTTTTCATGTGTCTTTGAGCGAAAATGAGCAAGAATTTTTGAAATTGGAAAGCATGTCAATTGTTAAGCACATGAAAGTTTGAGATCTGATGGTTCTTGTTCAGAACCACCAGCTTTTGTACAATACAAACAAGGTGTTCTCCGCTTCTTGCCAGGAGGATAAATGGCAAAAAGGTATATGTTATCTATGCTTCTCGGAAATAATTTGGTACCTATCGTTTGAACACTTCCTTTCTTTTCCTACCAATTGGCTTTTCTCATCGGTTTCTCAATGCGTCTCAACCAAACATTAGACAACAAATTGCAAGTTCGTCTTCATTACAACTGAGCGTATCACGTAAAAACTGAAAAAGAAAAAAAAAACTCACGAGGTGCAGATTGTTTCATTGGATAACGGAATGATAAAGTGAATAGAAAAATGATAAAATATTGAAAAAAAAGGATAAAAGTGCAACGTTATCCTAGTTTACTCAAACAGATAAAAACAAAATTTGAATTGATAAACAAATAATATTTTTATTTTTTTCCTTCTGCGAAACGTCAACTACAAAGGAACGTAAAAAAAGCATAATACAAATGAAAAACTTGATGCATTAAGTGCGTATTTACACAGATATAAAGAATATATATATACTATTAAAATGGAAGTAATTACAATCAATATACGATTAAATACAACAGATCTTTGTCTCATCTTATCACGTCATGTGAACCTAGGACTGTCTTGACATAACGTGGAGAGATATGTCAGTGACAAGCAAAGGTACACACAGCCAACATTTTAAAATGGTAGGGGGCGGAGGGCAGTAATTTTTTCTAGTGTAGAGAGGAGAGGTTTAAAACGTTAAGTGTTTAATGCAAGCTAAAATACAACGTTTTTTAAATAAAATTGCATATCAATGTTAGGGAACACAATTTTATTATATAAGCTTAAAAAAGTTATAAAAACAAACTATTAAAAGATTATAAAAAATGGCCTTGAGGAAATTATTTTTCCATTACAGGGCTTGTGCATGAGTTTTGTTCCCCATATTACCATTCAGGACGCAACGCCCCTCACAAGGGCCCGAGTGTCCCACCAGGGCCCAAGTCCCCCTCCTGGGCCCCAATACACCCTCTTCAAGCTTTTTGCCCCTCCCAACCATTTTTCTCATCTCTTAAAACCACATTAAAGTTCTCAGAAATACATTCTAAAGCTATCAGTGTATTGTCTCTGGGACGCTGGCCAATTGATGTTAAGCGTCCCAATATCTTAACAAGATTTTAACAATTGGATTGGGATGTTTGGTAAATCCTACCATTGATTTGTTTCTGGGCACCATTTTTGGCATCATTCCAAGAATAAGAAAACTAGTTGCCGAAAATTTCAAGAATGATGCGTTATAAAGTATTACATAATTATTCATGTTGTCGGTGAAACAATACAATGAATACAAGCAGGCCCATATCATGATTTCCGTCATTTTCTTGGCATGTTTCTAAGAACTTTAAGAATGATACGTTATTTGGTATTGCGTGATCATTCATGCTCTTGATGAAACAATACGATGAATATAAGTGGACCGATTTTTAAGAATTGCTTGCCAATTTTCCGAGAATTCCAAGAATAATGCGTTATCTGGTATTGTGTAATCATTCATGTTGTTGATGAAACAATATAATACCTTCTACGACATCTCCCCCATCTTGTCCTTTAAGATAACAACTGAGCGAACAACATTTTTAGATTTAAGCAGTTTTCCATTGATTTTATGAAATTTATGTATAATTTATGAGTCAAACGTGAGATCTATTATTCCCTAATGTAAAAAAATGACACGTCACTCGACTGAGCTAACACGTCATTGATGAAATTATGCTCTTAGAAACGCATTCCAAGCAACACTTGTACTGTTTCTTGGGCGCTGGCCAGCTGGTGTTAAACGTCTCTACATCGTAACAACTCCTTTGTGCCATCGATTTCTCATTTGGATGTATGGCAAAGCAATCAGTGGTTTGTTCCCTGGCACCTTTTTCGGCATCATTCCGAGAATATGCATAACATGGTGATTTGAGATGCTTGCTAGACCGACATATTCTTTTGATAATCAAACGCAAAGTAAAAGAGAAAAAACGGGTATAATGACACCAACATTTTGAGACAAACCAAACAATGGATTTTTTTTCGTAAAATTTTGAGCTGATCACATTTGTTTACCTGGTTTTAAATATTTTTGGCAGTTACAGTAGATGAAGGCACGCCATCTACTGTAAGTTGACAATCAACTTTCTTCAGCAACAGCAACGAATGGTTTTCGGAGCTTTGGAATAACGCACTCTTTAAAAACCCTCTTCAATCAATTTTACAAGGAGGGAAATTCTGTCAACGAAGATCGAACTGTCTGGAGGGAATTTGACGAGGAAAATTTAATTTATGTTAAACGAAATTTCATTGAAAGAGTTTTCCGTGAGGGGGATTTACCCCTCCAAATGTGAAGGGTTGCTCCTTCCTTAGTAACTTGTTCTTTATGCTAAGGTTTGACTGTTAGTCCCAATTTTTTTTAAGATCGTTTACTGAAACACAGGGGCTGTTTAATTTTGATAGGAACTTTTTTGACAAACCAAACAATGGATTTTGAGACATTTTGAGACAAACCAAACAATGGATTTTTTTAAAATTTTGAGCTGATCATATTTGTTTACCTGGTTTTAAGTATTTTTGGCAGTTACAGTAGATGAAGGCACGCCATCCCTGGGACTGCTACTTTGCAGTAAAGAAACTATGTTTACTGTGCGTTTAATTACTCTAGGCTCAACAGATTTGCAATGGGTCGTGTTGTGTTGGTTCGTTGGAAGAGAAATTGATGAATAAGCCGACGTCAATGTTATATTTGAATTCAGTAAGACAGCTACTAGGTGTGGAGGGTATTTAAAGTCTTGCATCTGGGGAAGGAGTAACTTTTACTAATAAAACCGTTATAAATAACGGTTTTAATAACGTTATAATAAAATAACGTCATAATAATACCGTTATGATTAATCGAATATAAGCTAACAGTGAGTATTTCTCACTAGATAGTTTTTTTTTCAAACCTATTTTTTTCCAAAGTTTTTTTTTCAAAGTTAAAAAACGTTTTTTAAAAGTTTTTTTTAAAGTTTTTAAAAAGTTTTTCATAGTTTTTTTTTCAAATTTTGCACTCAGTGGTTCTTTATTAGGTTGCTTCAATAAAGCGGAAAAACCAACTTTATATTAACTATTTAAAATATCATTCATAACCTAATTTTATAAAATTCAAAAAAATCCGGAATATTAAAATTCAGTAAAACGGAAAGCTCAGAAACTTCATTTCCAAAATGAATTTCATGAAAATCAATAGTATAGTAATGTGGTTATATTAAACTGATTCGTGTTGTCTTTGCATCGTTAAGTTGCATCTTATTATTTATTTATAACTTCCTTTTCTTTCATGGCTTCGAGATTTCCACAAGATTGCTGTCAGATGTTTAATGACTCATTTAAAAGGTTACGGCCTCTCTCTACGTACTTATCCCTATTTCTTCTTAATAAATTTAGCGTAACGAGCCATATTATATGTGGTGTTGTCGGACTGGGAGGATAGGAATGTATAATAATGGAACTATTATTATGTTTATGGTTGAAAAACCTTAACAGAGGGATTGAAATCCAGGCAACGATCCAGAGCAATTATTTGGGAGGGGTAGCTGTCTTAGAACGAAAAAGTGGGACGTTTCCCCTCCCATCTAGACATTTGCTCAAAATAGTTCTATTAAAGCCAGGTTTACTATCAACATATCGTAACGCATGGGGAAGTTAAAACCAAGTGTTGTAATAGGTAAATTTTGTATATTATGCAACGGTAGCTGGGGGTTCCATCGTGTGTGAACGGACCTAATTAGATCGAATTTGCCATGTTATTTGATTTTTGAAAATGTTGTAAGCTTTAGTACTCTATGCGATGTAATATATATTAAAAAAAAAATTATGGCAAAATATAATCAAAATTAGGTAAGAATTTTTCCTAGAATCTATAAAGAATTTTGTAGATTTTTGGTGGTCTCTCTTGGGGGAGAGTAGATAGCTTTTATGATACCACTGTAATAATCAAAATCCATTAATTAAATAAAAAGTGATTGTATTGTGCAGTAATTATTTTTGATATAATTTCATATTGGAACATCGCCACCAAAATCTGAATGTAAGTTAAAAAGGTCTAACACCGTGTTTTAGATCTATATACAATATAGTAACAAAACACCGTTATCCCACAGGAATAACGGTGTTGGTGTTTATTTTCGGATATAACTAAGAAACATAAAACTGCCTGAAGCAAGCGCTCGCATCGGACCAGATGCGCGGCTTTGCGCTGCGCTCGGGCCGTGCCTTCCTGCGGCAGAACGGGCAAGGCTTTGAAGCGCTGCACAATGCCCAGGAACTGGCGCCGTTCGATCCTGACTACGACAATGCCGTGCTGCTCGGCTTCGCGGAGGGCGATGCCCCGCGACTGGCAGTCCCGGTGCGTCTCGATCCGGACGAATTGCCTGAGAGCGTCAAGGCGATCGACAACCGGTCGATCTACGTCCAGGGGCTGGTGCGCGGCAACGAGCTGGGCCAGTTGGCACAGGGCGCCAGCCTGATGTCCTGGGCCATGTCGCACCGTCACTGCGGCCGCTGCGGCACGGTGACCGAGCCGCGAGCCGGCGGCTATCGGCGTGAATGCCCGGCCTGTGGCAACATGCTGTTTCCGCGCACCGATCCGGTGGTGATCATGCTGATCACCCATGGCGACGAGGTGCTGGTCGGGCGCTCCCAATGTTTGGAGTAGCCTATGTAATTTACATGATAAAAAACGCCGATAAAAACAGTCGTGAAAACTGATTTATTTGATGGGCAATTGAAGAATTCTATGGGAATTTAGCAGTGAATAATAGCTAAATATTTTTAAATCTACGTCGTCAACCAAAGCAGAAAAAAAGTCTGATGTTTATTATGTTCTTCGACTTCCTATATGACATGTTAAGATTTATGAAGGGCTACGGCTTCCAAGCCGTATTTGGAAAACACTCCAAATATAGCAGAATCCTCAAAATCTGAATTCTTTTGTGGCATATGCGCACAAATAGATCACAAAATAAAGATGGGCAGTGTTTAACTGCAATTTGCATTTTTTTTATTTGCCAGTCGATTTTTCCCACCACACAGATAGAGATAAGTGCTAAGTCGAAAAGGAACGTACAAAAAGATTTCCTAATACATCAACAATTTTATTGACTTCAAGACGATAATCTGAAATGTCTCAGTTGAGAATCTTCTACCAAGATAATTGCGACGGTAACATTTCACTCAGTCGGAGGATGTTTGAAAGAGATCACCAGGGACCAAATCGATTATGTAGGAACAGACTAGTCGTTCAAAATCAATACATATTCCACCATTGACAGGGCCGAATAACCGTGCGGGCAAACTGGCGGCGACATCTTGAACCCACCAAGAACCATCTGAAAATCCGGGTAAATCGGTGATTATTCCAGATGTGGAACGACGGAGATTTCCCGTTGGCAGCCGTTGCGCGTCAAGTCTTTCGGCCCAGGCGTCCGCGTTTTCCTTTGTCGTCAGATCTAAGGGCGGTTCGACCAAATGGGCCTTGGCGATTTCAAGGGCTGTGTCGGCGCCATACGCGGCCGAAAGCGGTTCCAGAAGCCACGGAGGCAGGTTCAGCTGCGCGGCATGCACGTCATCTCCCAGGGCCGGGTCCATTTTTAGGTCCGATAGCGTGCGGTCGGCGCGCCGCAGGAGGGCATTGACCAAACCTCGGGCCTTACGGTTTCGTGGGCCATCCAGCAGCGCAAGCGTGCTGGAAACCGCGGCATAGGCCGGCGTTCCGAGGAATATTAGCTGTGCGAGGCCGATCCGCACCGTTTCCAAGACGCGAGCCGGGCCGACTTCGCCGCGTCCGTCGCGCAGCTCGTTGATCAGCCAATCGATTTGCCCCCGGCGGCGCAGCACCGTTGTCACGATCAGCCGGGCCAACGCCCGGTCGCGGGTTTCCAGCGATTGACCGCCCAGGGCCTGGCGCATGGCTTCATCGAGAGCCAGGCCTTTCTCATTAATCGAAAGCAAGGCCGACAGCGCGACGGCGCGGGCCTCGGTGCCTCTAGTCTGCCGGTTCCGGCTTACCGCCGGACGGGCGGTCACCGAGCCCAGGGCGAGTGCTGAGCCCGGCCCATTTGCGCCCCAAACCGATCGGATCGGGCAAAATCAGGCGCCATTTCACGCAAGCGCTGAATACGATCCTCGGTCGCCGGGTGCGTAGAAAATAGGGCGCGCAAATTGTTCAGCCTCAAGGGGTTTATGATGAACATGTGGGCGGTTGCCGGGTTTGCCTCGGCCGGTTGATAGTCGATTTGCTGGGCAAAGGATTGGATTTTGTGGAGCGCGCCGGCCAACGCCATGGGCTGACCGCAAATTTCAGCGCCGATGCGATCGGCCTCGAACTCCCGGCTGCGGCTGATGGCCATCTGAACGACCATGGCGGCCAATGGGGGTTGCTTTCCTTTGAAAGATTTCATGTCTATGGGAATCCAAAGACATTGGAATTCCAGACTTCTATTATTTGATTATTTACAGACGAAAAGCGTTGTCAACTTTGACTAATTAATTTTGTTTATTTACTTTCATAGACTAAAATGGCAACACTGACAAAAACGTAATATTGCCGTAAAAAACTCCATAATTTGAAACAACCGAACAATCTTAGAAAATCAAGGCTTTCAGGTAGGAATGGACCTCTAACAGATCCAGAGGAAAAAAAGTTAGATTTTCCTGTCCTTGGTACTTCAAAATATAGGCCTACCTACGTATTGATTTAATAAATCTTTTGAGGTTCAGATCTTCGTAGCATTTTTAAATACAGATAAGCAGTTTGGCTTCTGAATCCCTCAAAAAGGATTGTTTTCGCGCAAGTTATGTCTAAATTTTAATCAGGCAATTCTTTCGCCTATTTACATACGCTAACATTTTTTTTTCTTGGTGAAAGGGGCCTATGAAAAATGGAACTTGCGAAACATGAGAACATTGACCTTACATCACGAACACATGATTTCTTATCGACCTTACTTCATGCATGGTCAATGGTGCACGGATTTAAGGTTGGAAACATGCCAAGAGTAAGAGTTTTATGTTTAGTTATTTTAAGCTGATTGTCCGTGTTTTAGTATCTTCTTATATATACTAAAATCAATAATCTACAGAATATGCAATCCACGAAATGAATATAAAAAAGCCATTGATGCTAAAATTAGAATAAAAATTTCAAACAAAAATAAAAAAGTTGAAATGAAAATATGTGGCTTGATCGCAAGAGATTCATACGAATTGAAGAAGATTAATTAAACTGAAGAAATACAGAATCTTGAAAAGATTGATAAGCAGATTAAAGTAAAATCCCTAGTAAAGCCTAGTTTTTTCTATTGAACAGGGTTGTACTTGAAATAGAATAAACAAAACATAAGAGCCTTGACCTCACATCATGATCAAGAGACTATCAAACAGCCCGTGGTAACAAACTGTAAGTAAGGAGTGACTCGGCCTAATAGTAACCAAAACCTTATAAAAAGGAATTTTGAAATCAATTAATATATTTAAATAATCGGCTTTTACGGGGAGTCAACTTATAGTAGACAAATTAGCTAGGAAGAGGTTTTTCAGCCCGAAAAGGCCCGTCAAAACAGACCTAACCTAGAAGAATTATCCATCAATCAGCATCCCGTGTGAATGCTGTGTCGTTGACTAGGATAAAATTCACTCGAAGGGTGCCAATCCTCAAGTGGGAATAGAGGTGACCGCAAGGTCCCCAGTCTTGCAGGTACCCCAGGGGTCGAGACAGCCCTTTGCAGAGGTCGTTGTCCATAGATCTGGATGCTACGTCCTACCGCAGTTGTCCTCTTATAGA
Organism: Alatinidae sp. Z8VKAUB7J3; assembly: GCA_010016025.2. Lineage (NCBI taxonomy): Eukaryota > Metazoa > Cnidaria > Cubozoa > Carybdeida > Alatinidae > Alatinidae sp. Z8VKAUB7J3. Next base: position 125,871,907 of record JAAAKM020073195.1, on the reverse strand, counting down.
AGATCTTCCCACGATTGTGTTTTGTTTCACCATGTAATTTA
>JAAAKM020073195.1:125845816-125871856 GCA_010016025.2 Alatinidae sp. Z8VKAUB7J3 | reverse complement strand
AGTTTCTATTGTGTACCCCCAGGGAAAAGGTCCCTCCTTGGTCCGTACCTCCTATGGACCCCCCTAAATGGAATTAGACCACCTAAATGGTAAACTGAAGGAGGTTGTCTGAAGAATAAGTTCACGCAAAAAAATAAAGAGACTACTGACAGAATAAGACTCAAAAACAGCTTAGGAACAGTGACTGGTGGTTGTAAGTAACATGTGAGTACCGTGTAACATGACTAACATGTGAATACCATGGAATTATCTCAAAACCAAAATTCTAAATAGGTTGGCTATTTTTTTTTTCTGTCACCAATTGGCAGATAAATTTCTGAAAATCCGAAAGATATAGCATAAGCCAACAGTTTGAAAAGATGTTAGCCTTCCTAGGTTGTTTTTTGTCTCCATTTTTTAGCATGATGAAAGGTTAGCCTAATCTTCGTGAGGTTTATCTTGCTTATTTTCCAGGGCTATTATTGACTAGTAAATAAGTGATACGGTACTTCAGAAAGGGAGGTTGACACCTTACTCTGTTCAAATTAGAAAGGGAGGTTGAAACTTACTTACACTTTTTGCTTAGCGGTTGGGGGATTGGGTTTAAACTTTCAAAAATAGTTTTGTGTCTGGGGAGGGGAGACTTTCCGTTTCACGCCAAGAAAAGGAGGCAAGAAATTTTCCAACACCTTGCAGTTGATAGTCAATTGTATTTTTTTTACAAATAAATCATTTATCAGAATTCGACGTGACAGGCTTTGCTGAAATTAAAACAATATTTAAGTCAACTGAAATTTAAAGTTATAGAATGTAACAGGCAGGAGCGTCTAATAGACAAAAAATCAATAGCATTGGGATTGTTGTGCGCTCTCATATGGAAAGGGTTAAAACATACGACCCATTTAAATATTCTTGAGAGTGGGACAGGGAATTCTCCGTGCGTGGAATGGTTATCCCGCGGAAAGTATTCCCTGAACAAAAAATACTACAAAGGGTTTCGTAAGCCCGCTGTTTAGCGCTCCATTCTGTTGAGGGGAATATTTTTCGAGTCCTAATGCGAAAAAAAATCTTTGGAATATAAAGGCTCCCTGTGAAAAAAACGTATGAAAGAAAATTAAATCTAAAAAACGCATTGAAAGAAAAATAAATCCCTGAAGGAAAGAATCTCTTAAAGTATTATGTACTGACTCACGTTTGCATCGTCATTACGTAACACTCCACGTGTGTGTCCTCCTCGGTTACAAGCGGATATTCTCCACGGGCCACTGAACACTAGCATGTCACGCAAGATTGCGTCATCCTTAGCATAAGTAAACATTCGTTCTTACATAACAACCAAAAAATGTTTTTTAACATCTTGAGAAACATGTCTTGAAACATCTTGAGGAAAAATGTCTTTAAAATGTCTTGAAATGTCTTGGAACGTCTTGCTAAAATGTCTTGAAGGAAAATGCCTTAAGAAACGTCTTGTGCTGTCTTTAAAAACATCTTGAAGAAAAATGTCTTAAAAACGTCTTAAAATGTCTTGAAACGTCTTGAAAAATACATTGTTGGTGAAATTGGCTGCTAGGGGCCCCAATGGAATTGGATACTAGGGCCCCGTTGGACTTGGTTGCTACAAACCCTACTGGAACTGACTGCTAGGGCCCCCGTTCAAATTGGTTGCTAGGCCCCTTTCCCCCGTTAGATTTGGTTGTTAGGGCTCTCAGTAAAATTGGATGCTACAGGCCCGATGGAGTTGGGTAATAGGTTGCCATAGGAATCAGTTGCTACGGCCCCCGTAAGAAGTGGTTGCTAGGGCCACCAGTTGAATCGGTTGCTAAGGGCCCTAATGAAAATGTATGTTAGGAATTCAGTAAAATTAGATGTAGCGATCCCATTGGAATGGGTTGCTAGGGCCCCCCGCTCAGCCTTCTTCTTTTCCCTAGATCGTTTACTGACAAAGTGCTCAATAAAAGTTTTAATGTATATCTGTTTATACAACTGGAGGGCTCTGCGAATCTTTGTGACATTGAAACCGTTGGCCAGCATCCAGAGGGCAAAAGCAAATGATGAGCAACGATATTCTTTCTTGGGTGAAGATTGGCAATAATCTTTTGTTTTGAAGGTGTCCAGTGCATACCCCCATCATTTACCGAATATGAGCTATAGGGACTCAATGAATCTCTAGGAACCGGTCTGCTTATGCACGGAAAAAAAAAATCCTCTACCGAGTCATGAGGTTCTACTGGTATTTCATCATCAATTTCAAAAACTATCCTTGCGGCCCATTCTCCTCACCACTATAAATGTCAGGGAAATTTGGTGCAGAAGTATTGGTCAGCCATTTGTAATTCCTACATGGCAAATAGAGATAAGACCTAGCCAACGGATAAAGGGAGTTCATATCCAGAAAAACTGCATTCGACTTTTCACTGGTGCGTTGTTCAGTCGGGTCAGTTTCCAGGATACGATCCCTGTGGAAAACATACTCCCCAGCATGGATTTCTCTACAAACGAGTTCTGATCCACGTCGTTGATAACACCTATTTTTTCTTATCTGTTCTTAAGAGTTAAATCCGTCAGCAAAAGAGCAGTTGAAAAATAGTAATCCAACTCCAACCCAAATCCCTCGTAAGTTTGTTCCGTGTTTTTACAAACAATATACAACAATGTCGATACGTCACTTGCCAGGTACATTTGACAAAAATCCTACCCATTTTTACACCCACCTTTCGCCAAAACATTTTTTTTTCAAATTAATAGTCAGCAGTGGTGCATTGACGATCGTTAATAAAATGCTTCGATGGGCGGTAATTTTTCCTCATGTAGGCTTGAGGTGGAACTGTTGTTCTCATACGGGTATGTGCCCTTACAAGTTAATAAATCATAAATTTCTTCATCTAGAAAGTGCTGTTTAAGGAGGGCAAAGCTATTAAAATCGTCACTTTTTGTACTTGAATCAATTGAATTAAAGATTTGGAGGAAGAAATATATAAATCTAAAGAGCAACAACTTCTCAGATATTTGGGTAAGAGATACATCCGCTAAAATATTGTATTTGAGTGTTTATCATTATAAATAGCAGTTCTCTGATTTAATTACCAGTTTGATGGCGTTTTAATGCCAACCAAAAAACTTTAAATTTGATTAGTTTCTGGCTGATGGATGAATAATCTTATGAGGCACACCAGAGATAATAGACTACAAATAAATCTGGATTTAAATTTAGTGCAGCAAATCCTACCTACTCCGTATGTTTTCATGCAAAATTATACGCCCTTCGATTTTGATCATATATTCTTGCAATTTTGTGAAACTAAACGTAAATGAATAATGTAAACGAATTTTCAAATTGAAAGAAGATTGTACATTAGTTAATTATGGGAGACACACTCAGCTGTTATTACGAATCTTCCTTGAATAAATTTGTACTGTTGATGTTAAAACTATAAAAAGAATTCCAGTGATTTTAGTTGAAAAACAATAAAGAAAGAAAATAGGAAAACTTGAGGGGCTTATTCTTGCTCAAAACACGGAGAAAAGGCTACAGGGATTAGATTTTCGTACCTTTTCTGTTTTTATTACAGTTTTTCGATTATAGAAATGTGAAGAGAGAGAAATAAATCACTGTAGTCTTTTTTTGCAGCCCTGAGAGATTAAATTTGTATCTCTTTACGTGTTTCTATTTTTCTTTCATTACTGAAGGTTTTCCTAAATTACCAATAACTGGCTTCCTTTTTTACTGCTTTTTTACCTTGCAATGTAATGGCAAAATACGTCAGTGACGAAGGTACTTTTGTGATTATCTTAGTTTATATGACAATTCCGCATGTCTTTGGTGGTCGAGAATGAAAATACTTAAGGACAGAAATTAGATTTCTGAAGAAGAAAAATCAACTGAACATTTAAGGAGAAGCAAAATAAACAGAAAAGCTATGTGTCTGTATAGGATTAATTTTTTTTTTTTTTGCTATGGAACAATCCCACTACAGTTGAAAACGAAATGAAACGGAATTTAGTGAAAACGAAAGAATGCTCTCATTTAACTTATATAATTCAATTTAGATTATGATTTTTTCCTCAAGAAAGAAATATCTGTGCTACCTTTAAGTAGCAGCCCATATCTGTGCAACCTAAATTAAAATTTGATGGCAGGTAGTGTCTTTATGTTTAGTTCAATATCCCAATCAACTTTTCCTGATTGTTCCTAATATATTACAGATATGCCCTTTTGACAACCTAGAATCACTTTGTGTTTTTTATTCACTTCATCATTCCTTGAAAGTTGTCTCCAACAGGACATTCCATTCCTCCGACAACTTCTAACTAAATATCTGTACTCGTTCCAGATACAAGGTGTATACGCTACTTTGACATCCTGATTGTGCATAGTTAAACAGCCCCCTTTAGTTCAACAGCCCCCTTATCATTACCCGGGAGGTTTTAGCTTCAAACCGGTAGCCCTTTCCTAGATAAAATTGATACATTCAGATACGCGTTTTTAGCAACTTGGATGCATATAGCGCCCTTTGATTTAGTCAAACATCCAACTCAAAATTCTCTGAACGCTTAAACTTAATGTCTCTGGCAGTTCCTTGGATATTGCTGATACGCTCTTTGGATAGCCTGGAGGTGCACAGCGTCTTCTGATTGGTCCTCCTCAAGATTTCCTGGAAGTATCAACCTAATACCATTAGCCATACCTGAGATATTGTAAAAACTCTTTCTCTACAACCTGGATACACATAGTGTCTTTTGACCTATATTTTTAGAATTTTGTTAAACTAGGTCTTTACTGAAAACACAAAAGCTACAAAAAAAGTAGGATGTTGCCTTAGGAGCATAAAAATCCTTAAACACTCTGCAGAAAATAAAACTAATTTTCAAGGCTCTTGATAATTTTTCATTTGCCATGATATCGAAGACTTTTAGCATACAATTTATATTCCTTAAAACCGATAAAACAGATTAGTCCGTCCTTCATCCCAGTTTGTAGTCCATTATTTGCTAAGATTAGCACATACAAATTGATTTCTTTGGTGAAACGAGGTGAATATTCAAAGAGACAAATTAAAAACAAACAAAACAAATAGAAACAGGCGAATTATACGAAAAACACAGAATATAAATAAAAAAACTGCAAGTATTTTCAAGACGCTTGACTGTGAAATAAGGGCTTAAATAACATTCTTTAATGATAGATTAAATAAAAAAATAAGTTTTTTCAACTTATCCTCTAGTTTTATGTTTTTATGATTTTGCACACAAGCACTGGCCTTTGTTTCATTAATTTGAAGCTCGACCAATCAGAATCAAGGGTTCCCACGGTCTTAAATGTTTCCTACAAGTCACCCTGGAAATAATATTCCTAAATCTTAAATCAAAGAATATCTTCCATTGCTTAGTTTGAAATTTGAAAGCCTTTATGACAGAATATCTCTTTTGAATTGAAAGTGCAGAAGTTTATGAAAAGTTTGAAAGTGTTTATTTTATTAGGCAGTAAAATCTTCAGTATCCTCTTGAGAATGAAGGAAAAAGTTATTCTGGTGTGATAGGGGGTCTCCAGTGAGACATTAACTGCGTTGTCCTCGAGTAGGTACTGGCCTTTTATTTGTGTAATACCAAAGCAGTGAGACGCTTTGTACTGGGCTGAATACAAATGACTAATAATGGAAGTTTTTAGTGCAAAGCAATGTATATAGGATATGTTACTTATATTGGATGAAAGAAAAAAAAAACGTTTTTATTGTGGCTCTGTCAGTTCCTCCTTTCACCACCTATGATAAGCTCTCTAATTTAAGTACATGGTATCTTTCTGGATACTTTCAGTCTTACTTCACTTCAAATCGAAGCTGGTTCAATCGAGAACAGTTTTATTGGTTTTAGTGAAGATATTAAAGCTGGCAGAGTTTTTTTAAAAGCCCTACAATATTTATCGTTTTTATTAACATTCAGAAAAAAATTTGCATTTGAAGTTTCTACCTCAAATGATTGTTATTATTGTAATCATTGTTGCAATGATTGTTGCTAATAATCCTAAACAAGTTGGACGAATGGCAAAAATTTGGGTCGAAGGAATGACAGCCATTTATGTTCTGTTGCTTTTTCTATTGCTAAGTCTTCATCGTATTTTGTTTGAACTGATAAAAAAATATTGAGCCTTTATGCAACGATTTTGCTGTTAGTATAACTCTAGTTATTGTCTGTAATCATGTTGAAAATTGAGGTAAGTGAATTCAAATCATTTTGTTTTATTTGGCCCTTATTTTATTAATTTTCGGAAGTGAGAGGTTTGCGCCTTCTCCTGTGAAATAACTATTCAAGTAGCAATACACTTCTTTTTGAAGTGTATTGTTATCAACAATACAATACAACAATATTGTAAATGTATTTTTACTCCCCTAGAATATGATTTTTGTCACATGGAAGTGTTATATCCTCTTTTAGAGATAGTAATTGATTTTAGAAAAAAAAAATGTTAATTTAGTTTTTTTTTTTTTCGCAGGTTTGTAACTGGTTTGGGAATAAACGGATCCGTTACAAGAAAAACATGGGAAAATCTCAAGAAGAAGCTAACCTTTATGCTGCTAAAAAGGCAGCTGGTATGTTTTTTTTTTTTTTTTTGTCGTCATTGTAAACCTCCGTGCAAGAAGCTCATATATCCAGTTTTGAACGTTTCAAGCCAAGGTCATATCTTCCTGTTTTGCAAAACTTCTGTTTCCCATGTCGTGCTGTGCCAAACTTATTTTGGTTTTGAAACAAGTTCTTATAGAAAATAGTATTTGGGTAGTCCGTTTTTTGGCGAAAGTACGTTCAAGTCAAATAATGAAAAGCAGAAAAGATAGACAGAAAAGGGTGAAAACAGACAGAATAAGGAAATTAGGGGAGTCTCTTGTGTAATGCCTTCATTGCGCCATTTTATAGCTTTTCAAATAATTGATTTTCAGTGAAAATTCCTTGGAGCCTTGGATTCCTTCGATTCCTTGCAAAAACTTTAAATGATATCTGTCGATAAAGTTACTACTAACAACTCACCGCAGCATCTAGCCGCCTGCTGCCAACACAGCTAAGAATTACTACTGCTACTACTAGCAACCCACCGCAGTACTAAGTCACCTGAGGCCAACAAAGCTACGTACGCTCCTGCTCCATCCTAATCTATTGAAAGCCTCCCTCTTGAGACCCTCCCAGTTAGTTTTCACATCCTTTGAATCTTTCTCTACGACATTCTCCCTCACCAACCGTGGGTGACCTGCTTTTCGTTTATCCCTAGACGGTTGGCCAAAAAGGACAATCTTTGGCAATCTGTCATCCCTCGTCCGCGGAACGTCCCCCAGCCATCCCAACCTTTATCTCATTATAGCCCTAGAAAGCGGGCTTGAACCACACTTTTCATTCAGCCTACTGTTGGAAATACGTTCAGTCAGCCGGGTACCCAAAACAATCCGTAGGCAATCCGTAGGCAGATTTGCTAGATGTATGCATTTTTAAGTTGATATAGGCTATTGCTACCCAAATATTGAACAAAGAGGTTGCTGACAATACAGCTTTGTTGATAACCCAAGCCCTCAACCCATTTGACATCTGCTAAATTCAGGTCTATAAGAAGAATTAAGTCCTGATTATCATGATTGGATGCTTGTTCAGGCTACTGAATTAGAGCTTGGTAAGACACAAGGGCATCTGGGGCTTCTATATATGCAACCTATCAGTAATGGTTTCCCTAATTAATAATACTGACAAATGCTCAATCCATGGGGAATAATCATGAATGAAAGATAAATCTCTAACCTACATTCTCTCCTTTATGTAGATGGCAGTGCCTCTCCTGTGGTTAAATAGACAGATTTAAGAACAGGCAATATCCAGGTATCCTGAAATGATTTTCTGCTGGTGGGTTACTGGAGTTCTTAGGGGTCAGTTCACAAATACACAGTATATCATAATCTTCAGTGATGGCTTGCAGTTTCAATTCCAGAAGCTTCTTTGTCACAGTATCAATGTTTGTGTAAAACTGTTTCAACACTTTCTTTCTACTGACTGTGTTGTTATTATGAAACAATTTCAGTAGACTTTTGTAACTAATGTTTGCTGAGCTAGAGCATGAATGGAAAGTATCACTATTATCATCATCAACACTAACACTACTAGAAAACATTACAGTTGGGCTTGTTTCAGTGGGCAATGTGTCAATGCTCCATTACTACCCTGTTTTTTTATGACTGAATCTATTTATGCTTTTCCCTTTCTGCCTTTGTGCAATCAAAGTGAAACTGCATGTCCCCTTTTAGCTCTCTTAATCACAGTCTCCTTTTTAATCCTGTAACTGTCTTTGAGGAAAAGAATAGGCTTAGGGCAGTCACCTGGTTTTGGAGAATTGTTTCCAAGTTGCTGTGGCTTCAGAACAATGATGGATAGCAGGTTGTACAATTGGGCAAGATGGTCCTGAACAAACATTTGCATGTCAGCAGCCTCTCCACACAATCATGGTATTCTATATGCCGCAATGTTAAGCTGACGTTTCTGTCTTTCTCTGTCCTCATGAATAAATTTGGGGGTAAAATTCTGGTTTAGCTACTTTTTGCTATCTTGGAAAGGGGTTAGATTCCGAATGGTGGCTCACTCTAAAGATGAAGATAATATTCTTAACATGTATAAAACTTTAGTTGCTGCTGCCAAGCAGAACCTAAAAATCCCAAAATTTGTTATTCTTAGTCCATGTGAAGTCCCAACTATAGGAGAGGCCGTAAATTCCACAGTTGTATCCAAGGTCAATGAGTTATCGCGTAAATTGGACAGCGTTCTGACCAGTCACTGGTCTTGCCCCAAAGTCATGACTCAATGCCTAAGCCCTCGTATGCTGTAATACTAAAAAAATACCCCAAAAGAGCTAAAAGGCCCAACCATTAATGTCAATTGTTGTCAATCACTAATGTCAAAAAAGGCCAGATTTGTCAATATGCCGGCTGAGAAAAAAAACAACTATGTAGTCGATTTCGAAGCAGGGCCCCGGCACTTGGCAGATGTTAGGTTTGTATATATATTGATTCTCGTTGTAACTAGTGTCCTCAAAATGAGTCAGCTTTGTTTGGTCCTCGGAAAACGGGAGGGCTCCCCAAGGAACACGTAGAATTTGAAGGTTTTGAAGGGTCTTGTCATCTAACAGCATAATTCATTGTTCTTCACTCCATTTTTTACACATTTCGATGCTCGCTTTCTCTCAAATTCTGGTAATCATCATTGCCACTTATCCTTTAACCGCATATTCCTTTGTTCTCGCTGTAGCATATCTTTCAGCCGCATATTTCTTTGACCTTCACTTTTGTTTTTGAGTAGTTTTAATTCTTGCTGCCGCTTATCTTCGAACCGTATGTTTCTTTGGTCTTTACTTTTGTTTTTTACCCATTGTAACTGTTGCTGACGGAAGTATTCTGACTATATAGCCTACACTTATTCTTGTTTATCATTACTTTTGACATTTTTTTATACCTTTTACCTTAGCTGCTCGGATTGGTCTTGTCACGTTTGATGGTCTAGGTTGTTCAATTATCCTCTAGGCATAATGAAACTACTTCAAGCGCCTTTTATAAATAGATTAATTAGACTTGGTATTTTATACTTAGCCATGTTCCTTTTATAATGCCGCATGCGTCGTATATATAAAAACCATACGTTCACTCTTGGAGAGGGGAAAGAATGATGAGATTTATTCTTTTTGTACGTACTACTAAAACAAATTAGAAAACCAAGAAAAAATTTACATTATTTAAAACAGCAAGCATGAATTGAAGACAAATTGCAGATTTTAAAATCTCAATAAAGTAGGCCATAATAGAGAACCTGCGATATGGCAACTGAATTCAAAAAGAGAACCTAAAATATCACGATGATAGATACCACAAAGCCGCATTATTGAGCCAAATGCATCTCTAATTTTTTCCTGAAATTTTATCCTTTGATAAGATGTGAAATCTCGTCTTGTTTTAAGTTAAAATTTTAGTTTCAGCATGAAGTCATAAAAAGGCTTTAGACCTTCATTTGCAAGTACTGGCAGTATTGGCAATGGACAGTGTGCATCAAGAGGAAGATGTGTTATTTGATGAAGTTTATAACGTACAGGATATTATATCCAGGTGTGTTTTTCTAGACTTTTTACGAAAAAAAAGAGTTAAAAGAAAGTTTTTCAGCGTTTTAACTTTTCATTCCCAGAGTGATTTGTCATATTTTCAATGCATTTCTAGCTACATTCAAATTGTACAGTGAAGTGAAGTGCCAGATCTACTAGCTTTCAAGAGTCTCAATACACAGGTCTCAGGTTTTCAGTGTGTAGTAGTAGTTTGCCTTTGTGAATCGACCTGTAATTATGAAGCAGTGTAATAGCCAGATTGTAAAAGAGGTTAAAAACCCTTTTTGATGTATGGACTACTACCTTCGGAAGAAATTTTCAAAGAAAAGTAAAAATCAGTGTTAAAACCTAAAATACACAAAAAAACTCAAACTTAAATCAAACTGACATTCCGAATAAGTGAAATAATCAATAATGAATAAAAAATCATGAATAAATCAATGAAACCTAAAGAAACAGAAATTAACTAAATTGAACAAAAAAAAAAGAACAGAACTCCCTTCTATACCTAGTCATGAATTCGATTGTTTTTTTGTTTTTTTTTACCAAGTCAGAACTAAGCTTGTTATCATACCGAGTGAAAACTTGGTTTGTTTTCACACTGAGTTAGTCTATGAAAATATTGTCAAGTTTCATTGACTGCACTTATTTCGTTTTGTATCAACCCTGGACTTATCTGCTGCCTACACTGAATTGCTCGTTTTTTTTAGAAGCCCAAGGGTAATAAGCAAGTAAATTGTCACTCTGTCCAAATACGAACATTTTCTTGCTATTATCTTTTCTTAATTCTTATTGAGGTTAATTACCATACTTAACTTGCGAATAGTTAAGGCTTCATAATTCGATGCAATTATTCCATTTTCAAGCGTGGCTTCTTCTTTGGCTCGTCCAATTTGGTCCCACAGTTGAATTCATGTGAGGAATTTTGATTTCGACGCAGTCTCCAGAAATACAAAACAAAACTTGTTTGTTTAGGTATATTTTTAGATGAATATCTTGTAGCTCTCATAGGTCCGTATCGGCAAAATGGGAGGTGTCACCAAATTTTTGCTTGGTTAGTCGTATGATAACCATAAGTTCGTCTTCACACCAAGACTTGAGAAGGAATCCTTCAGGACTATCTTACGCCTCCCTCATCAAACATCATAATCCAGGAACCAACACGAAGGTCTAAGAGCAAGTCTGAATAATATCATGGTTCTGGCATGGTCAATAGATACGCGACTAATGGGTATAATAATTTATGTTCCGTCGTTTGTAATTTTTTTAAGTTCCGTCGAAAATGTCTTTTCGACGGAACTTAAAGCTGTGGGCTTGTTGAAATTGTGTGTTTAGCGATAGTGTGCTTTAAAAAAGGTTCATGTTCCAATTCAACGGCCCTTGTGGTTCAGCAGTCGTTCTTTAAAAATTGGGAAAGAAAGTCGAACTTCAGCAAGAAGAGTCAGGGGCAGAGAACGGAAATTATATGGAATAATTTCTATTCGTTTTAATGTTAATGCTGCTCCTTACTTTCAGTTAGAAGAACTTGTTTAGTTTTTCCCTAAGGACTGATAGTGTTAGGTGATTTTGTATAAACATATCTCGAACAGAAGCTGTACACAAAATAGAGTTTGACCCCCATCCCATTTCTAGAACTATTATGAAAGAAATGGTAAGATGCCTAGGCTACGTTCTACTTATGAAGGTTCATAGTTTGCCAAAAATCATGCTTTTTAGCTAACCGTCTGGGACAAAAAGAAAAGCATATATACCCCCAATGGGAGGGAAAGAGATCATAAGAACGAATAGAAAAAAATTGGAACTTTATGAGAGGGAGTAAACAAGAAAGCATTCATCAGATCTAAAAATACAGTACCTACTTCAAAACTTTTATTTAATACATCATTAATAATAGTTTTCAAATAAATCATCGCCTTTTTGGTTCTCTTTTTTCGACGGAACCCAAATTGTGTCTCTACCAGTAACTTATGATCCTCCAAGAAGCTCATCCTTCTAATGCTAAAACGCTTCTCTAAAACATGAGAAATGATGAGTAAAACAGATATCGTCTATAGTTTCCTCGGTCAATTTGAATAACACCCTTTTGAATTGAGATTAAACGGGCAACTTTAAAACAATCTGGGAATTCTCCTTAGCGAAAACACTCATTAATTAATCCACATGTAACTTAAGATATAACAGGGAAATACATTTGACTGTTTTCAAAGTAATGTGATCGCTACCAGATGAATTACTACACAAACCATAAACAATTTTTTTTAATTTCATCTACTGCTACAAGTCTAAAGTGAAGAGATACCTCATTCGGGTCTTCGACCTGCTTAAACTTTTTCTCAAAATATTTCTTTTTTATTTCTTAAAATTTTATTCAACCTATTTCGATAAGTTTTGTATAATTGCTTTTTTTCTTGTCTCGGGTTAATTGTTTGAGCTCTAAACATTTTATCTCTAATATTTATTTGCTTTAAAATCACAGGAATAATCCAAGGTTTTTTGCTTGAATGTTTTCTATTGAACGGTTTCAATGTGACTACTTGACTTATCAAACTCTGCAACTTTTCATAAAATAAAACAAACCTCAAATTCGCGTCCTGAGCATCGCCTAAAACCTCATACCAATCTACATTTTCTGTATCATTTTTAGTTTTACCATCGCATTTTGGCTGATCACTCGAATCCTTAATTTTTTGCCTTTAACCTCCTTTGTTGCAGTTTTAAAGCCAGCTGAAACTCCAAAATGGTCGGATACATCGTTGATAAGGACCCTGGGAAAACTCAATGACCCATTAGAAAGTATATTATCCAGAAGCTTAGCTTTGCTCCGTAATTCTTGTAGGGATATCAAACAGTTCGTGTAGCTAACTGTAGTAAGGAGCGACCCGGCTCAATAGTAACCAAAACTCTGAAAAATGGAATTTTGATACCAATAGCTACATCTTAACTATTTGAAAACATTTGAATAAATATTATACAATAGCTACAAACATGAATATTGGGAAATCGCCAAATAATTTGATTTTGAGTTTTGTTTGGTTTTAAATTAATTTTCAAGTTTACTGATGTGACTTACGTCGAAGGTAGAAGCTTACAATATTAGATGAGTTGATCGTCCTTTTGTTCTTGATATGCATTTTAATCCTTTCAATTTCTAAAAATTATGAGTTTTTTACTGGGATCATTTAGTAGATTTCTATTCCTCCCCCAATGGTGAAAGGTGCCTAAACCTCTGTTACATGGACACAGACAGCTTGTTTGCTGAAATTTAGACACAAAATCTAGCCAAGGACTTGACTTCCCCCATTTCCACTCTATTCCACCCGATTATGGATTTTTCAAATTGGGACCCTAAACTCTGTCCTCATTTAGTTAACAGCCAAAAAAAAATTGGCTTTGAAGATTGAAAAATGAATTGAGTTGTGACTATTTTACGGAGCTTTTCATCGCTGGACCGAAATACTACTGCATTGTAACATCAAGTGGTGGATTAAAAAGAGCAGTAAAGGGGGGTTGGGACATATTTAATTAAGATCTAACGCCCGAAAAATTCCAAGACACTATTTCTAACAAGAAATTATTAAGGCAAAAACAAATACATTCGATCCATGGACTCTAATCTTTACACAATGGAAATTGTAAAAGCTGCCATTTGCGGTATTGCGGATAAAGTGTATGCTATGGAAGATGTGATTTCAACCCTACCTTCAGGACACCAAAGTCTCTCTCTTCCATCTCATTATGGCACCAATGCCTCTATTGTAGTATTTTTTACAATATGTCTTAATGTTTTAACAGGGTCCCCAATCTTTACACAGTTTCCTCGGATGCTTCGAGGGAAGCGTTCTAGGAGTCCCTCTTTCCCTTCACGGATGTCCCTCATGTTTTACAGTGGAGCAATCTGGAAGGGCCCCGCCCCCCTTAACAAGCCAATAAAGGGGATTATTTAAGAAATAAGAATTTTTTTAAAGAATTTAAGGTTTTTGTATTGTGAATAAAAGTTTTTTAATGTTTCTGTGTTTTTAAAATTTTTGTAAAATGAATTTAAGTTAGTTACGAAGGGTAATTTGAAATCGAAATTTCAAGAACTTCCATTGAAATTTCCATCGAGCGATTTTTTGCGTGGGGTAAATTCCAATGGAGGGGGACGGATTTTCTGGCGTTATTAGAAAAACATTCAGAAATTAAATAAAAAACAAGTTTTATCGATTGAAAAAAGGAGTAACAAATCTTAAATTGTAACAAAAGATATTGGTAAAGGCGTATATATTCTTTTTTCAGCTACCGTGAAAAAATATGTATGTTTTATTGAATGTGCATTCAAAATTAACAGCTTCTTATGTCAACTAAAAAAAAACTTTCTCAGTCCCTTACGACTCCTTCTCGGAGTCATAAGGGGCGAAGAAAGTTCTCGGAGTCGTAAGGGATCCTTACGACCCTTCTCCTTCTCCCGTCCCCCATCTTGAATAATTCTGTCCTGTCCTCTCAATGAAAATATAGCCTTACTGGAGTTGTGTTCCCAGTTGTATTTTGATCCCATATGGTACTTGGTAGCAGCATTATCAAAACGAGTTTATTCAGCCACCCTCATACAGCCACCCTCATTTACGGAATATTTTCTGCTCGTTTTAAGTTTTAATGTTGCTACTTTTTTCATTCGATAAAAAAAAATGTATTATTTAATTTCTGATTTTTTTTTTTTAATAATGCCAGGAAATCCGTCCCTTGCATTGGAATTACCCCACGCAAAATATTGATCAATGTAAATTTCGTCCCACGTAAAATACCCCGGGATATTTCCCCTGGACTATTCCATCCACACTCATAATTTCTTCCGGAAAATCTCCTGGGGACAATTTGGCCTGGAAAATTTTCCTTAATTTCAGAAAAAAAATTGCTTTTCAAATTTCTGATGAATTTTCAAATACCCATGGAAAATTTTCCCAGGTTATCCTTCCACCCGAAATGAAAATTTTCGCCCGTGGGAATTCTCCCTTGGCTAATTTGTCCCTAAGAAAATCCGTGCCCCACGGAAAAATTTCCAAGGCTTTCCCTACCCACTAAAAATTTTCCTCGGAAAATTCCCCCGAAATATCTCAACACGTAAAACTGAGCCTCCAGAGAGAAAGTGAAAAAAAGACAAACTTGGTATAGGGATTCTGGTGAATATCAAAAGCGTTTTTTTTTTCTAAATGACTTGAAAACTAGAACAGTTTGTCCCTAAGCCAAGAGCTATAAAAACAATTTAATTTTTTGGGGAATTGGTCCACCATATATGGATTTCAAAACCTGTTTTTGATGGGCAGGTAGTGGATTTATTTTGATGTCCTTGTTACCTTAGGCCCTTGGGCAAAGGGAACCAAAATACAGACGGGAAACTAGAAAAAATATATTTATTTCCCTTAAAACAGGGTCTCACAAAGGGATAAAAGAAGACAAAAGGCGTTTTTTTTTTCTAAATGACTTGAAAACTAGAACAGTATGTCCCTAAACCAAGAACTACAAAAACAATTTAATTTTTTGGGGAATTGACCCACCAGATATGGATTCCAAAACCTGTTTTTGATTGGCTTGAAACTTACACCGTCAAGTGCGTCTGCCATGAGTTCCCCCAACAAGAAATAAAAACTGTAAAGATAATTTCCCCTGAAAAAGAAAAAAGCTAATTTGAAAGAAAAAGTCATAGTTTCCCTGACAATCTGGTCCCAAAAATTACCATAACTTTGACTATAGTTGGGCCCTGACCTTCTAGGGATAAGTATAAAATGAGGAAGACCTTCGAGAGGCATTGCTAGTGTATAGGGCACCGAATCGACGTTGCAGTTACTGGGACAAGCAGCAAGCTTGTCGTCCAACCTTACTGCAGCGGGAATCGAACCCTGGGCCCCGTATTGCCAAGCAGAGCATCAATCTACTGTGCTACAACAGGTTAACTTTCTAGGGAAGGGGCTCAAAAATTGTCCAATTTTTTCCCGATTGGCCTGAAACCTATAAGAATCTTTACATTTCCTAAGGGTAACTAAACATATTGTTGGCACAGAAAAAAGTGTCTAAGGCGCCTAAAATGGGTCAATCAACATATTTCCCATGATTGCTTACTATTTGAAACTTTACAGCCGGTAATTCTTTGAACCAAGGGACACCTAGAGTAAAAAGATAGCTTAGGTGTAGTCCCCCTATAAAAAGGGTCAAGAAAGTGTCAAATACTTCTTTTTCTGACTCGTTCATAATTTATACCGTTAGCTGCTTGTGTCAAGGTGACTCCAATTCAGGAGGAAAAAATTGCCGACGTTTTGGCTAGTAACGCCTCTAGTCAGTACCATACCCGGTCCAGGGGAAGCAACTGATCGTGCCCAAGTTGCAGCCTGTTATTTCTGTGCATTCTAACATAGGACAACTCTTCTACAGTCGCCACTAATTTCATATGTCTCAAATTATTTTCTTAGCCTATATTTTACCCTGCTATGATAACTTAACTCCCCAAAACACGAAAAAAGAATTAAAATCAACAAAATATAAAAATATATATTGTAGGAGGATATTCTATATCACACATTCTGCCTGTATTTGGGAATTTAAATAGAAATTTCCAAAATTCGGTTTTTTTCTTCATTAATTTATTTGACATACTAACTTTTTGACTGCTTAATTTTGCATGTGTGGGGAGTTTTTCAGGAAAAATCACACAAGATTGTGCACTGTAAATATTTTAATGTGCTTCTAACGAATATTTTTGTCTTTTAATGGCTATCTCTTATTTTACTTTTGTTATTTACATATAGATTCATTTGTCACTGATCCTAAGGGAAAACAAATCGTGTGTTGAAAGTTACATGATTTTTTTATGCCAGATTTGTCTCTCACTCAGTCGGACTATCTGTTTTGGCTTTTTCTACAGTTAGCCATGGTACGTGATTGTAATTCAAAACTAACGAACTCCGTTGATTTTGAATCAAAATCAAGTTGTTGCGGCCATCAAGTCATGGCTAATTGTAGGAAAAGCCAAGACACATAGCCTGAGTGAGTGAGAGGCAAATCTGGCATAACGCAAAAATGGCATAGTGTGAAAATAATGTGAATCTAAAAATATTAAGATTAGATCTAACTTATTCTTCAATTTTTGGAATATAAATTCTACTTTACTCTAGTTTCAAAACTCTACAGTTTATTTTATCAAATTTGTACATTTAAGTGTCAGTTCTGGTTTTAATTAATAGCATTTGCTGTCTCTTATCAGGTTGTTATTGCTTTAATTTTCTCATCAGCAATGCTTTATAGTTTCTGTATTTCTAGATATCAAATTCGTCTGCAATTGATCTTCATACAGCATTGGAAGCAACAAAGGGTGCTGAGCAAATGCAAGAATTATCGATTATGGACAATCCGGATGTTGTTGATAATTGTAGGAGCCAGAAGGGAGCAAGAGGAGCGTTGGTCCGGGGAAAGATAGCACTCTTTTTCAACGTCGATATTGTTAGCTTAGCTCTTATTATTGAGTTCTTTGAGGATAGTAAACATCCTAGCTCTTGAATTAGGAGAACGGGGGGCAGGAGGGGAAGGTAGAACAGGTGAATCTGAACTATTTATCTGTAAGATTGAAGTGTTCTTTGAGGAACAGTGAGAACACAACCATCTATCATCCCAATTAGCTGCATCAATTTTTGCACCCTTTTCAGTTACTGCAAATTACTCCACTAATGCGTAGTGGAGACCCATGCTAATTGCCAGAATCCTGTTTTTTTTCTTTAGTATACCTTATTGGTTCCCCCTCCCTTTTACGTTAATATTACTCGTTAATTATATCTTGTTAAATCGGTGACCTATTTTTTTTTAAATCATCTTTTCAGTGTCTACTTTAGTTTTCATTGTATATCGTTTTTATCTTACTTGATGTTGCCATGTTTTGCTTAGTTTTAGCCTACCAAGGACGTTACAATAAAAACATTTTGCCTCCCCCCTGGACCTGTCTTAGGCCAGTTCTTATTTGAAAACCACGATTTTAAAGACTTTTCTTTGGGTTGTTTCAAAGTTATGAAGTTTTTATGGCAGTGTCCCATTCCAAGTGTTGCAACATTGAACTGTGAAAATAAATAAGAAAACCTGTTAATTAAATTTGAAAACGGTTTTCGTCCGTTAGCTTCAATCGATAGTAACCAGTTGGACCCCCAAAATATCAATACATTTAAAGGAAATGTGCACCATGTTGCTCTGTTTTGTGTCACATTTTTTTTAGCTTAATATCTCCTGAATTTTCATCAAGATTTCTTTGTTAAAAATTTGGCACCTTCTATAACCTCCTCAGCCTATCGCTCTTTATGCTAAAGTTTTATTGTGCTTAAAAAAAAACTAAAGTGTATTCTAAGTTTTGAAAACTCATGTCTTAGATGTTGAAAACATGAAATTAGGTGCTATAGAATGTATTTACTCAGGCAAGAATGCTGAAATGCATAGATAGGGAATATCAGGGGTGAATCTACAACATTCTCATTGGGGAGGCTAGGGGTTAAGAGGAGTATGTTGAAAAAATGAAGATATTAGACTATTTTATGATTGCAAATGGAAAAGAATTTTCCCCAATTAGACTGGTGTGACTTAGAAGCCCCTCTTGGAGAAGTGAAGCAAAAGGTTTCGTACGAAGAGGCTGCAGCCTTTATCATCAAGCACTTTAATCGCTTTAGTCCAAAGATGGGAGCGTTTGCTAGTGATGTGTTGCACGGCCTTTGGATTGACGCTGAAAACCGGAAAAATAAATATCCTGGAGGCTTTTGCGTGGGACTCCCTCTCTCGAAACAAAGCCGTATTTTCATGACGTATGCCGAGACAATGACCAATCTCTTCACCTTAGCACACGAACTGGGGCACGCATTTCACAATTTCGTGACATGCTCCCTTCCTGGTATGGCCCAAGATATCCGGATGAATGTGGCAGAAACGGCTTCGACGATGGCAGAAATCACTGTGACTCGCGCAGCCATTCAGGAAGCAAAGTCAGATCAAGACAAGCTTTTCATTTTAGATGACCATTTGAGCCGTTCTGTTTCTTACCTCATGAACATTTATGCTCGGTTTCTTTTTGAAACTAGGTTTTATGAAGAGAGAAAAGGGGGATTTGTGTCGCCTGAAATGCTCAATACACTCATGGAAGACGCACAAAAAGAGGCTTATGGAGAGACCTTAGGAACCTATCATCCACTTTTTTGGGCAGCCAAGATGCATTTTCAACTTTCCGAAGTCGCGTTTTATAACTTCCCCTACACCTTTGGGTACCTCTTTAGTTTGGGAATTCACGAATTGGGATCGAAACAAGACAATTTTGAGAATGATTACATTGCACTCCTAGAAGATACGGGTCAAATGAACGTCGAAGACTTGGCTAAAAAACATTTAAAAGTTGATCTCACCAAGCCCGATTTTTGGGAGTTGGGGCTCAAAACCATTGATTCGGATATCGACACCTTTTTGGAGCTTGCTAAGAAATGAAACAGTTTCTCTTCTTACTCTTTTTCCCTATTGCACTCTTCGCAGCTGCGCAAGACTACTTTGCCCTTTTCGATTTCTACCCCGAAATTTTAGGCCCTCTTGGAGAAAACCAAGAAATTGAAATTCTCCTTTCAGAGGATGCCATTCTGAAAGTATACTAAAGAAAAATTTTTCAGGCTGAATCGTTCGCAAGAAATTTTACGGAGACGGGGAATTTTCAGCGAGGATGAAACTGTCTGGAGGGAACTTGCCGGGGAGGGGCGGGTCAAAATTTACGTTGGACGAAATTTTCACAAATTTCCCGGGAGGGGGGATGTACTTCTTGGAGGCTGAGTCAGATTTACCTGAATTATTTGAGAAACGGACAAAAATTAAATAAATACACAAGTTTTTTTTTTAAACTGAAAGCAAGGAGCAACATTAAAACAAACATAAATTGTTCCGTAAACGAGAAGTTTCCCCCTCCTCAATACCTTGCTCTCTTCACGCTAAAGTTTGATTGTTTGTCTCAATTTCTTAAGAACGGCTACTGAAACACAGGGGTCATTTAATTAGAATAGGAAGCTTTTTTAAAAGTGCTAAAAGCTTTAGCGTAAAGAGCAAGGTATGGAGAAGGGTGGTAGTCCCTTTTTATTTAATCAAAGATAATAGACAGCTGAACGCCACCTTCGAATCCAAAGTTGAATTAAACCAAATATTCGCCAAGAGAGACGTTCTTTTTTCGCTAGGTGAGGCGACTTATGGATACAAAATTGGACTCCTGTTAAGAGCCCATATGTAGGCTAAGTTAAGGGCCTTACCATTCCTGAAAATTCAGTCTTAAACTATTGGCTTACAAAATCTCACACATCCAAGTAGGCCGTCGCCTTCTTTGACAGCGGTAAAAACTGTTACCGCAAACGAAAATTTATGGACAGTTAAACTACAGTACTTGGAAAGTTGTAGAAATCTTTTCAAGTTATCATACCATGAGTTTGAATGGACAGTTAGGAAATTTGAGGGTTTTTATGAATGTCACTGTCTTTTTCTTGGGCTTCGCTTATAAGCAGAAGTGTGGTAAAGTTGTAGGAATTTGTGGTTTAAGCGGAAGGTATTGTGGTTATTTGGTTGTCTCCATAAAAAAGGCAAAAAGCCGTATTATAGTTACGAAAGGATATCTAGCGTGACTGACAAAGCCACAACTTTTTAAATATTCGACATCCAATGTAAATTTTCGTGTATTTAACGTTCGACAGTTTCTAATATTTCACGGCGTTCAATTTGTCCTCCAATTTTTGGTCAATTAAAAAGGGCACTAGAACTTTTAATTCCAATTGGAATGAACCCTCTTGTAACATTCTATGACCACTGGGTCGATACGATCACCCCTTCTGGCAAAAATCGCTCTTCTGGCAAAAAATACGAAGTTCCACATTTTTGTAGATAGGAGCTTGAAACTTCTACAGTAGGGTTCTCTGATACGCTGAATGCGATGGTGTGATTTTTGTTAAGATTCTATGACTTGTAGGGGTGTTTCCCCCAATTTTCCAAAATAAGGCAAATTTTCTCAGGCTCGTAACTTTTGATGGGTAAGACTAAATTTGATTAAACTTATATATTTCAAATTATCATAAAAACCCAATTCTTTTGATGTATCTATTATTATCAAAATTTCGTTTTTTAGAGTTTCGCTTACTATTGAGCCGGGTCGCTCCATACTACAGTTCGTTGCCACGAACTGTTTGATTATACTTTCGAAAATTTTCCCAAGGCAGCTAGACAATAGACTAATAGAGCGATGAGACACACAATAGTGGGAATTTCCCTAGTTCCCTGCAAATACATTCACTAAGGGTTTGACACGCAGTTGAAGCACCCCACATTTTAAAGTGAAGTACTCAAACTTTAAATTCATAATATACTGAAAATTATTGAAGAGCGATTAATGATTGACATTATTAAAATTATTAACAGGAGGGATGGGCTTGTTGTTCACAACACAATTTCTCATGTCTCGGAATAAAACTGGATCTGGCAACCTTTGTTTCTAGTTCAACGTTTCTAAGCTATTTTTATTTTTTATTACCACGATAGCCTAATGTTATCTCCGCACAAACAGGACGTTGAAAATGGGATTAATATTCGTAGAACTTTACCACTAAATAGAGGATATTCGTTATTGATATTCAAAAATCAGAATGTTCCATGCTACCCAATTTTGCCTTGAATGTATTATCGCATAATAAATTCATTGATAGATTCTTTTCTAATGAAGCAAATTCAGACGGAGCCTTGGCTCTGTATAAGTCTTGAATGGTGGCGGTAATGGGCCAAACTCTTGCACCTAGGGCAATATATTAATTAGCACCGTGCCCCCCTGTCTCCCACAGAATTTCGATGCCGACTTTGGACTTGAATTTTTTCAAACAGATGAATTGGTTAAGAAAGTGGAGAAGGAAGTGAAAAGTATTGTCACAAAAGATATTGAAAAATTGAGTTCTAAAGAAAAGCTTGACTTGGTTAAAAAGGAGTCACCTGAGCTTTTAGGACTTATCGAAGAGTATAAATCTCAAATCCATATCCTGAAAGAGGAAATTCAACCTATAATGAAAGCTATTAAGGAGGGCTTATTGCCTATATCATCCGGCGCGGAATTTGTGAAACTAAAATTTAGGCTGCTAATGAGCTTTTGTACTAATTTAAGCTTTTATTTTGTTTTAAAAAGTAACAGAGTCCCTGTCAAAAATCATCCAGTCATGAAAAGGCTAGTTCAGTACAAATCACTTTTGAAGCAGTTAGCTCCAGTTGAAGAAAAACTTAGAACTGATTTAGACGCAATCCTAAAATCGCTCAAAACCGGAGAGAAGGTTAAAATAAAACCGAAAATGGTGAACAAGAAGACACTAAAAATATTGTCAGCACTTAGTGAAGAACCAGCTAAAGAAATAAAAAATAGTCAAAAGAAAAATTCGGAACTGACTGCAGACGAAGTTGCCGCAGTTGAGCTGTACAATGCTATAAAATCAAAGAAAAAGGTTGAGATGAACTCCTCTGAAGAAGAACAAGAACTTGACGGCACAAAAAGTGAAGATGACGTTGAAAATCAAGAGGAAGAGTATACCGATGAAGAGACTGGAAAGAGAGCAATTACGTATCAAATTGCGAAAAACAAGGGTCTCATGCCTGCGAGAAGCAAAGAACAGAGAAACCCGCGTGTTAAACACAGAAATAAGTTCAGAAAGGCCACTATTAGGAGAAAGGGTGCTGTTAGACAGGTTAGGAGTGAAGTTAGCAGATACGGCGGAGAGATATCTGGTATTAAGGCAACTGTTGTCAAGAGTGTTAAGTTTAAATAATAAAATTTGCGTTTCATATGTGCTTTGTTTTTGGAACCATCAGCAAATATTTTTGCAGAGGAAGAGTTAACAAGTGGAGTGTACAAACCTTCTACTATAGCTTCCTGTGTGTGTGTGTGTTAGTTTGTATAGTACCTGTATACAGGTAGGATGGTTCCAGCTATAATATGTGGTGGTATATCGAGATGGCGAATATGCAATTTACGAAAATTTGGTATTTCTAAAAGTCCCTCCCCCTCCCCTTATTAAATTTCTGGTATATCGAGATGGCGAACATGCAATTTACGAAAATTTGATCAATACATTTCTGTTTGCGCAACAGTTTTTAGTCCTTTCAAAAGAGCTATTTATTCTAATCAAACAGCCTTTGTGATTCAGGGGTCATTCTAAAAGAATTGGAACAAAATTTGAACTTTAGCGTCAAGAGCGAGGCATTGACTTGGGGCAAACCCCCTCATATACACATTAAATTCTGTTTATTTTAAGCTTTAATCTTAATCCATTATTTAATTCCTGATCCTTTTTTGAATAATGCTGGGAAATCTGGCACCCCCTTTATAGAAATGTCACTTTTCCCACGAAAAACTTCTTTATGGGCAGATACTCCAAAGTAAAACCCCTCCCCTCCCCACCACGACCAGAAAAATCCCCTCTGAGAACGTCTCTATACTTAACAACTACCAATATTTCATGTATGCCCCGGTCAAAGTTCATAGCTTGCAGCCCTTCCCCCGAGAACTGTGGGGGATTAAGTCATCTTAAAAGACATAGTTGGTAGATTTTCTGCCTATGGTGAACAAAATGTATATTTTAAATTTTGATTGGGGGACTACGGGAAAACAATTAGCTTGGGAGAGGGCCTTGTTACCCTCCAATTTCTTTGGTCACTTAAAAAGGGCACTAGAACCTTTAATTTCCGTTCGAATGAGCCCTCTTGCGATATTTTAGGACCACTGGGTCGATAAAATCACCCCTGGAAAAAACAGCAACAAATAAACACGCATCCGTGATCTTTCTTCGGGCAAAAAATTCCACATTTTTAAAGATAGGAGCTTGAAACCTCTACACCAGGCTTCTCTGATACACTGAATCTGATAATGCAATTTTCATTAGTTTTTATAACTTTTAGAGGTGTTTCCCCCTTTTTTAAAAATAAGGCAAATTTTCTCAGGCTCGTAACTTTGGATGGGTAAACTAAACTTGATGAAACTAATATATTTGAAATCAGCATAAAAATCCGATTCTTCTGATAAATCTCTTGGTATCAATTAGTTTTAATGTCGCTCCTTACGTCAAAAAAAAAATTATTTATATGTATAGATATATACGAATAGGGTACAGGACTTGTTTCAATAGCAGTTGGAGTTGCGAGTTTACCAGGCTGATCACAATAGACGTAATCCCTTTGTCCCTGTTTTTGGTAAAGTGGAACTAGGTAAATCTATGAATGCTTGCTAAAAATAAACAGCCCTTGAAGAGATCAGGTAATTTAATTACTGTGAGTGCCTTCATGGAAAATTAAATTTACTGGTTGCCTGTGGTTCATTTTCTCAGTTTGAAATAGACGAGATTGAACTCCTCTACGGCTTCTAATTATGAAGCCTCATTATTTCTGCGAGGAAACTCATTACTTTAGTTGATTTAGGATGGGGAAAGTTACTTCTAAAGTTAAATATTCTGTAAGGTTTCTGAAAGTCCAGTGAATTATGTTCAAAGATTTGTATGGAGCGATATTTCAAGAACCTTTGTTGCAGTTACTGAGATAAACAGGATTTTTTTTTTCGTGACGCTTCATTGTACGATGAAGGATCATTCATTTTTTTCTCAAAGGAAAGAAAAGACCCCTTCTTGAAGTTTTAGATAAATATAGAAGAAAGTTTGTTCGTTATTGGGGGAGGGGATTAATCTCTTAATCTCCTTCGTTCACGGGAATATTTTTGGACTAAGCCTGTAGTACAGGTGCTGCGGGGTCATAGCTTCCGCATTTTTGAAGAAAAAGTTTTCTTCGAATCATTACAGACTATATTCTTACGCTTAATGGCTCCAATTGTGGAGAAGAGGGGAGGGGAGGTTCAGGAGTGTTATTAAGAAATTTTCCAGGTATTGGGGTAAGTGTTACTTGGAGCTTTGTGTCTAATTAAAATAAGAATATTTCTCATTTTCCTATTCATACAAATTTCTAATGTATTCTTCTTGCCCAGAGGCCATTGACCTCCTGATCCCGCTGTTGACTTTCATAAGACGCCGTCCCATCGACACTGACATCCCAAGAAAATGATTTACTCGAAGATCTTACCTTGTGACAGCGGAGTGGTTAGAGCAAGGCCCGGAGACAGCCGGGCCGAAGTTCAATCCCCCGTGTCGTAAGGAAGCCTAATACATGGAAAAATATCAATACATATTAAACTGTCAATCTACATTCATTTTTTCTTTCCAATGTTCTTGGTTATGACAGTGATTTTTATATGAGAAATAAGAGTAGAGATCAGACTTTCAGTTAAGTGCAAAATACGTCCTGGTTCTTAGATGACATAGGGGGCGTTAGCCCTACTCCTCTTCGTGGTAGTTTCTGCTAGTTTTGAGTTTGGGTTGATTGTTTATTTTAATTAATTAAAAAATTCCACCAAAGAAGTTTTTCAAAGAAAAGCAAAGAGCTACATTAACTAAAGATGAGCAGAAATAAAGTCAAGTAATTTTCCAAGCGTAAAACTACCCTAAATCCCCATCAATAAATAAATAAAACCCAAAAAAAAAACAGAAATTACAATAAATAACTGAATCAAACTCAAAACGAGCAGAAGTTAAGATGAGTAGGCCTGATAGTCCCGGGCCTTCTAAAGACCAGAACATAATTTGCACTTTACTGAAAACAAATTACATTTAAATGTTTCCTCTTTTTTATCTTTAATAAATCCAATATTACTCCTATTGGGTAAAAAATTCAATATTAAACACTTAAGAGTGTTTTGATTTATTTTAGCATCCCTCTTAACATTCTCTGAAAGTTTCACCTTCCTACCCTTAGCCTCAGTAGTAGTAGTCGTTGTAATAGTAGCAAAGTAGCAGCACTTGTAGTACCATCAGTAAGCACAGATTGCTTTTTGGTTTTTTCAACATCCCTATTAACACTCCTTGAAAGTTTCA